>CM041783.1:115276558-115781781 GCA_023374045.1 Limonium bicolor
GGGCAATGGAGTTTCCAAACTCCATCCCAACATTCAAGGAACACAAAATACACACAACTAAAATCCTAAACCTTTGGAAATACACTAATCCAATGAAGGAGCTCAAAGCGCAAAATTTTAGGGTTTACCTTTGGAGTTCTATGAGGGGTTTTAGCCCTTGATTCAAGAAGATGGTTCCACCACCATTGGAAGGTTGAAATGAAGCTCAAAAGAGAAAGAAAAACAAGGAATTACAAGGGAAGAAAATTGGCCACTGAAGAGAAGGAAGAAAAAAAAAGAGTTTTCTTGGAAACTTTTTACCTTGGAAGAAAGGGGAGACTCCAAGCTGCAAGATGATGCCATTTTCTGTTCAAATGGGATATACCCATGGAGATGAAGTTCTTCATTTTCGAATTTTGAAAAGAGAGAAATGTAGAGCTTGAGGAGGAGAAGAAGAATATGTAATTTTTTCTTGATTTGGAGCTTGGATCTAGCTTGTACAAGGGAGAGAAGGAGGGGAAGCCATTAATGGGGCTTCAAAATCGTTCAAGAAGGAGGGAGGATGAAATACCCCAAACTTAGATATGGTGTTCAAATGATAAACTAAGATATAAGGAGGCTAAATAATGCCTTAGAAACATTAAGAAACATTTCTAATCAAAGAAAATATAAGGAACCACCAAAAAGAGCAGTTTAAGCAAAAACGTGCTCTAAGCTTGGAGAGACATGGGAGAGTACCCAAATATTGTTCTAAGACCTTAGTAATATCCTAATGGTCATTTTAAGTCAATTACCAAAGAAAACCAAGCTTGAAAACAAGTTAAAACACAAAATGTGCTTTAAGGAGTCTTAAAGCACGTTTTTGAAAAATTGTCTTGTAAATGAGTTTTGAATGGCTAAATGTCCATCATTACTCTTTAATTAATATGTGTACTATATAGTATCACATTTGGAGGTCTATATCAATGGGAAATCAAAAATTTCACAACAATGTGCCTTGTTTTTGATGAATAGTGAATTTATTAAGCTAGTTTATAACATAAGTCTATATAAGTGAGACATTTGGTCAACAAAGACTAAACTACCCTCATTACTAAAAGGGGGCCGGTTTCTTAAGGGGTGAGTCACCACCTTCATGACTCATTAAGTTAAGAGAAAGCAAATAAGTAAGTTATAAAGCATAAAACACTATTCACCTTTTTAAGATAAATCACTTTAGCTTACCTCTCCCTCACTTCTTCATTTTCCCTTGTTGCCCACGATTTCTTGCTCTCTTTCTCTTCTCCATTCACGTTGAGCTTAACCTCCATGAAAGCTCCACTTCTCTTGCACACCACTTGCTCATTTAAGCTCCAAATCCAAAACAAAATAGATATTCTTCTTAGTTAGCTCAAGCTCCTCCTTTCTATCTTTTCAAAACTTCAAGAGCTTCATTTTGGTGCCAAGTCAAACCACCATTAGAGGAGGAAATTCAAGTTTGGAGACTCCATTGGCATCTCCATTCTCTTAAGGTAAAGAAAGTGTAAGAAAATCTAGGTTTCCACCATTTTCTTCACATAACCGAAAATATATACTCATGGGACTCCATGTTTATGCCTTGTTCTAGCTTGTTTCTACTCTTCAAAGGAGAGAGGAGGTCCTTCTTGCTTCACATCCAAGTTGTCTTGAGAAACCAAGGTAAAACAATCACATTAATACCTTAAAACATATTTTAAACCTAGGGTTTGTTCCTTAGGGTTGTATTATCTAGTACTCATTGGAGTCATTGGATATTGGTTAGAACATTGGCAAGGAGAATCACATTGGTGACCGAGATTGAACAAAGAAAACCTAAGGAGAAAAGCTTTTAAGCTTGTGAGAAAACAAGGTAAATTACTTACCTTAAGGTGTTTTTTGTTTAAGGGAATGAGGTGTGAGTATATGATGAGTTTAGTGTAGAGTTTATATTGGGAAGGTGCTATAAAACCTAGGAGAAACAATGTCTATCTTGTGAACTTGTGACTAAGGAGCAAATGAGAAAAGAGATAGTTTAAGAATATAAAGGTGAAGTACAAGAAGCATTTTATTTCAATGGGAGCCTTGTTGAGTGTATTCGCAGGTTGAAGGCATATATATGTGGAAATTCAGTGGTTAAGATTATTGTCATTTAAGGGCCTAAGTGCCAAGCATTTTAAGTTTAAGCACTATATGATGATGTGGTGTGGTTTTGGTGCAAATTGGGTGTTAAGCTATTGTGATGAGAATTTGTGTGGTATTGGTTGTTTGGTGGAGAAAACCCATGTGTTAGGAGGTACTATATACTAGAGAACCTATGGCAAAATTTAAAGGAGAGTTTAAGTGTTTAAGATATCCTAAGGGAATTTAATGACTAAGGAAGTACTAGGAATGTTCTATAGGTTGTCTTGATGAAAAAGGGTGAAGTTAAGGTATTTTAATGACTTATGATGACTTAGGTATCACCATGGAAGGTTTAGGAATCAAGAGAATGTATTGGAGTATTTAGGACTTAGGCAAATGTTGGTGCACATCTAGGAAGGAAATAATGTAATGATGATGGAAGTTTAATCTTGTTAAGGAACCTTAAGTGAATGTTTAAAAGAGTTTAGATAGTGAGAGATGCTTGGGAGATGATGTTATAGTGGTGAAGGAAACATTTGGCATAGTGGTTACATTAGGTATGAACCACCACAAAGAAACCTAGAGGAAAAACATTACAAGTGTTAGCATTATTACAAGGAAAATGCATAATGACTAAGATGGATTTTGGTGGATGATTTAAGGTATTTTAAGGAGGGCTTAAGGTGTATTTGAGGTGCCCAAATGAGGTATAACATATGAGGATATATGAGGAGAAGTTTGGAGTTGAAAAGGAATTTAGAAACAAGTTTTTAGAGCCGACCGGCCTTAGGACCGGACTTGCAAGGTCGGTCGGGCTCTGTTACACTACCGGAAAATGTTTCTGGAATCGACCGGACTTGGGGGACCGGACTACAAGTCCGGTCGGGCTTGTTTTGTGAGAGGGGAAATGTTTCTGGAATGGACCGGACATGGGACCGGACTTGTCAAGTCCGGTCGGCATGAATTTAGTACGGATTATAAGTCTCTGGAATCGACCGGACATAGGACCGGACATGTAAGTCCGGTCGGAGTGAATTTTCTAACGGTAAAAGGTACTGGAATGGACCGGACTTGGCAAGTCCGGTCGGTAAGTCCGGTCGAGCCTAAAAATAAAAAAAAAAAAGAAATTTCAATTTCTAAAAATGGTAATGGGTAATGAGGTATGCCCTTGGTAGGGTGGTAATGATTGGGACCCTAAGAACTTGAGGAATTAAGTTAAGATTAAGTATAAGTTTTAATGTTTAAAGTTAAGTTTGTAAGATTAAGTGATAAACTTGAGAGGTTATTGAATGGAAGTCCTTAGGACTAAGTGAGTTAAGTAAGGTGCAAATAACTAATAACCTAAAAATGAATGAATGTTTTAGGTTTGTGAGTTGGGACCCCGAAGAAGATTAGTCAAACAACGATCGACGGTGAACGGTACAATCCTTTTCGTGACCTGCTTGCTAACGAGGTGTCCCTCGGCTTGTGTGCTATCTGTTTATTTGCTATGACTAAAACAAGATAAAGCATGCAACCGGTATATTGTTCTCGTTGTGTTGTGTTACATTTACACTAACCCGCGAGGCTTGAGATTGTTACTAACCAAGTTTAGTACTTACTGAGTTAAGAATAAGAGTTAAGTTGATGGTTGTTGGTTAATGCCCGATAAGGCTTAGCTAGCACATGGTGTTTAAGATGTCTACTAACTGGAACTTGAGTGAGGAAACCCGGGACCGATCTCCGGTCATGCATGCTAAGTGGAAAGGGGGACGGTATCTGAATCAGATCCGCCCTCCGCTTAAGGACTTGTCTTCGGACTTGTAGCCTAGGGCCGGTTGCCGGCTCAGCTACGCTGGACTCCCGTCCAGAGTAGGTGGCATTAAGATGGTGCGGTGGGATCACCTAAATCCCAGGTTCGAATTAAGCTACAACCAATCCCTTCCAGGAAAGGTTTGTATACTGAGATTAAGATTAAGATGAGATTGAGATTAAGATTAAGGTAAGGTAAGGAACTGAGATTAAGGAAATGAGGACTAAGGAGGGGGTTACTAACCCACTTGTTAAGGGAACGCTTGAGTCGTTCATTGCTTGTGAACTATATACGTTCATCTGTGGTTATTGTTATTGCACTTCATATAATGTTTGTGTATGTAATCAATTTCCATGCTATCGACAATTAGTCGTCGTAGCCCCGTTAGCTTGGGGGCCATGAGAGGGTGTACCAGCATTCGTGCTGACCCCCTCGGGGGCTATTTTTACACTTGCAGGTAAGAGGCCGATGAGGACGCACTACGAGAGTAGGAGCGGTTAGATTTAGGTTGGGACATTTATTTTGAGTTCGGGTTGCGCCTGTGCACCCGACTGTCTATATTAAACTGATGTAAGCTTGGGATTATGTTTGAGATACTAGTACTCGTTTGGTCGTGGTATTATGAATGTTGACGTGTAAGTTGGATGTTTTTGGTAAGTATTGTAAATATTAACCGGTATCTTCTAACGATCAGACCGTGGCAAGGTCCAGGTTGTTTATTTCCGCTGCGACGTTTTCGATTAAGTGTTCAGATTGCGATAACCACGATAGGCTTTGGATGGGGTGTTACAAAAGTGGTATCAGAGCGTAGTTACGCTCTGATCAAGAAATACCGGACATGAGTGACCACCGAGTTAGGATATAAGTTAAGGAATAAGTATTGGGTTAAGGGTGTGAGAAGTTAGAGTGAGTAGAGTCAGATGACCACTAATAAGTGTGGATTGTCTTTACCGTCTACGGACGTTATAAATTTACTAACCAAACAGTGGTGAATGTGAATCTAATGTAAGTTATGCTTGTTCAGATGGCAGGACGCCCTAGAGGAGGCCGAGGTCGCGGCCGGGGTGAGGATATTCCAGGGATACCTGGAGGGCAGACGATCGCAGAGATCGTAGCTGCCGCTTTAGGGCACATGGGCTATCAGCCTGGTGTGGGTGCACCACCTCCACCGCCACAGCCTAGGGAACCAAACTGGGTGAAGAGTCTTGCTGACCTTCGACCCGCTCATTTCAAGGGGGAGACCGATCCCGCCAAGCTTGAGGCGTACATCTCCGAGCTGGAGACCGCCTTCGAGACCCTTGATGTCCCTGCTGGGATCAAGGTGCGCTTAGCTGCATTCTACCTGAAGGGGGCGGCGGGCGATTGGTGGAAGCTGGTGAGGGCCGAGCATGTGGCCAACCCAGAGTTCGGCTGGGAGCAGTACACCGCCTTGCTACGGGCAAAGTACTATCCCGCCCATGTCCAGACGAAGAAGCGCTTGCAGTTAGATGCGCTTAAGCAGTCGGACAAGATGACGGTGGACGAGTATTACTCAGAGTTCACCGCCTTGCTCCGTCTTCTGCCAGGTCTAGGGTATTCTGACCAGATCTTGGTAGACCGCTTCTATGGCGGGCTTAGCCATCGACTCCGCTACGGCATGGGGCCGACGAGTTACACTACCTTGCAGGTAATAAGAATGATTGAAATTTGAGTAAGTGGTGAATAAGATTTAATTATGAGAAATAAGTGTGACTAATACTAAGGAAAAGCAGGAGTGCTATCATGCCGCTGCTAAGGTTGAGATTACCGTCCAGCTGAGGGACGAGGAGAATGCAAAGAAGAGTGCTGGGAAGAGCTCAGAGAGTCAAGGGCAAGGAGGGTACAAGAAACAAAAGTACCAGCCTCAGGCCCAGAAGAATCAGAACCCGAAAGGGAAGGAGGAAAAGGAGAAGGCTTCGGAAGAGCCATTGAAGCTGACCTATGCTATTGCAGCTACACCACTGCGCTCTAAGGCGCCAAAGGGTGAGAAAAATTGATATTGAATGAGTTGAGAAATAAATTGGTAACTGATTGAGATATGGGAATTGACAATGTGAATCATCAGGATCTGAGACTGAGAGGGGAGCCGGTGGTGGCTACCAGCGACGCTTCATTTGTAGGTGGTGTCACAAGGACCACCCCGGGCTCGACTGTAAGGGGAATAAGGTGGAGTGCAACTTCTGTGGTGTCTACGGGCATCGAGCTTATGAGTGTTACCGGAATCCTGCTAGCAGAGCCTATAGGCCCGACACCCGGGGCAAGGGCAAGACCGATCAGGGAGCTGGATCTGACGGTCAGAGGAAAGTGCAGCAGCCGGCGGACAAGAACCCAAGGGTGACCCAGAAGACGGGGCCCACTCTACACATGGTGGATCGGGATGATGAGCCTGAGCCCTCATCGAGGCCAGGTACCACTATAACCATTTAGTAATAAAACTACCTGCTTACCGCATTATCATGCATGTTTGGTGAAATATATGAGTTAAGTGAAAATAAGATGAGATTAGAACCTAAGTAAGACATAACCTACTACCACTCTAGGAAAATTCAACATCTGCTACCCTATACCATCTACATCTAACCCGGAGCACACCGACATCGAAACCACACACTTTCCAACCGAACAATGTCAGGTTATCCGCCCAGGTATGATTTTATTAAGGGGATACCTGACACCCGACACAAATAGCCATCATCAGGAGATGCAATCAACTAGGAAGGGACCGGGAGGTTTTTACACACCGGAGTACCCAGGGGGAGCAAGGATGAAATTAAAGATGATGAGCTTGGGCAAGGATTGGAATCCGTATGCCAAGAATTACCAAACCACAGGGAGCAAGATGGAGTCTCACCACCGGGAATACCCGAAGAGTTCCATCCAGTTATTACACAAGTCGTGGAAATCGCTCAGCAGTTGGAAGCTGAACCGATTCCAGACATCCAGCCAGACATTTGCATTGTAAACTTCTACGAAAAAGATGGGAAACTGGGACTACACCAGGATAAGGACGAGACAACGGAGTCTCTCGAAAGAGGGATACCCGTAGTGTCTTGGTCCATTGGAGATGATGCGGAATTTTTATACGGCGAGCAGAAGCGTGCGGACCGTGCAGACAAGATAATACTTAAGTCAGGTGATGTATTAATTTTGGGAGGAGAATCAAGGATGTTATACCATGGGATTAAGAGAATCAAGCTGAATACAGCACCGCCAGCAGTAATCAATGCGACGCACATGAGACCAGGAAGATTAAACCTAACCTTTAGACAATATTAGCCATGTAATGTTAGAATGAGATGAGAAATGAGATGTAAGATTGAAGCACATGTTGTAAACAGGATGGTTATAAAAAATAACAGTGTTGTTCATATAAATTGTTACGACTCTTGTTATACCATCAATACTCATGGAGCTTGTGAACACAATTAGGTCATGGACTCGGTACGGAAGGTGCACTAAGCATACTCACAGAGGCACAGGCCGACGCTAGCGGTACTATCCTCACCGGCACCTTTCCGATCAATGGGATTGAGGCATCAGTTCTCTTCGACTCAGGGGCCTCGCATACCTTTGTCTCTGCATCATTTGCGAGCAGGTTGGGGCTAGACGCTGAGGAGCTACCCGACTTCACGGTTACGCTCCCGTCTAAGGAGAAGGTTCGTTGCACTCGTTACTACCGAGGAGCCACCATCAGATTAAGGGGGAAGACTTCCCAGTCAGTTTCATTGAGTTCAGTAAGCTAGGATTTGATGTTATCTTCGGGATGAACTGGTTGGAGCGGCACAAGGGACGTATCCTCTGCGCCGAGCATAGATTGCTGCTCAGGAGTCCGTCTGGGGTAACAATATCATACCGCCAGAGGCCCAGAGAGCCTTCGACTAAGATCATCACCGCCATGGCAATGTACAAAGAATTAAGGAGAAAGGAAGAAGTATACCTCTGCTATGTACAGGACATAGAGAGAGATCCTGAGTTCGACCCCGACTTACCGGTAGTGTCGGAGTTCCCCGACTTATTTCCACGGGAACTGCCCGGCATGCCACCCACTCGGGAGGTAGAGTTCACCATTGAGCTGCTACCTGGTACCGGACCGATAGCCAAGGCACCATACCGTATGGCTCCGGCAGAAATGACTGAGTTAAAGGAACAACTGAAAGATTTGTTAGATAAAGGATTCATTAGACCAAGTGTGTCACCATGGGGAGCGCCAGTCCTCTTCGTGAAGAAGAAGGATGGTAGTCTCCGCCTCTGCATCGACTACAGAGAGTTGAATGCAGTAACAGTGAAGAATAAATACCCACTACCCCGCATTGACGATCTGTTCGATCAGTTGAAGGGAGCATCTGTGTTTTCCAAGATTGATCTCAGATCGGGGTATCATCAGATAGCCATTAAGGAGGGAGATATTGAGAAGACGGCATTCCGGACACGATACGGCCACTATGAGTTTACAGTGATGCCGTTCGGTTTGTCGAACGCGCCAGCGAAGTTTATGGATCTGATGAACCGCTTGTTCCGGGAGCAGCTGGACAAGTCGGTGGTGGTTTTTATTGATGATATATTAATATATTCAAAGTCTAAGGTTGAGCATGAGGAACATTTGAGAAGGGTGTTGGAAATATTAAGGGAGAACCAGCTATATGCTAAGTTCTCCAAGTGTGAGTTTTGGCTTGACCAGGTCTCTTTCCTAGGTCATGTCATCTCAGATGCTGGGATCGCAGTGGATCCAGCAAAGATTGATGCCGTACGTACCTGGCCAAGGCCGAAGACTGTTACCGACATCCGGAGCTTTCTCGGTCTGGCAGGTTACTACAGGAGGTTTGTGAGAGATTTCAGCAAGGTCGCGAAGCCGATGACCAGTCTGATGAAGAAAGATGCACCATTTCTATGGACAGTTGACTGTGAGAGATCATTTCAGCGCTTGAAGGACTCACTGACCACTGCACCGGTACTGACCATTCCAGACGGTACAGAGGGCTTTGAGGTTTATTGTGATGCATCCGGCAGAGGGCTGGGTTGCGTGCTCATGCAACATGGCAAGGTGGTGGCATATGCCTCACGCCAGTTGAAGAAACATGAGGAGAACTACCCCACACATGATTTAGAGCTGGGAGCTGTAGTCTTCGCTTTGAAGATATGGCGCCACTACTTATATGGGGTTAGTGTCACGATCTACACCGATCACAAAGTTTGAAATACATATTCACTCAGAAGGAGTTAAATCTTCGACAGAGGAGATGGTTAGAATTTCTGAAAGACTATGACATTGACCTCCAATACAAAGAAGGGAAGGCCAATGTTGTAGCAGATGCCCTGAGCCGTCGAGCACACTCACTCCATTCGCTAGTTTCTTTCTCCAGCTTGGTTGATGAGGTGCGAGAGGCTCAGAGGACTGATGAGTATATGAGAGAGGTCAGACAGAAGCTGACAGATGGTACCTTTGAGAGTCAGAAATACGACTTCAGACTTCATGATGATGATCTGATCAGACTTAAGGGCCGATTATGCATACCACGAGGTAACACGGATCTGAAAGACCGTATACTTAGAGAATCACACTGTTCTTCAGTTTCCATCCATCCGGGAGCCTCTAAAATGTATAAAGACATGAAGAGATACTTCTGGTGGTCGGGATGAAGACAGATGTTACCGAGTTCGTCTTGAGGTGTCTCACATGCCAGAAGGTGAAATTCGAGCACAGACGACCGGGCGGAATGGTACAGTCGATGCCAGTTCCGGAGTGGAAGTTCCATGATATCTCCATGGACTTCGTAGTTGGGCTTCCACCTGCTAGGGGAGGTCTCAACATGATATGGGTGGTGGTGGATCGCCTTACCAAAGTAGCCCGATTCATACCGATGAAGGATACTTGGAAGGTGACCAAATTAGCTGAGTTATTTGAGAAAGAAATCATGAGGCACCACGGCATACCAAAGACCATAGTGTCAGATAGAGATACCAGATTCCTTTCGAGGTACTGGAGAGCTACCAGAGAAGCGTTGGGTACAGAACTCAAGCTGAGTACCGCGTTCCATCCTCAGACAGATGGTCAGACTGAGCGTACTATTCAGACACTCGAGGACATGCTGAGAGCATGTGCCTTAGACTTCCAGGGCAGTTGGATTGACAGATTGCATCTGATCGAGTTTTCATACAACAACAGCTATCACGCTTCGATCAAGATGGCACCTTTTCAAGCGTTGTACGGTAGACCATGTCGTACACCGCTCTGCTGGGATGAGTCGAGTGAGACGGTCATTATAGGACCAGAGTACTTAGAACAAGTTCAGGCTGAAGTTCAGCAAATCAGGGAGAACATGAAAGCTGCTCAAGATAGGCAGAAGTCGTATGCTGATGTTCGACGACGAGACCTGGAGTTCGCAGTGGGCGACCGGTATTTCTGCGAGTATCACCGATGAAGGGTGTATTCAGGTTTGGGCAGAAGGGCAAGTTAAGCCCGAAATTTGTTGGTCCTTATGAGATTACGGAGCGGGTGGGCCCAGTTGCTTACAGGTTGAATTTACCTGCTGAGCTGGGTAAAGTGCATGATGTTTTTCATGTTTCACACTAAAGAAAACATGCACCACCCCTCCCATGTGTTAGAACCTGAGAGGTTGACTTAGAACCAAATATGAGATCCGTGGAGACTCCTCAGAGAATCTTGGACAGAAAGACTAGGGACACTCGCCACAAGTCAGTGCGACTGGTGAAGGTTCTCTGGTCTAACCAGGATGTCGAAGAGGCCACGTGGGAATTAGAGGATAAGATGAGGGCGAAGTACCCTTCTTTATTTACTGACTAGATCGTCTGTATAGGGTACGGGGCGTACCCCTTTTTAAGGGGGGTAGAGCTTCCTCGCTTTTGAGTTAGGAAACGATCATGTTTGTCGTTTGTTTGGTTGTTTAAGATGTGGATTTGTGTAAGTTGCTACACTTTGGTGTTAGTTTGAGTTATGTATGATACTTATGTATTGTATTTGAGATTGACCTTTGAGTCTTGAGATGTATGAATGTGAATATAAGATGTGGTATTAAGATTAAGAGAACTGTGTACCGTGAATGGTTAAACACATGTGTGAACTTTGAGGACAAAGTTCTTTTAAGGGGGGTAGATTGAAATACCCCAAACTTAGATATGGTGTTTAAATGATAAACTAAGATATAAGGAGGCTAAATAATGCCTTAGAAACATTAAGAAACATTTCTAATCAAAGAAATATAAGGAAACACCAAAAAGCAGTTTAAGCAAAAACGTGCTCTAAGCTTGGAGAGACATGGGAGAGTACCCAAATATTGTTCTAAGACCTTAGTAATATCCTAATGGTCATTTTAAGTCAATTACCAAAGAAAACCAAGCTTGAAAACAAGTTAAAACACAAAATGTGCTTTAAGGAGTCTTAAAGCACGTTTTTGAAAAATTGTCTTGTAAATGAGTTTTGAATGGCTAAATGTCCATCATTACTCTTTAATTAATATGTGTACTATATAGTATCACATTTGGAGGTCTATATCAATGGGAAATCAAAAATTTCACAACAATGTGCCTTGTTTTTGATGAATAGTGAATTTATTAAGCTAGTTTATAACATAAGTCTATATAAGTGAGACATTTGGTCAACAAAGACTAAACTACCCTCATTACTAAAAGGGGGCCGGTTTCTTAAGGGGTGAGTCACCACCTTCATGACTCATTAAGTTAAGAGAAAGCAAATAAGTAAGTTATAAAGCATAAAACACTATTCACCTTTTTAAGATAAATATCACTTTAGCTTACCTCTCTCCTCACTTCTTCATTTTCCCTTGTTGCCCACGATTTCTTGCTCTCTTTCTCTTCTCCATTCACGTTGAGCTTAACCTCCATGAAAGCTTCACCTTCTCTTGCACACCACTTGCTCATTTAAGCTCCAAATCCAAAACAAAATAGATATTCTTCTTAGTTAGCTCAAGCTCCTCCTTTCTATCTTTTCAAAACTTCAAGAGCTTCATTTTGGTGCCAAGTCAAACCACCATTAGAGGAGGAAATTCAAGTTTGGAGACTCCATTGGCATCTCCATTCTCTTAAGGTAAAGAAAGTGTAAGAAAATCTAGGTTTCCACCATTTTCTTCACTTGACCGAAAATATATACTCATGGGACTCCATGTTTATGCCTTGTTCTAGCTTGTTTCTACTCTTCAAAGGAGAGAGGAGGTCCTTCTTGCTTCACATTCAAGTTGTCTTGAGAAACCAAGGTAAAACAATCACATTAATACCTTAAAACATATTTTTAAACCTAGGGTTTGTTCCTTAGGGTTGTGTTATCTAGTACTCATTGGAGTCATTGGATATTGGTTAGAACATTGGCAAGGAGAATCACATTGGTGACCGAGATTGAACAAAGAAAACCTAAGGAGAAAAGCTTTTAAGCTTGTGAGAAAACAAGGTAAATTACTTACCTTAAGGTGTTTTGTTGTTTAAGGGAATGAGGTGTGAGTATATGATGAGTTTAGTGTAGAGTTTATATTGGGAAGGTGCTATAAAACCTAGGAGAAACAATCTATCTTGTGAACTTGTGACTAAGGAGCAAATGAGAAAAGAGATAGTTTAAGAATATAAAGGTGAAGTACAAGAAGCATTTTATTTCAATGGGAGCCTTGTTGAGTGTATTCGCAGGTTGAAGGCATATATATGTGGAAATTCAGTGGTTAAGATTATTGTCATTTAAGGGCCTAAGTGCCAAGCATTTTAAGTTTAAGCACTATATGATGATGTGTGTGGTTTTGGTGTGCAAATTGGGTGTTAAGCTATTGTGATGAGAATTTGTGTGGTATTGGTTGTTTGGTGGAGAAAACCATGTGTTAGGAGGTATATACTAGAGAACCTATGGCAAAATTTAAAGGAGAGTTTAAGTGTTTAAGATATCCTAAGGGAATTTAATGACTAAGGAAGTACTAGGAATGTTCTATAGGTTGTCTTGATGAAAAAGGGTGAAGTTAAGGTATTTTAATGACTTATGATGACTTAGGTATCACCATGGAAGGTTTAGGAATCAAGAGAATGTATTGGAGTATTTAGGACTTAGGCAAATGTTGGTGCACATCTAGGAAGGAAATAATGTAATGATGATGGAAGTTTAATCTTGTTAAGGAACCTTAAGTGAATGTTTAAAAGAGTTTAGATAGTGAGAGATGCTTGGGAGATGATGTTATAGTGGTGAAGGAAACATTTGGCATAGTGGTTACATTAGGTATGAACCACCCAAAGAAACCTAGAGGAAAAACATTACAAGTGTTAGCATTATTACAAGGAAAATGCATAATGACTAAGATGGATTTTGGTGGATGATTAAGGTATTTTAAGGAGGGCTTAAGGTGTATTTGAGGTGCCCAAATGAGGTTATAACATATGAGGATATATGAGGAGAAGTTTGGAGTTGAAAAGGAATTTAGAAACAAGTTTTTAGAGCCGACCGGCCTTAGGACCGGACTTGCAAGGTCGGTCGGGCTCTGTTACACTACCGGAAAATGTTTCTGGAATCGACCGGACTTGGGGGACCGGACTACAAGTCCGGTCGGGCTTGTTTTGTGAGAGGGAAATGTTTCTGGAATGGACCGGACATGGGACCGGACTTGTCAAGTCCGGTCGGCATGAATTTAGTACGGATTATAAGTCTCTGGAATCGACCGGACATAGGACCGGACATGTAAGTCCGGTCGGAGTGAATTTTAACGGTAAAAGGTACTGGAATGGACCGGACTTGGCAAGTCCGGTCGGTAAGTCCGGTCGAGCCTAAAAAAAAAAAAAAAAAGAAATTTCAATTTCTAAAAATGGTAATGGGTAATGAGGTATGCCCTTGGTAGGGTAGTAATGATTGGGACCCTAAGAACTTAAGGAATTAAGTTAAGATTAAGTATAAGTTTTAATGTTTAAAGTTAAGTTTGTAAGATTAAGTGATAAAGACTTGAGAGGTTATTGAATGGAAGTCCTTAGGGACTAAGTGAGTTAAGTAAGGTGCAAATAACTAATAACCTAAAAATGAATGAATGTTTTAGGTTTGTGAGTTGGGACCCCGAAGAAGATTAGTCAAACAACGATCGACGGTGAACGGTACAATCCTTTTCGTGACCTGCTTGCTAACGAGGTGTCCCTCGGCTTGTGTGCTATCTGTTTATTTGCTATGACTAAAACAAGATAAAGCATGCAACCGGTTATATTGTTCTCGTTGTGTTGTGTTACATTTACACTAACCCGCGAGGCTTGAGATTGTTACTAACCAAGTTTAGTACTTACTGAGTTAAGAATAAGAGTTAAGTTGATGGTTGTTGGTTAATGCCCGATAAGGCTTAGCTAGCACATGGTGTTTAAGATGTCTACTAACTGGAACTTGAGTGAGGAAACCCGGGACCGATCTCCGGTCATGCATGCTAAGTGGAAAGGGGGACGGTATCTGAATCAGATCCGCCCTCCGCTTAAGGACTTGTCTTCGGACTTGTAGCCTAGGGCCGGTTGCCGGCTCAGCTACGCTGGACTCCCGTCCAGAGTAGGTGGCATTAAGATGGTGCGGTGGGATCACCTAAATCCCAGGTTCGAATTAAGCTACAACCAATCCCTTCCAGGAAAGGTTTGTATACTGAGATTAAGATTAAGATTGAGATTGAGATTAAGATTAAGGTAAGGTAAGGAACTGAGATTAAGGAAATGAGGACTAAGGAGGGGGTTACTAACCCACTTGTTAAGGGAACGCTTGAGTCGTTCATTGCTTGTGAACTATATATGTTCATCTGTGGTTATTGTTATTGCACTTCATATTATGTTTGTGTATGTAATCAATTTCCATGCTATCGACAATTAGTCGTCGTAGCCCCGTTAGCTTGGGGGCCATGAGAGGGTGTACCAGCATTCGTGCTGACCCCCTCGGGGGCTATTTTTACACTTGCAGGTAAGAGGCCGATGAGGACGCACTACGAGAGTAGGAGCGGTTAGACTTAGGGGGACATTTATTTTGAGTTCGGGTTGCGCCTGTGCACCCGACTGTTATATTAAACTGATGTAAGTTGGATTATGTTTGAGATACTAGTACTCGGTTGGTCGTGGTATTATGAATGTTGACGTGTAAGTTGGATGAGTATTTTGGTTAAGTATTGTAAATATTAATCCGGTATATTCTAACGATCAGACCGTGGCAAGGTCCAGGTGTTGTTTATTTCCGCTGCGACGTTTTCGATTAAGTGTTCAGATTGCGATAACCACATTAGGCTTTGGATGGGGTGTTACAGAGGAAGAAGAGAGAGCAGTGGTCTGCAGAAGGAAGGAGAAAAACGAGAGGGGGAGGATGAAATGAGGGGAGAGAGAAAATAAAGGTACTTTTGTACCTTTTTCTTTTGTTTCACTTTTTGCTTTTGAGCTTATTTAGATAACTAGCTAGTCAAGAGTGAGTGGGCTGTTTTACTTAATAAAGATGATGTTTAGGAGTTGTTTGGTGAGCTTTAAAGGTCCTAAGAAGTGTGAACAAGTTAGAGAAGTGATTAGGAAAGTTGTGAGTTTAAGAACACCTATGTAAAATGAGTTAACAGGATAACGGTGTAGGTACGGGGTAGCAATTATGTAGGTACCGTGACACCTTAATATTAATAAAACCATTTGACATGTAATTAGTGGTTCAAGAGTAAGACACGAGGAACAAGTGTGAGCCGAGGAACGTGAGAACACCAGGTAAAGTTAACCCCGATTTGTGTGCTTGTTTGATTGTGTGATCACCTTAACAAGATAAATGCACGAATCAGAATGTTTGAACTTGCTTGTGCTTGTGCTTGTGTTGTATTGTTGCTTGTTGGATTATGAATAGAACTTAAGTTTGTATAATTCATGAAATATATGAATATGGATGAATTGCTTGAGTGTGATTGAGCACTGTAGTGCGAATCATAGTCAAGTCTTGTTTGACTAGTGACTCGTAGGAAGAGTCAAGTTGTGTATTAACGAAAACGTGGAAACCCACTAAAACTATCGAACCAAGAAACAATAACACAAACTACGAACTCACTAGAACATGAGAGAATTGTACGGGAACTAGTAAACTCCTGATAACAGTGAGAGAACCGAATTGACTTAAGCCACAAAACAAATAATGGTGAAGTACTAAGTGACCTCTATTAGAGGATTGATAAGTGTTGAAACTTGAACCTTGAGAGAAATAAAGTAAGATAAGGGATCACCAAACCCCTTAGAAAAATAGTCGAAACCCAATGAGAGGAACCGACTAAGTGAACAATGCCCCGAACATGAGAGTATTCGTTAAGTTTGGGTAAAACCCTAAATCTTAGAATACTAGACATTGAGAATTCCCTAAGCCAATAGATGTTATCGAGAGAGAGATACCTCTAGGGTAATCCATGAGATTGTGAAATGACTCTGAGATAGGAGTTTTAGGAAATTTGAGCCGTCCGATAGAGAACTCGATATTTGTGAACTTGAGGAACTAAATGCATAGCTCCTTTTGTATTTGTAAGCCCAGTGGTGGGTCTTGTGTATGACCCTGCTTGGAGGTCGTGGCTAAGGCTTAAAAGATGCCTTTGAGTATTGAGTTTTGATTTGAGAACTTGAGTATTTGAGTATTGATTTGAGCATGTGAGTATTGAGAATTGAGTTGTGACTTGAGAGACTTGAGAATTTGAGTTGAGTGGAGAATTGAGTTGAGTATTGTAGAACTTGTTGAGATTGTGAGTAAGAGTACCCAAGAGAGTGGGTAAGACAATGAGTAATTGAGTAAGGCATAGTGAAGTAGAAACCCTCAAGCCTAAGTAAAGAACATATTAAACTAACCTCTTGATGTGTGTGTTAGTGTTTGTGTTCTTTGTTAAACCTTGGTTGAGTTGATATACATATATAATGTATTGTAGTATGCATGTTGATTGAAATAAAATGAATTGCATGTCCTCGACCAAATAGTCGGCGTACCCTCGCTAGTACGCGGGGTATGCAAATTGGATATGCAACAAATTTGCTGAGCCCCTAGGGGCAGCATTTTTATTTTACAGAAACATTGAAGCGGATCACCGTTCGAGAGTAGGACGGGGCTGTGATTAAGCATGGGTAGTTTGTTTAATAACTGTATTTGATGGTATTATGGAATTATAAGACCGAAAGGTCGTCAATAGACTTCAGAATTGTAGATACTCGGTATAGAACAGTATGAAGATTGTATTTGTATATTATGGGATTGAAGGTTGTATTTTGTTTGAGAATTGATAGGGAAATGAATGTATCGTTTGTATAGCGTTCTCGGTATAAGACCCATCAGACCGATATTGTATTTGACTGTCGTAATTGAGTTTGGATTGGCCTAGTTAGTCACGTGGGTGACTAACGACATTGCTTCACCCCCGGTTGTATTGGAATTTCCGCTGCTTGTGTATTGGTAATGGAGACGGGTTAGGAGATAATGGTTGTTTTCCGGTAGGGGTGTTACACTAGAACTTGGGGGAGTGAGGAATCCGGAGTGGTTCGTTCATGCATGTGTTAACTAGGAGGTTGGTATCCTTATCAGGTTCCAACTTCTAAATATGACTTGTCTTCGGACTCGTCGCCTAGAGTCAACATAAAGACTCAGTCACCTCGATTTCTGTTCGAGGTGGGAGGCATTACTGAGATGGTGTGTTGGGATCTACCTAAATCCCAACTAATTCTAACAAATATTGTTTATGCAAACCAATGTAGCTAATAACTCATTGGTTAGGGTTACTACTGACCCGACAAGATAAACAATGAATTAAGGGGCAACCATTTTAAGTAAAGAATGGTTGACTTATTGAGATAAGGTTAGAGAAAAGATTTGAGATAAGAAACAACCAATTCTAATTAAAGAATGGTTGGTATACTGAGACTAAGGTAAGGAGAAGATTGAGGTAAGATTTAATACCCCGGACTTAAAAATGGTGATTAAATTATTCTAATATGATTATTAAAGGCCTAATGGTGCCTAGAGAGCGTTGGTAAAGAGAATAAAACCAAAAGAAAAGAGAAAATGCGTAAAACGCGAAAAATGCTAAAACGTGCATTAAATGAGTATTGGAGATATATGATCTCGTTAGGGTCTGAGATGGATTCCTAAGGCTTAGTAAGGCCTAATTAGTATACGGGAATGATTCCTGAAGAAAACGGATCAAAAAAATGGATTAAAACGCTAATGAAGCTTTATAGCACATTTTTCGAGAAAACCCAAAAACGTGACTTTGAGTGGTCAAACAGACCCGTAAAAATTATAGTCGATTATATAACTATAATTAAGTATTAATGGAAGATTAAGAACCATTAAATATAAAGAAACGAGAAAAATCCGAAAAACGGGCTCGATGAGTGAATAGTGTCGGTTAAAATAATGAGCATTTTATGTAAAAGACGAAAAACACTCCAGCTCACACATAAGGTGGGGGCCGGTTTTAATTAGTGAGTCATCCCCCCACTCACACACTAAGCTAGTAAGAAAGACAAGAAAAAGAAGAAGAAAGGAAAAAGTAAAAATTAAAAAGGGATAAAGCATTTCCCTCCCTCTCTCTCATCCCATTTCCTTTCTTCTTCCTTCTCCCCCTTCTCCACCGATTTTATTCCTCTCTCTCTTTGTTGAACAACATTGAAGCCCACGCATGGCTTCTCCACCTTCTTCTTCTTGCCCAAGCTTCATCCTTACTCCGTATTCAAAAATAATTACATATTTGAACTCCTCTCATCAAGCCCTATCATTCTATCTTTTCGAAATCTCAAATGGAGGAGTTTGACTTCCATGGGTTTTGGGCATTTGAAGAGTAAACTACACCATTTTGGAGCTTGGAGTCTCCTCTTTTAAACAAGGTAAAAAGTTTCAAGAGAAAAGCTCATTTTCTCCATTCTCTAGTGTTGGCCGATTTTTGCCCTTCTTAATACCTTGTTTCTTTCCTTGTTCAGCATCTATTCAAACCTTCAATGGTGGGTTGGAGCTCCTCCTTTGATTCTTGGCAAAATCAATTCTAGGGTTCCAAAGGTAATGTCCAAATTTTATGCCTTAAGCCCTCTTCTTGAATTCATAAATTGTTTTCACAATCTAGGAGAGCTAATTAGTACTCATTGCGTCCATTGGTACATTGGTCTAGAGAATTGGGCAAGTGTATTGCCTTGACTGATTTTGGAGTGAAGAGAAGTGGGGAAGAGGAGAAGAGAATCGCAATGGAAAGGCTTGTGAAGATAAGGTAAATAAATCTGCCTTGGAGCCCAACTTAATGCTTTTGAAAATTTGGGATGGGTTAATAAAATGAATGAAGCCCACATGAGTTGTGGTAGTAATGTGCTTGTATGGTATTAATGCAAGTGAGGAAGGATTAGTGAAATTAATGCTTGATTTAAGGGCCTAAGTGCCAAGTGTTTAAGTTATTGCTTTATATGGTGCTTAATGAGATTTTGCTAGAGTAATGAGGAAATGTTGTGTGCTGATAGAACCCTTGTGGTTTGGCTAGTTTTAGGTTGAATTAGATGAAGATATGAGTTTTGGACAAGGTTAGAAAAGTAGCTGGGCTATGACGAAATTACGGTAGACATCTAAATAATTTTAGTGATGTTTTGAGTGAAGAATAACCTAGGGTTAGCTAGGTATGGATGGAGATTGAATTGGGTTAGAAAACCACCTTGGGAATGCTTGTTTAAAGATAAGAGATTTGTGTAAAAATCTATAGCAAAAAGGAGTGGTTTGAGTACCTTGGGAGTTCTAGAAAAACAATGAGGAATTAAGGCTTTAAGAGTGAGGCATGAACCTTGGCATGAGAATTGCATTGTCTCGGAGTATTTAGAATGGTCAAATGGAGTGAGAACAAAAATGCAACTGCCAAGAGAAGTTAGAAAATGCACAAGTGTGCATTAGTGCAAAATGAGAATGCAAAATTTGTGAATTTGACGAGAATTTGAGTAAGGATTAAACCTAAGTTTTGAAGAGGTTTAGAGAATGATTTAAAGTAATTAAATATGTAGAAATCATGTAGAAAGATTAGTGAATGATTAGGTGTGGATTAAGGGTTGATTTGTGGTTGAAAAATTATGTATGTAGTAGGTTTTAGTAGGGTCCGGGACTTGGTCCTTGGACAAAGTCCCGGACCACCCCTAAATTATTGCCGAGAATGCAATCCCAGCCTTGGTCTGGGACTTTACTCCAGGACAAGGTCTAGGACCATAGTGAATTTTCACCCGAGAGTTAGCTAATTAATTGGTCCGGGACTTAGGGTAAGGACCAAGTCCCGGACCACCCCCAGAATTGTCCCTTGAGCATTTTAAAGGCCTCTAATGATGGGGGTTTGAATGTTAATGATGTTAGATGATGATTAGGCCTTGTTTGGTGGCATAAAGGCCCTAAGAAGTATAAACAAGTGTTGGAAATGAGTGTGAAGTAAGAACTCAAATTTACAAGAGTAAAACTGAGATAATGGGATAACGGGGTAAGTACGGGAGTAACATTTATTTATGTACCGTATGTGCTTGGTATTGATAATAGTGTTGAATCATTATCAGAGTATCGTGCGTGAACCGAGCAAACTGAGGACACGGTAAAAGTGAAACCAAGGTGTAAGGTATGATATTCTCATGCCCCGTATGCTAACCGTGCTACGTTGATTTGTGTGTTTGTGTGCCGGCTTAATCAAGACTAAAGCATGAAAATAATCCATTGCTTGATTATGTATGCCTTGTTGTATATTGTATGAACTAACATACTTGAAGGCCGGTGAGGTCTAACTTAGTGTACGGACCGACTCATAGTTGAGTACAATTGGCTAGAGACTCGTAGATCGGGTCATTCGTAAGATAACAAAAACGCGCCAATGCACAAACTATCAATTTAAGAATAACGATATCGTAAACTTATGAACTCACTAGTATGTGAGTAAATTGTATGGGTTGAGTAAACACCTGAGAACGGCTAGATTACCAAAATTGAAACGATCCACGAAGTAAATAAAAGTGGAAATATAAATGAACCTCCAACTTGGGGATTAAAGAGAGTTCAAGAATGCAAACTTGTGAGAAGAGTAAATGAGACATAAGGGATCATCCACTTCCATAAGATACGATCAACCTCCTATATGAGGAATCGACCTTGTGTGAGAAAATAACCGAAAGTATAAGTATACGAAAGTTTGGGGCAACCCTTAAACTTAAGAACACACGAACTTAAGAAATGTTCCCAAAGTCATTAGAAACATCGAGAGTGATGTTTCTAGACCAATATACATAATTATATTATAACTCCGATAGAGGAGTGCATGGGAATGTGAGAAGTTCGAGAGTAGTAGGACCTATGTGAAAGGGGTAGGAACTAAGAGAGAGTTCCAGGAGCTAGTTAAACCTTCCCACCATGCTAGACCCAGAGTTGGGTCGTAACCGGGGAAGTAAGACTATGCTCGAGAGCCATGTGTTTTGGCTTAGGAATGTATTAAGAGAAAACAAGCCTGATGTAGGAGGCCTGTAGTGTCTCGAGAACTACAAGACCTTGAGTATTAGTAACCCAAGAGTGTGGGTGAGATAAAGTATAAGTAATCCAAGAGAATGGGTGAGAAAAAGAATAAGTAACCCGAGAGAGTGGGTGAGATAATGAACAAGTAACTAAGGCATTAGAGAGGTAGAACCCTCGAGGCCTAAGAAAAGGTTATTACGAACTAACAACTTGATATGTTAGTTAAGGATTGTATTCCAAGGTTGAATGTTGATTCCTTTTGTGTTTAAACTTGTTTTCAAGCTTGGTTTTCTTTGGTAATTGATTTAATATGTTCATTAGTGTATAAATGAGGTCTTGGTAAGTTCATTAGGTCTTAACCAAGTTTATCCCAAGCTTAGAGCACATTTTGGCTCTTATTGACTTTAAAGCACATTCTGTGTTTCCTTTTGTTTAAATTTGTTTACTAATGTTTCTAAGACTCTTTTTAGTCTTAATACACCATGTTTAAGTGTTTAAACAATATATTAAGGTTTGGGGTATTTCAATCTACCCCCCTTAAAAGAACTTTGTCCTCAAAGTTCATACTTCCACATATCCTAAATATTAGCACACGGGAATACTTATAAACAATACTTCCATACATTACTAACAACATACTTACATAACATTGGACACCAGGTCCATACAACATAACATAACATTGGACAAGGTCCATACAACATTATCTACATCAGACACAACGGTCTGTACATAACACATAACATAGACGATGTATTCAAATACACGTCGTACACACATAACCGAAACGGCTCTACCCCCCTTAAAAAGGGGTACGCCCCGTACCCTATACACATAAGGACTAAGAAGTAAACAATGACGGGTACTTCGCCCTCATCTTATCTTCCAGCTCCCAAGTGGCCTCCTCAACGTCCTGGTTAGACCAGAGAACTTTCACCAGTCTCACAGACTTATGGCGAGTGTCTCGAGTCTTAGCATCCAGAATCCGTACCGGAGTCTCCACTGATCGCATGGTCGGCTCTAAGGTTAGCCTTTCAGGCTGAAGCACATGAGACAGATGAGACATATACTTCTTCAGCTGGGACACATGGAATACATCATGTACCTTGCCCAGCTCGGCGGGTAGGTCTAGTCTATAGGCTACCGGGCCGATCCGCTCCGTCACAACATAAGGCCCCACATACTTTGGGCTCAACTTGCCCTTCTGGCCAAAACGAAATACTCCCTTCATGGGGGATACTCTCAAAAATACCTGATCGCCCACGGCGAACTCCAGGTCACGTCTGCGCACATCTGCGTATGACTTCTGTCTATCCTGAGCTGCCTTCATATTAGCCCTGATCTGGCGAACTTCTGCCTGAACTTGCTCAAGATACTCTGGTCCTATAATGACCGTCTCACTCGACTCATCCCAGCATAATGGTGTGCGGCATGGTCTACCGTACAAGGCCTGGAAGGGAGACATCTTAATCGAAGCATGATAACTGTTGTTGTAACTAAACTCGATCAGATGTAACTTATCAATCCAGCTGGTCTGAAAGTCAAGTGCACAAGCACGTAGCATATCCTCAAGTGTCTGAATAGTGCGCTCACTCTGACCATCGGTCTGTGGATGAAACGCTGTACTCAATTTCAATTCAGTACCCAATGCCTCTCGTGTGGACTTCCAATATCTGGATAAGAATCTGGTATCTCTGTCAGATACAATCGTTTTTGGTACACCATGATGTCTTACAATCTCTTTATCAAACAGTTCTGCCAATCTTGCCACTTTCCAAGTGTCCTTCATCGGAATGAATCGGGCCACCTTGGTCAGTCGGTCAACTATTACCCATATCATATTCAACCTCCCCTTGTAGGCGGAAGTCCTACTACAAAGTCCATGGAGATATCATGGAACTTCCACTCAGGCACTGGATTGGCTGTACCATACCACCAGGCCGTCGGTGCTCAAACTTGACCTTCTGGCAAGTGAGACACCTCAGCACATAGTCATTCACATCCTTTTTCATTCCAGCCACCAGAAAATCTTTTCATACCTTTATACATCTTTGAAGCTCCGGGGTGAATCGAAGTAGTAGAACAATGGGATTCACTCAATATGCGCTCCTTCAACTCAGCGCTACTCCTAGGTATACACAAGCGGCCATTCAGCCTAATCAGGTCTCATCGTGGAGTCTGAAGTCGTACTTCTGACCCTCGAATGTGCCATCAATAAGCTTCTGCCGGATCTCCAGCATGTACTGATCCGTCATCTGAGCCTCCGCACCTCTTCAACCAAGCCAGTATAAGAGACTAGCGAATGGAGAGAGTGTGCTCGGCGACTCAGGCGTCAGCTACCACATTTGCCTACCCTCTTTGTATTGCAGATTAATATCGTAGTCATTCAGAAACTCAACCCACCTTCTTTGCCTCATGTTCAACTCTTTCTGAGTGAACAAGTACTTTAAGCTTTTATGATCAGAATAGATTGTCACACTTACCCCATACAAATAATGTCGCCATATCTTCAATGCGAAGACAATGGCACCCCAATTCTAAGTCGTGGGTAGGGTAGTTCTCCTCATGCTTCTTCAGCTGACGGGAGGCGTATGCTACGACCTTCCCATGCTGCATCAATACACAACACATACCCCTGCCTGATGCGTCGTAGTAGACCTCAAAACCATCTGGACCGTCTGGTATAGTTAGGACTGGTGCAGATGTCAGAGCATCCTTGAGACTCGCGAAAGAACTCTCACAGTCAACTGTCCACTCGAATGGTGCATCCTTCTTCATCAAGGAAGTCATCGGCTTCGAGATATGGAGAAGTCCTTCACAAACCTCCTATAATATCCTGCCAGACGAGGAAGCTCCTGATATCAGTGACTGTCTTCGGCCTAGGCCAGGTGCGCACTGCATCTATCTTTGCCGGATCAACAGCGATCCGGCCTCAGAAATCACATGCCAAGGAAAGTACTTGGTTCAACCAAATTCACATTTCGAAAATTTGCATACAACTGGTTTCTCCTCAGAGTTTGTAACACATCTCTCAGGTGGCTTTCGTGCTCACCTCTAGATTTAGAATAACAAGATGTCATCGATGAAGACTACCACTGACTTGTCCAACTGATCTTGGAACAAACGTTCATTAAGTCCATGAACTTAGCTGGTGCATTCGATAAGCCAAACGGCATAACTGTGAACTCATAGTGCCCATACCTCGTTCTGAAGCTGTCTTTTCAATATCACTATCGCGGATGGCAATCTGATGGTATCCGGAACGTAAGTCTATCTTGGAGAATACTGATGCTCCCTTAAGCTGATCAAATAGATCGTCGATGCGTGGTAAAGGGTAACGGTTTTTCACCGTAACAGCATTCAGCTCCCGATAATCGATACATAGGCGGAGGCTACCGTCCTTCTTCTTCACGAAGAGGACCGGTGCTCCCATGGTGACACACTAGGGCGGATGAAGCCCTTGTCGAGTAGGTCTCTCAGCTGCTCCTTGAGCTCTGTCATTTCTGCTGGAGCCATACGGTAAGGTGCTTTTGCAATGGGTCCAGTGCCCGGAACTAAGTCGATCTCAAACTCAACCTCTCGTGCTGGCGGCATGCCCGGCAGTTCCTTAGGAAATACGTCAGGAAACTCCGACCACTACCGGCAATTGGCTAAACTCAGGG
The DNA here is from genome assembly GCA_023374045.1 of Limonium bicolor. NCBI lineage: Eukaryota > Viridiplantae > Streptophyta > Magnoliopsida > Caryophyllales > Plumbaginaceae > Limonium > Limonium bicolor. The sequence continues at coordinate 115,301,571 of CM041783.1, forward strand.
TCTCTCTCTATGTCTGGACATAGCAGAGGTACATCATTTCCTCGTCGTAACTCACGATACATGGCCATGGCGGTGATGATCTGTGTCGAAGGCTCCCTGGGCCTCTGGCGGTAAGATATGGTAACCCCAGATGGACTCCGAAGAAGTAGTCGATGCTCGGCACACATGATTCTGCCCTTGTACGCTCCAACCAGTTCATCCCGACAATCACATCAAATCCAAGTCCGTCGAACTCTATCAGGTCGATCGGGAACTCTTCACCTCTGATTCGTACAATGACATCTCGGGTAGCGGGTACACCTGATCGCTCTTTCGATGGAAGAGTGACCAAGAAGTCTGGCATCTCTCTCCATCTAACCCCAGCCTCTTCGCAAAAGATAGCGAAACAAATGTGTGTGAGGCTCCAGAGTCGAACAAGATCGATGCATCCCACGCCATTCACTGGAAAGGTACCGGTGAGGATTGTGCGCTCTTGCCGGCTTCTGCCTCATTGCAGACACTCAGTGTACCTCCCGTTCCGAGTGCACAGCCTAATTCATTGGCAAACTAATAAGTACTGGGTAACAACACGATTGATATACTTCAATAACTCCACTTTATTCATTAACACTTCCTCTTTACAACATTGTTGGTTTACATGGTTGATATAACTTAACACATACATAACTTCCTTAACATATATGGCTTAACACATACAAACAAGTATACAAGGTTTAGAATGTCTGAAGGTCAAATTCAAACATCCGGGTTTCATGTGTGTGGCATTGATCACTTGCCGACGGTGCGGTATTCAGCTTTGATTCCTGATGCCATGATATAGCATCCTTGACTTCCCACCCATGATTAATACATCTCCTGACTTCAACATTAACTTCCTTGCGAGAGCAGCTCGCTTTTGCTCGCCATATACAAATACTGCGGTATCACCAATGGACCAAGACCCACGGGTACTCCCTTACTTAGAGACTGGGTGACTCGTCCTTATCTTGGTGTAACCTAACCGTCCACCTTTCTGGTAGAAGTTCACAATACACCAAATCTGCTTCTACATTTGGAATTGAATCCGTTCAACTTGTTGAGCAATTCCCACCGTGATTAACGACCGCGCGTAACTCCTCAGGTATACTTGTACTGTTGCTCCATCTTCGGCTCGCACTTCTTGATATGACTTGGTGTAAGGTTCCAGTCCTTACCCATGCACCCATCATCTCAACTGCATTCTGATACTCGGAATCAGGTGTGGTAGAAACCTCCAGTTTAGCTCCAGTTCGTCGCATCGTCTGATGTATGGACTTGTGCTTCCGGTGTCAGGATCCACTTAAGGTATCATACTGGCTGGATACCTGACATTGCTCATTGGAAAGTCGGTGATGTGATGGTGGTCTTTCAGGGTTTGTGTGGGTGGGATTGGAACATATATTGAAGGTTCCTTTCATTTAGAATTATCTAATTAGGTGTCTTTCACACTATACTTTAACTCCTTACTCACATGATAATGCACTTGAACTCACTAATACCATAAGCATGTAATGCGTATGCAATCACTTATTACATTCAACAGTTTAGGCGGTACCTGGTCTAGAAGAGGGCCCTGGCGCCTCAGACCGGTCCACCACATTCAGGGTGGCCTTGCTAGGTCCCGACCCCTTCCCCTTCTGGGAATCAGTATGCCTCTGATCAGTGGGTGGCTGGTTAGCCGTCTTCGGGCCATCAATGGCTGCTGTGGCCTTACCCTTCCACTGCCCCTTGGGCTTGTTGACTCTGCTGTTGGGGTTCCGGTAACACTCGTGGTCACGGTGACCCCACTTCTCGCAGTATCGACACTGCACCTCATTCCCCTTGCAGTCCTTGCCGGGGTGGTCTCCATTGCACCACTTACAGTAATAGTGGCGCTCCGGTCCAGAGCCCGTGCTAGCTGCTAACACAATACACACTCAGTACTTGTTTCACAACTTATCAACATACACATCAACTTATTACACGTGATTAAACAATTACCCTTTGGTGGGTAAGAGCGTAGGGGCTTCGCCGCATAGGCATATGTGAGCTTCAGTGGCTCCTCAGCTGTGGTGGTTTGGGCTTGGCCCTTGTCACCCTGGTGCTGACTCTTCTGGGGCTGGGAATAAGGTTTCTTCTTCTTCTTCCTCCCCCGTACCCCTGCGAACTCTGGCCCTCGCTCGTGGCCTTGCGCTTGTGCGCATTCTCCTCGTCCCTCAGACGGACGGTGATCTCCACCTTAGCAGCGGCATGATAGCACTCCTGTATTTAGGATGATCAGTCATGCCCCGCAATACATACTCACAAACTCACATTAATACTCGCTTGTAGACTATACATATTCACATCACTCTTTATTTAAATTACCTGCAAGGTAGTATACTCAGCTGGCCCCATCCCATAGCGAAGACGGTGGCTGAGACCGTTGTAGAAACGGTTTACCAGCACCCGGTTCGAGTATCCCAGGTCCGGTAACAGGTGGACAAGGCCGGTGAAGGCAATGTAGTACTCATCAACCGACACCTTGTCTCCCTGCCTCAGACTATCCAGCTCCAGGCGCTTGGCCTCTTGAACGTGCACGGGGTAGTATTTGGCTCGCAGCAGAGCCGTGTACTCCCTCCAACCGAACTGAGGATCCGCCATCCGGTCCTCTCTCACTAGCTTCCACCAGTTTTGTGCCGAACCCTTCAGATAGTAAGCGGCAAGACGGACCTTAGCCTCTGCGGGCACAGCCAAGGTCTCGTAGGCGGTCTCCAACTCGGAGATGTACGCCTCCAACTTACGTGGGTCGGTCTCCCCATGAAACGAAGGGGGTCATAGATCTGCCAATGCCTTGACCCAGTTGGTCTCTCGTGGCGGTGGCGGTGGTGGCTGAACTCCGGGCATCTGCCCCTGCTGGATCGCAGCTACAAGCTGGGGTACCATCTGGGCCACAGCGGCTGCTACAGCCTCAGCCATAACCTGAGCCGTAGTGTTCTCGCCCTGGTCACCCCCAGTACTAGTACCACTTCCGCGGCCTCTACCGCGCGGTCTACCTGACATCTGTATTCACATGAATATTCATTAGCAATATGCTTACACACTTATCGGTCCAACGGTTGTAACGCTTCCCGACAATAAGGTATTTCCACACTTAATTAGTGGTTAACCTTTCCATAACTGATCACTTAGGTAACTGTAGTTAGGTTTCCTAACTCGGTATATCCCTAAGCTCGGTATTCTATACTTTTGGATGTTGGCCCGGGATGCGCCTGTGCTCCTGTGGCGTTATGTATTATTGGGTTGTTGCAGTTACAGTGATGTATACAGTGAAGGATGTATGTAGTACTCGGTATTGTATATAATGTATTTATGGTTTAGTTTTATGCTCGGGAGTCTGATCATCAGACCGGTACAATTGTATTTATTCTGCCTTGTCAACCACGTGGGTGGTTGACGGCGTTGTAGCACCGAAGCGTTAGTTACTGTTTAGTTGTTTTATTCCGCTGCGATTTCATTTAGTATCATGTGGGTATTAGGGGTGTTACAACATTAGTAACGTCGGTTAATTTACGCACTAGTCCATTATTAACATTATCTACTCAACATTACTAGTTTATTTTTATTTTACACTTGTTACAACTTTTCATCCTTTTAATTGCCTTTAAAACCCACCTAACATGTCTCACATAACCTTATAATATCATTACTAACCAACTACCAATTTTAGATAACAATTCCCATCTTAAAACAATAATTTTTGGTCCATACAGTGGCCTGTCCGAACTTGTGTCCGAACTTCCAAGTTCGGACGCAAGCCGTGACTTTAGACAGAAAACAGATGCACGTCCGAACTTATGTCCGGACTTCGGAAGTTCGGACGTGAGCCGAGAAAAATCTAGACAGAAATTCATGCATCCGAACATGTGTCCGGACTTCCCAAGTTCGGACACAGTTCGAGGATAATCCTAAGGAAGAATGGGTACGTCCGAACTAGTGTCCGGACTTCCCAAGTTCGGACACTGTTCGCGAGTGAGAATCCTTTTACCCAACAGAGCCTGTCCGAACTTCCTCATCCGGACGGAAGTTCGGACAAGGCATTTTACTCAATTTCTAAGCCCTTAAACACTTAACCAAAATTCTCCAAAGCCTCCAACACTTATAGTATCTTCTCCTAAAGTTTCTAAGTGGTATGCCTTGCCTATTCCAATCATTATACCAAGATACTTCTTCCACACAACATCATTACTTAAACACCATTTCTTACAAGCTAAAACTTCTTATGTCATCCTTGAAATCTTTTTTTTTCTAAGCTTACACTTTCTCCTTATTTTACCAAACTTTGCCTAAGTCCTTACCTAAGTCCCAAAATCACTTTGGTACATACTAAAACCTCAAGCTCATGCCTAAGTCCTTCTCTCATCTTAAATCACCTTAATGCATGTTTCTTTCACAAGGAAAACACTTAACCATTCTAAATACTCCTTAACTCATCAACTCATTTTAAACTCCTAGAACTTCACATTTATTACCTAAATTTCGACATAGGTTCTCCTAGAACATTACTAAACTAAAACACATTGTTTTTACCAACAAACAACCAAGAACACTAAAAATCCATCAAGCACTTATTATACACAAACTCCACTCACAAAGCACTACTTCACAATATAGTGCATAATTTAAATTGCATGGCACTTAGGCCCTTAAATGACATGGCTCTTAGGCCCTTAAGATGCATAAATCATAAACACTGAATTTCCACAATATATATTTGCCTTTGACCTGCAAATACACTCAACAACACATATGCCTTTTACTAAGCTCTTGAGAACACTTTACTAAGTCATTCACCATTTGCTCTTTAGGTAGATTTAACAAGCATTATAAGCTCATTTCTCCTAAGGCATTAAACAACATTAGGTTAGTAGATTTACCTCTTTTCCAAATAACTTCTTTCTTGTTTCCTTTAAAAACCGGTAGGGTATTTGGTTCTTTGACAAGTTCTAAACAATATACAAACATTATAATGAGTATTCAAGCTATAAGCTTCATCTCATTGTAAACCCTAATTTTACATTGTTTCAAAAACATTAATGTAGTTGTTTTACCTTGCTCTTTGAAGAGAGTTTGAATATCTAGCAAGAGAGGACTCCACCTAGTCCATGAAGAGTTGGAATGAAGCTAGAACAAGGTCACACAAAGAGCTCCTTCAATATGTATTTTCGGTTACCACAAAAACATGAAGGAAATGAAGTTTTTATTTGAGATTCCTTACCTAGAAGTAAAGGAGAGTAACAATATGTAAAAATACAAGCTCAAGCTCCTTCAATGGTGGAACTCAATGGCACCGAAATGGTGGTCTTGGAATTTTAAGAAGATAGGAATGAAGAGCTTGATGAGAGGAAGAGATTGGTGGTGTTTGTTTTTGATTTGAACAAGTGAGCTAGATTTTACAAGAGATCAAAGAAGAGGTTTAATGGAGGTGGTGTGGTATTACCGTGGAAGAGAAGGAAGAAGAGGGTGTGGAGCCGTGTGAATACAAGGGAAGAAATAAGAGAATGAGATAGAATTTGCTTTTTGAAGATATTTATACTTATAAAGTAAAAGTAGTTATATTAGTCATCTTTATTTGTTTAACAAAATAACAAGTGGGTGGTGAGTCACCACCCTTAAAAAACCGGCCCCCTTAATTAATATGAGGGTACTTTAGTCTTTGTTTGTCAATTTAATTACTTAATACAACATATGTTATAAACTAGCTTATAAAAAGCACTATTCACCAAAACAAGGCACTTAGAAGTGAAATTTTTTATTTCCCATTAATATAGCCACCCAAATGTGATACTATATAGTACACATATATATTTAAGAGTAATGATGGACATCTAGCCACTCAAAACTCATTTACAAGACAATTTTTCAAAAATGTGCTTTAAGACTCCTTAAAGCACATTTTGTGTTTAAACTTGTTTTCAAGCTTGGTTTTCTTCGGTAATTGGTTTAATATGTTCATTAGTGTATAAATGAGGTCTTGGTAAGTTCATTAGGTCTTAACCAAGTTTATCCCAAGCTTAGAGCACACTTTGGCTCTTATTGACTTTAAAGCACATTTTGTGTTTTCTTTTGTTTAAATTTGTTTACTAATGTTTCTAAGACTCTTTTTAGTCTTTATACACCATATTTAAGTGTTTATACAATATATTAAGGTTTGTGGTATTTCATAAATAAACTCCAACAGTCAAAAGAGATTAATGAATTTAGTAAAGAGTAAAACTACAATCTTTATAGAATTAATCAATAACAAAAGGAAGTGGAACCTAAACTAGGGATCCATAATAAACCAAGATTCAGCCTAACTACATATAGATTGCTAGTAAAGAAACAGCAATATTGCAAGAGAAAACGTCATCAAATTCGTAGTTGAACCGATGGCGAATTTCAGCCCTTCTCTGTTGCTTCTGGTCTCCAATGGAACTGTTGCCTCTATGCCCAACCGCTAGAGTTGATCTCGAAAATGGAAGATAGCAGATTGATCCATGAATTTTCCTTATATACTCCCATTCCTCATTAATAAAAATGTTGCAACTCTTCTTTGAATAGTTTCGTCCGTGTTTCCATTCGGGAAAGATACCTAAACAAGCATTTGTCCGGGCAAGAATATCTTGTCTGGGTTCAGACATATATTTGGACAAATATAAGACTTGGTACCCTTGGCATGTGTCTAGACTATCATGTCCGGATAAAGTTGCATTCGATCTCGGAGGATTGTCTGGTGTTGCAAGTTCGGAAGCAGGGTCTGAGACAACTGCAACAAGGCGTATATTCTTCACTTTAGCTATGTTTTGCTCCCCGTTTTTTTGTGTTGCGATCCTTGTTGTCTTGACTTACCTTTTATTGAAATGATGTGTTAAGCCCCCATATATCCCCTTCTTGTCCAAATGTAATTATTCCTACCATTCAAATTAAATATGTCTTTGATATTCAAATTACGCTGCTTAATATCTATTACATTCAGCGTGGAGGTGAAGGTGCAGTAAAACACTCTATACTCTTTCATCTTTACCCTATATTACATAAAAACTACATAGCTATTAGTTTTCTTTCGTAACTCATTTTCCTTCCGACGTCGACGGGGTTTTGGGTCTTGGTTTTTATTTCCCTCTTTTGTGGGGGTATGGTTTTTCATTTCTTTCGATTTTATCCTTTCGGTTAGAGAGGGATGATGTTCAAATTTGGGGACAAACCCACAAAGTACTTGAACGATGGTGGCTGGTATGGTAAAAAAAGAGATGATGATCATGATGGTGGTTGTTTTGCCTCTGTATGCTGCTTATTGACATAATTTTGGATGGATATGGATTGTGGCATCAATTCAGAAACTTTGGGAGTTTTGAATGGCACTTTAGAATGGATTAACTTGGATTGTGACACCAAAATAGAAGCTTTGGGAGATATGCATGTTGTTTTAGGATGGATAGGATGCTTCTTCATTCTTTGAATGTATTTATGGGGATAGATTGACAGACAAATGAGGATGATTCCATGACTTCTTGATTTGGTAATGATAGGAAAGATGTTGGATGAAATACCTTGGAACGCAGAAGACGATTTTGACATGTTAAGTTAGATCATGCATGTAATTTTTACTTTTTTGAGAATGGATATGTGCGATTTCCTTATGGTTGGCCACTTTGTTCACTTGTTAGTCTGGTTTTGTATGTATTTTGTCTTTTGGGGAAGACTCTCTAGTAGTTCTTTTGTCTTCTCTCTTTTTGTAACTATGATATTTTCCCTTGCATCTAGGAGTAGTTAAAGGGTTTGTCGATTCCGGTTTAGTTAATGATTTGAAGAAGCATAGAAGGCTTCAAAGGCCAACTTAGGATGCTCAAAGTTGGTTGTTTCTAAGACTGCTCATGCACCTTCCCAGGAGGAATCGGTTGCGAATAGCAATTAGCCTCTTTGGCTTGCCTAGCTATTATTTTACCCTTCACTTTTAAGGTCTTTCATCTGGTAATCTCATCTGTAATATTCTTCCACCGTTATATTAAGGAAAAGTATATCAGATTTTTGAATAAATTAGGCTGCCTAATATCCAAATAGATGTTTTACAAAATATCTTCCTCGTGTCCAAACAGGTGTGTCCCAAAACATCCATAATTTTTCCTTTCTTAATATCCAAATCAGTGACAAAACCCTTTTGAAGTCCCATCCTCTCCCCTTCCCTTAGGCCTTTCTCATTTCCTTAATGCCCGCTATAACCCTCCTATCATCAAATCCTCTTCCACCTTTAGATCTAGGCTCTACCCTTAAAGATAACCTGAAGCTTAGAGATATTAAGATTTTTTCATCATTGGTAATCTTTGACTTTTGGTATCCATAAGACTCGGGTTGAGACTTGGGCCCAGGTCTCTAACATGTTGTATCATTTCTCCCTTCTTTCCTTCTTGACATGTCATCCACAACTACTCCTGAAATACCCCAAACCTTGATATGTTTTTGAAATATTAAACTATGGTATATTAAGGCTAAAAAGTGCCTTAGAAAAATTATTGAACAATTTAACCTATAGAAAACACAATAAAGCACCATAAAGACAATTAGAGCAAAAGCATGCTCTAAGCTTGGGACAACATTGGTTAATACTCAAGGAGATTACCAAGACTTTATTAACATGCTAATGAACATGTTAAACCAATTACTAAAGAATACCAAGCTTGAAAACAAGTTAAAACACAAAATGTGCTTTAAGGAGTTAAAGAATACCAAGCTTGAAAACAAGTTAAAACACAAAATGTGCTTTAAGGAGTCTTAAAGCACATTTTCGAAAAATTGCCTTGGAAATTGGTTTTGAGTGGCTAAATGCCCATCATTACTACTTAATCAATATGTGTACTACTTAGTATCACATTAGGAAGTATAAATCAATGGGAAATAAAAAATTTCACAAATATGTGCACTAATTAGTGAATCGTGCTTAAATAGTGCTAGTTTAAGACGAAAGGGGGCCGGTTTTTAAGTGTGAGTCATCACACTTGGCTAGTTGTTAAGGAAGGAAGAATAAACAAGTAAGTTAACTATTTGCTTTAAGCTTAAAATATCTTAACAAAACAATACCTCTCACCTCCTTTATTCATTCTCCTTTGTCTCCACCTTCTTCAAATTTCATCCTCCCAACCAAAAACCGTACTGCTACAGCACCCCTACCATTTTCGTCTTCCTTTGCTTGTGACTCCTAGCTCCACGCTCTAAATTTAATTCCAAGACTACTATTCTTCTAGTTAGAGCAAGCTATACAATCTTGTATTTTCAAATCTCCAAGAACTCCATTTTGGTGCCATGAAGAATCCCTATTGAAGGAGGAAAAAATCTTTTCTTTTCACCTTGTCAATCTCCTTTGCTTCAAGGTAAGAAAAACCAAAGAAAGTTCATGTTTCCTCTTGTTTTTGTTCATGACCAAGGATCACCTCTTGATGGTGCCTTCTCTTGCTCTTTTACTAGCTACATTCCAAACTTCAAAGGACTAGGAGGAGTCCTCTCTTGCTATCCAATCAAACACTCTTTCAATTCCATGGTAAACATCCATTTTAGTGTTTAAGACACTTACGTTAATCTAGGGTTTATTCATGAGTTTGAGTATAAAACTTAATGCTCATTACCCTTACATGTGTGTTGGTTAGAAGATTGACAAGTGATCAAAGCTCCTTGCTGATTTTCAATCCAAGAAATCAAGAAATAAATCTTGAAGTGGAAGAGGTAAATAACCTAACCTAATGTAGTATTGTGCACTAGGAAATTGAGCTTTAAAATGCTTAATAAACAACCTGAAGAGCCAATGGGAAATGAGCTAGTAAATACACACAAGGAGGTTATTAAGGGCATATGTGATGTTGTGAGTATTTGCTGGTCAATGGCATTTAATATGTGGGAAATTTAGTGTTTAAGATTAATGCAGTTTAAGGGCTGAAGTGCCAAGCAATTTAAGTATATGCACTATATTGTGATGTAGTGTAGTTTAAGGTTTAGTTGTGTGTAAAGAACATTCCTTGTGTGGATGAGTGTCCTTGATTGTTAAAGATGAAAAGTTGTGTGTTTTGGTGTAAGGAAGTGCTAGTGAAGCTATGTCAAAATTTTGTGAGCGAATAAGAAGTTTTAGGTGTTTAAATGAAGTTTGGTGACCTAGATTATACTAGAGATTGCTAAGGGTTAACTTGGTGAAAGAAAAGGAATAAAGGTGTTCTTCAGTGTTAGAATGACTTAGGCATTGTCTTGGAGCTTTAGAGATCAAATGGGTGATTTGCGATACACCAAAGTCATGGTGAGAGTGTGGATAAGTCTTGTGCAAATTTTGGTAAACAAGAGAGGTATAATGCCTTGTAAAGGATTAAGTATGAACTTGTTGAAAAATCTTAAGGAGTTTGTGTAAGGGAGGTGATGGTGAGAAATAATACTTTTGGAGTAGTTGTAATTGTGGTGAGATAATACTTTGGTTAGTTGAATCCTTACGCAAAAGTACAAGTTGACTGTGTAAGGAAAATTGTTCTACGTGTAAAGGATTTAGTAAGAATTTGAGTAAAGGTTAAGGACTTTGATGGTGGATGAATAATTGAGTTTGGAGGTTGGTTCAAGAGTGGGTTAAAGTGCCAGAATGAAGTTCGAACATACTAGGACATGTATGGTGAGGTTTGGAGTGAAATAAGCAAGTTAAAACCAATTTCTGACTTCGACCTACTTTAGGACCGACCTTAGCAAGGTCGGTTAGGCCTAAAATACCCAACCAGGAAGCTCTCTGGAATGGACCGACCTTAGCAAGGTCGGTCGGGGTAAAATTTTCAAACGGCAAAGTGTTCTGGTTCCGGCCGACCTTGGGACCTACCTTGCAAGATCGGTCGGCCTTGTAAAAAAAAAACAGAAAAGAAAATGTGGCTCAAGTAGTAAACCCTAGTGGGTACAATGAGGATAATTAAGTGGAAATTAAAGTGTGAAGACATGTCATGTAATCATGTGAAACACTTAGTTAATCGGAAGTTAAATAAGGTAATTAACCGACAATATTAAATATGTATAGGAGCTACATTCGGTGGAACTCAAACGCAGCAAGGACCGAGGTATGGTTTTCTTGTAGTCTGTTTGATACCGGTTTACACCGGCTTGTGTGTATGTTTCTTTTCTGAATGTTTATGACTTTGTAAGACTTAAATCATGAAATAAGTTTACAGTCATTGTTATTATTATGGTGTGTGAGTACCGGTACCGTTAACCTCGAATACGTGCTAACCCGTTAGTTAACCAAACTAGGATATGTAAGAGAGCGGTACTCGGATTTAACGTTTCTACTAAGGGAACGTTCTAACCATGGCTATCTATGAGTTGGTTGTGGTTTGTGTTATCAAAGTGTATCTCATCTCCCTTGTTTACCTAACTGACCTAAACACCTATGGTGTGAAATAATGTGTTAAGTTCCAGCAATGGAACTACTAACAAGGGTATAATCGGGGGGTGAGGAATCCGGTAGTTCCAGTCACACGTGTATGTACAGGAGTCAATATCTGAGTCAGATTCGACCCTCTTTATGTTATGGTTGTTTTTCCTTCTTGGGTTACAATCACCCACAAGCTTAACCAAGGTTTACCTACCTGACTGCTGATCAGGCTAGGGGGATTATATGTATGGTTTGCTTGGATCACTATATCCGACACATCTTGGGTTAAGTTATTCGTTCGACAAACAGAACAGTAACGAGTTATGTAACAAGCTTAATATGAGATTCAAATCATTCTCTAGGCTTACCAAGTTTGACTAACTAATTTTTGGTTTGTTTCCTAAAGTGAAACGTTCCTGTTATGTTGTGTGTTGTTGTTGTTATGCAATGTCTATTGTTATGCTTGCGTATGTCATATGTTAAATTAATGCCATGTTATCATGACAATTAGTTGTGTGTATCCTGATAGCTGACGGGCTGCACATTAATCATACCAGCCAAGGGTTGCTGAACCCCTTTGGGGCACCATATTTCATTTTTCAAGGTGAGGATCGAGGAAGTAGAGTGGCTATAGTTCTTAGGTGTAATGAAATACTTTTGTTAGCTTTTGGATAATGGACCCAGGATGCGCCTGTGCTCCTGTGGTCATTTATTTTGGTAGCGTCAGAATTATAGTGATGGTTTGTATATATACACTCGGTATTGTTGGTTTATATGTATGTGGATGTTAGAAACTAATGCTCGGGAGTCTGCGTCCATGAGACCGATACATATGTACGTATTAGCCTTGTTAGCCACGTGGGTGTCTAACGACATGTAACACCGACCCGTTTTAGTTAATGTTTAAGTTACGAATTTCCGCTGTAGTTACCGTTTATTGTTAAGTTTTAAGTTGGGGTGTTACAAAAAGTGGTATCAGAGCGATACTTCGCTCTGATGACCGGAATACCGAGCTTAGGAACATACCGAGTTAGGAAATCTAACCATAGTTATGTGAGTGAACATTATAGAAAGGTTAACCACTAACTAAGTGTGAATCTACCTTGTAGTCGGAAAGGTGTTACAACCATGGGAACCGATAAGTTTGTAATCACAATGCTTATGTATGTTCCTGTGGATTCAGATGGCAGGCCAACCACGAGGAGGAGGCCGCAGGCGCGGTACAGGAGAACTAGGGGATAACCCTATGGCACAAGTGATGGCTGACACAGTGGCTGCCACCGTAGCCCAGATGGTGCCTCAGCTTGTTGCTGTGATGCAGCAAGGGTAGCAGCCTGAGGTTCAGCCACAGCCACAACCGCGCGAGACCAACTGGGTCAAGGCGTTGGCAGATCTGAGACCCCCGTCATTTCAAGGGGAGACCAACCCTAGTAAGTTGGAGGCATATATCTCCGAGCTGGATACCGCCTACGAAACCTTGGATGTTCCTGCTGGTGCCAAGGTTCGTCTAGCCGCTTACTATCTGAAGGGTTCGGCAAGGGGTTGGTGGAAGCTTGTGCGGGAAGATAACATTGCAGATCCTGCTTTTGGATGGAGGGAGTACACAGCTCTGCTGCAAGCCAAGTACTTCCTAGTGCATGTACAAGAGGCTATGTGCCTTGAGCTAGACAGTCTGAGGCAAGGGGACAAGATGTCGGTAGATGAATACTACACCTCATTCACCGACCTTATCCACCTGCTACCAGACTTGGGATACTCAAACGGGGTTCTGTTAAACCGTTTTTACAACGGACTTAGCCACCGCCTACGCTACGGGATGGGGCCAGCTGAATATTCCACCTTGCATGTAATTAAAATACCGCTTGATGTGAAGTATACAATGTGTAAGTGTGAATGTGAGTTTGATTCGCAGGGCATGACTGACATCCTAAGTTCAGGAGTGCTATCATGCCGCTGCTAAGGTCGAGATCACCGTCTGACTGAGGGACAAGGAGAATGCGCATAAGCGCAAGGTTTCGAGCCAGGGCCAAAACACGCAAGGGTAAGGGGGAGGAAAGAAGAATAAACCTTACCCCCAGTCCCAGAAAGGACGGCAACAGGGCGGCAAGGGCTAAGCCCAGACCACCACTGTTGAAGAGCCATGGCAGCTCACCTATCCCTATGCGGTTAAGCCCTTACGCTCTCACCCGCCCAAGGGTAACTACTTAATTCCAAGTGCCAAACTTAAATGTGTGTTGTCAAGTTGTGAAATGTGTACTAATTGTGTTGTGTGATAGCAGCCAGTACGAGATCTGGACCTGAGCGCCACTACTACTGTAGCTGGTGCAACGGAGACCACCCCCGTAAGGACTACAAAGGGAATGATGTGCAGTGCTACCACTATAAGAAGATGGGGCACTGAGACTTCGAGTGCTTCCAGAACCCCCACGGCAAAAACTACAGGCCTAAGGGGCAATGGAAGGGAAAGGCTGTCGCGACCACTGAAGGCCCAAAGGCAATTAGTCAGCCATCCTCGGGTCAAGGGAACTCTAACTCCCAGAAGAGGAAAGGGTCGGGAGCTGGCACGGCCACCCTGAATGTGGAAGATAGATCTGAGGGAGCTGGACCCTCTTCTAGACCAGGTACTACTTAAACAGTTGAGTGAAATAATTGATTGCTTACCGCATTTCATGCACGGGTGTTAGTGCAGACGTTGTAAAGTGAGTGGTTAAACTGGGGAAGAAATAAAATAAAAGAAATTAAAAACTCAAAATAAACGTCGGGCTGCAAACAAATCCCGGTCGTGGTAGTATAGTGAAATGTAAGCGACCGGATGTCGAACCGTGGGACTAATATACATATAATAGTACCTAAGCGTGTCACAAAAAAGGGGGATTAATTGACTTGTATTATAAATAAAAAGGAAAGATAAAATAAACTAAGTTAATAAATAAATTAAATGGGACTCTGGGTCAGGTTAATATGATCTGCTTAATTATGCTATCTCTACTGGTTTAATTATAATTGTTTGGCAAAATTCCTCTTATTATCTTAAGGACTAAATCATAGCCTCAAAAGAACTCGTTTACCTGAAAATGCAAGGTTCTAATCAAGGTTCAAGCATAATGCGTGTAAATCATAATAAGCTTTCTCCAAATTTACGGCTTAATTAACCTATCAATTTATCACCTGGTCTGATCAAAATAGACTTAGCAAGCAATTTAATAAACTCATGACATTTATTAAAAAGGCGAGAGATAAGCTTTAAAACGCAACAAACTGTATATAATTAAAACCAGTAAAAATATTGATAATAATACAAACACATAATAACCGTTCCCAGAGTATAAATATTCTAGCCTAACAATTAAATAGATAAACAGAAACAAGAGTAGTAGAAATAATCTGTAGTCACTCCTGCATTCGTTCTGCTATTTTGTATACGTAGGACTAAAGGTGGATATGGTGGAATGTAGAAATAAATAAAATGGAGAAGGCGGGAGAAGAGAAATGGGATGATGTGTGAGGTTTGTGGTGAAGTGGAGCGATGGGTCGTCGATGGATGGATTGATGGTGAAGGATCTGTTTTGTGGTGAAGTTACGTGCGTTTATATAGGGAAAGGAAGAAGCAGCAGAGAAGGAAGAAGAAGGAGGAGACAGGCTGGATCACGCGTGAACAAGATAAGGGAGTCATTGATTGCTCCTCATTAATTGCAGGGGACAGAGCTGAGGAAAATAAGGTGTCGACGGGCGAAGTAGATGGATATGGCAGAAACAAGTCGACGGGCGAAGTCGACGCGAAGAAGAAACTGACGCGACTGATTTTAGTTACGTCCGCCTAAGCAACCGCCTCTGTTTGGGCGGTTCCATACATGTCCGCCTCTACAACCGCCTGAAACTAGGCGGTTCCCCTTGGTTCTCCGCTTGTCGTCCGCCTTCACTACCGCCCAAAGCTAGGCGGTTCTTCTTGCGTCCGCCTTCACTACCGCCCACATCTAGGCGGTTGCTTGTGATTCGTCCGCCCCCTCAACAGGCGGTTACACATGCGGTCACAAGCATAAGCATTGACCTATTTTCCTTCCAACTTTGACCGGCTCTAGATTCTTCGTTTGGACTCCGTTTTCTAAGCCGTTTGCTTCTATGCGTTCGTCTCCTCGTCTACTTTACTCCCGGCTTGGTTTTCCTCATGTTAAACCAATAATTTGTGAGATAAACAATAAAACATAAACTAGAGGAAAACTAACCGAAGTGGAGAAATGAGCAAGAAAAGTGCTAATATTATATATGAAATACACCTATAAAACATGCTCATTTGGACACTTATCACACCCCCACACTTATCTTTTTGCTTGTCCTCAAGCAAAACCATGTACCCAAGTAAGTAGGGAATGCTCAATACTAACAAATATTATTATGAAGGGTAGGATAAAGAAGTGAACAGTACTTGATCTTTTTAACTTATTGAGGAGTGTGAAAATCAACTGCTGGTGGCATAGGTGTGCTCAGGGTAAAAATAAAATATAGAGTTTCGGGGTATGATCCAAGGTATTTCAATGTTTCTTTTATGTGACTCTGAGAACTTTTACCATGACCAACTTCTCTCAAGAATGGGCATTGAGGAGAAAACAAAAGGAAAAATAGATTCATGCTTTTGTTTCACTTTTGCATAAGAGATGAGAAAATGTAGGCATCACGCCTTTGTATTTAAGAACACTCAACTCTCTTTGTTGGTTACCAATGGTGTCTCGCAAGTCCCTTATTATTATTTTTCTTTCTTTTTTTTTAACAGAAAAGCACCCCTTAGCAATCCCTAAGAGAGAAGCCAGAAAGAAACCCTGAGCAATAAATCCAACCATTTGCAGATTATTTGGTCACACCGCATATAAAATGCTCCTCAAAAGTAATCAAAATTTTAAAATTTGTACCATTTATCCCACAATTCATAACAGTATTTATTCTGAAAGAGAACAACCCACATATAAAGGGTACATAATATTGAATTGGACAAACGAAAGATAAGCAGAGAGATTAAGCATTTAAGCACAAAATTCCACCGAAAGGGTACACTCCCCCACACTTAATTTGAACAATGTCCTCATTGTTCACCAGAAAAAACAAGGGAAGGTTTCAGAAGACCTTTTCGGTAAGTAGATAAAATAGAGATAACACACAAGATCACAAATAAACATTTAAGCACATAAACGCTCCTCTGCAGTTTTTATTTATATAAAAGCATAATTAAAGAGACTGGTACTCCCCTGATATTATTTTTGCTAGTTGGTAAAGGAGTTCCCCCACACTTGAGCTTCAGCTCAAGTAGCGTAGCTTGGTTGCAGTGTAGATATGAAGGTGCACCTGCATAAGACACTAGAAGCATCCATACTAAAAACGGGTTGAAAATTTAGCAAAAATAAAATTTAAAGAGAACCTGGAAATTAAAAGAGCATAAAAGCAAATAAAATAAAAGTACATCCGGGTTGCCTCCCGGGAAGCTGCCCTTCTTTAACGTCTTTGGCTAGACGCCTGCTTCGTTATCCTGGATCAAAACAAAACGTTACCTCGGCATATAAAATAAGAAAATTAATACTCCACAAAATCTGGTGTTTGAGGAGGTACTGCCGGGAACGTAGTTCTAACAGAAGATCCGGCGGTGATGATTTTTCTTCCTCAAATTGGAGGAAGTAAACATCATCCTCTTGTAGGTGAGGCTTGTAGAAAGAACGCTGATCGATATCATCTTCAGAGAAGGTTAATTCTTTGAAGGTGATAGTGGTGTTTTGTTTGGATATGTTAGCGGGAGGTGATGGCAATTCCTTCTCTTCATTTTCGAGGATGGAAGTATCCTTATCTTCTGGATAGAGCACAGAGAAGGATGGAAATTGGCGGTAGGCGACCATAGAGGGAAGAGAGTAACTTACATCTGTAGTGGGGTATTATACCTCTTGAATTATTTCGCTCTTTGGTTGCTGTTCTTGTAGAGCGAGTCTCTCCAGGTAGTCTGGTTGATCTTCTAACCAGAGTTGCTCTTGGAATATGAGACAATCCTCATAATCATGAGCTCCCCCACATACGAGGCAGTATAAATACTGCGAATAGCAAAACTCTTGCTCGAACACCTGTTCCATTTGCCACGTACAGATTTTTTTTTTTGGTGTGTTTTTGTATATAAAACGAAACTAATGGAACAGATTAGAAAATAAAACGATTAGAAACAAACTAAATAATAATATAAACAAAATATAAATTGAAGTAGAAACAGATTGAAGAAGTTGGAGCAGATTGGAGATGGGGGCGAACTTGCGCGCCTGTTCTTCTCTTCGGTATCGAACTGGAGCAGAATGGGGGAAGAACAACAATTGAAAACGCTGCGTTTTTTTTTTGAATCAAGGGACGTCCGCGCGGGCGTCCGCGTCGTTTTGGGCGGTCGTGGCTGTGTGGCGTCCGCTTGGGCAACCGAGGATATAGAGGCGGACAGGAGGCGGACAACCCCTGTTCGTTTTTTTTTATTACGTAGTTACTGAAACAAAACAATAGATTTAGAAAACAAACATATAATAATATAACAAGTTATTAAAGATAATTAAATATAAACAATAAACAAAATAAAATAGAGAAAATATAAAAGATAATTAATATAACAACAAACAAAAATAATATAAACAAAATATTCTAATATAACAAGTGAATAATCCGGGGCTTAGGGACTAGAATAAAGTAGTCCCCGGCAACGGCGCCATTTTGCAGACGTTGTAAAGTGAGTGGTTAAACTGGGGAAGAAATAAAAGAAAAGAAATTAAAAACTCAAAATAAACGTCGGGCTGCAAACAAATCCCGGTCGTGGTAGTATAGTGAAATGTAAGCGACCGGATGTCGAACCGTGGGACTAATATACATATAATAGTACCTAAGCGTGTCACAAAAAAGGGGGATTAATTGACTTGTATTATAAATAAAAAGGAAAGATAAAATAAACTAAGTTAATAAATAAATTAAACGGGACTCTGGGTCAGGTTAATATGATCTGCTTAATTATGCTATCTCTACTGGTTTAATTATAATTGTTTGGCAAAATTCCTCTTATTATCTTAAGGACTAAATCATAGCCTCGAAAGAACTTGTTTACCTGAAAATGCAAGGTTCTAATCAAGGTTCAAGCACAATGCGTGTAAACGGACGGTTTAGATATGAGAAATTATTTATGCATCTGAAAATACTAACTTATTAAATCATAATAAGCTTTCTCCAAATTTACGGCTTAATTAACCTATCAATTTATCACCTGGCCTGATCAAAATAGACTTAGCAAGCAATTTAATAAACTCATGACATTTATTAAAAAGGCGAGAGATAAGCTTTAAAACGCAACAAACTGTATATAATTAAAACCAGTAAAAATATTGCATAATTAATACAAACACATAATAACCGTTCCCAGAGTATAAATATTCTAGCCTAACATATTAAATAGATAAACAGAAACAAGAGTAGTAGAAATCATCTGTAGTCACTCCTGCATTCGTTCTGCTATTTTGTATACGTAGGACTAGAGGTGGATATGGTGGAATGTAGAAATAAATAAAATGGAGAAGGCGGGAGAAGAGAAATGGGATGATGTGTGAGGTTTGTGGTGAAGTGGAGCGATGGGTCGTCGATGGATGGATTGATGGTGGAGGATCTGTTTTGTGGTGAAGTTACGTGCGTTTATATAAGGAAAGGAAGAAGCAGCAGAGAAGGAAGAAGAAGGAGGAGAGAGGCTGGATCACGCGTGAACAAGATAAGGGAGTCATTGATTGCTCCTCATTAATTGCAGGGGACAGAGCTGAGGAAAATAAGGTGTCGACAGGCGAAGTAGATGGATATGGCAGAAACAAGTCGACGGGCGAAGTCGACGCGAAGAAGAAACTGGCGCGACTGATTTTAGTTTCGTCCGCCTAAGCAACCGCCTCTGTTTGGGCGGTTCCATACATGTCCTCCTCTACAACCGCCTGAAACTAGGTGGTTCCCCTTGGTTCTCCGCTTGTCGTCCGCCTTCACTACCGCCCAAAGCTAGGCGGTTCTTCTTGCGTCCGCCTTCACTACCGCCCACATCTAGGCGGTTGCTTGTGATTCGTCCGCCCCCTCAACAGGCGGTTACACATGCGGTCACAAGCATAAGCATTGACCTATTTTCCTTCCGACTTTAACCGGCTCTAGATTCTTTGTTTGGACTCCGTTTTCTAAGCCGTTTGCGTCTATGCGTTCTTCTCCTCGTCTACTTTACTCCCGGCTTGGTTTTCCTCATGTTAAACCAATAATTTGTGAGATAAACAATAAAACATAAACTAGAGGAAAACTAACCGAAGTGGAGAAATGAGCAAGAAAAGTGCTAATATTATATATGAAATACACCTATAAAACATTCTCATTTGGACACTTTTCAGTTAGCAAGTCTAAATGTACAACTACTTAAGCAATTAGTTAAAGTATAATGTATAATTCACATAAATTATATAATTCTAAACCTTAGCAACCTTCAATATTTGAATTCCAATCCCTCCCACACCGAACCCCGATGAAACCACCATCAACATCACCGAACTCCTGATGGAGCAATATCAGGTTATCCAACCATGTATGACATTATTAAATGGATACCTGACACCCGAAGCGCAAATCCACATAATTCGATGATGCGACGAACTAGGAGCAGCACCTGGTGGTTTCTACACACCGGAGTACCCGAGTGGATCGAAAATGAAGTTGAAGATGATGTGCATGGGTAAGGACTGGAATCCTTACACCAAGACATATCAAGACGTGCGAGCGAAAGATGGAGCAGCAGTACCGAGGATACCTGAGAAGTTCCTTGTGGTCGTTAACCACGCCGTGGGAATTGCTTAGCGAGTTGAATCGGATCCAATTCCGAGTGTTGAAGTAGATTTATGTATTGTGAACTTCTACCAGAAAGGTGGACGGTTGGGTTTACACCAAGATAAGGATGGAACACTCGAGTCTCTGAGTAAGGGAGTACCATTGGTGTCTTGGTCCATTGGTGATACCGCAGTGTTTGTGTATGGCGAGTAGAAGTGTGTTGATCTCGCAAAGAAGTTGGTGTTGAAGTCAGGAGATGTGTTAATCATGGGTGGGCAGACGAGGATGCTATATCACGGTATCAAGAAGATCAAACTGAATACAGCACCTCCGACAGTAATCAATGACACACACATGGAACCCCAGACGTTTAAATTTAACTTTCAGGCCATTCTAGAGCCATGTGTAACCATGTAATGTGTGAAACCAGTCGTATGTTAAGGATGCTATATAATTAGCTATGTAGAAACAGTGTAAACCGACAAATGGCGTAAAGAGTGTGTTAATGAATAAAATGGTGTTGTTTTGGGCTATATCAACCGTGTTGTTACAGGTGTACTTATAAAGTTTGTGAACTAAATTAGGCTATGCACTCGGAACGGGAGGTACACTGAGTGTGTGTACTGAGGCAGAAGCCGACAACAGCGGAACTATCCTCACCGTTACCTTCCCAGTTAATGGCGTGGACGCATCGATCTTGTTTGACTCTGGAGCCTCACACACATTTATCTCACTTTCATTTGCGAGGAGGCTGGGGTTAGAGGGTGAAGAGATGCCTGACTTTCTAGTCACTCTACCGTCGAAAGAGCGGATCAAGTGTACCTACTACTACCAAGATGCCACCATCCGGATTAAAGATGAAGAGTTTCCAATCGACATGATAGAGTTTGAGGGGCTCGGATTCGATGTGATTGTGGGGATGAACTGGTTGGAGCGGTACAAGGGTCGAATCCAATGTGCTGAGCATCGTCTGCTTCTTCGGAGTCCGACTGGGGTTGCAATTTCATACCGCCAGAGGCCCAGGGAGCCATCGACACAGATCATCTCCGCCATGGACATGTGTCGGAGTTACGAAGAAATAATGATCTGTACCTCTGCTATGTCTAGGACATAGAGAGAGATCCAGAGTTTAGCCTAGATATGCCAGTAGTGTCGGAGTTTCCAACTGCATGCGGGGTCTTTTAAGATCCAAAATTTTGGGGGTATCACTCAAGCATCAACTAGCCTTTTCATTTCCATTACAAAGTCTAATTGACGAGGGGCAATTTGTTATACCAAAAATTTTAACCCCCCGGAAGGGAGTCTCTACTAATAGGCTATTTTGGTCAAGTAGCTAGGGTTCCCAGTTCGATCGGCACATTTCAGAGTACTAGGGACAGCTTAGTCATCTTCAAGGACATTTTCATAATTTTTCAAGGCTCCTAAGCCCCCTATGAGCTTTCTCTCTCCACCAAAGTAGGGTCAAAGGAATTCAAAATGCTTTGAAATTTTAACCCATGATAGAGGATGACATTTTGGGCATAATGGCGTTGGATTTTTGATTTTTTGAATTTCCAATAATTTTCATGCAATTTCTGATTGAATCTGACGAGAAATTGAATTTAAAAATATTCCAATATCCAAAAAATTCGATCCCACTTTGGAAAAATTATAAATATCATCCTTTATCCATGTTTAAAATTTCATAGTCAAATTCCTTTAGGAAGCCCTTGAGCTAAAACGTCGGTAAATCTCGGTTTTTACCGGATTTTTATATCTTTAAGGAAGCCTATACAAGGAACCTTATCCCTTGATCAAATCAGAACTTCAAAAACCCTAACACTTCAAGAAACTCAGCCGTCACAACCACCCCACATTTTTACACATCCGAGCCCCGAAATTCCATCGAAATCTCACAAAATCAACACCAAAACACTTTTTCCAACTCCCACAACATCATCCATCTTCAAAAATTCACCAAAACAGCACTGAAACATAAAGAACATCACCAATAACCAGTAGTCAGAAGCTGGTTTTGAACCCAAACCGGAACCGACTCCGGCGAAGCACCAAAAGACACCCGACGTGATGAAACACCTCGAATATGAAGGTAAAACGGGTTGGAACCTAGAATTTCTAATTCCCCATGGTTAATCTATCCTTATATTAAATTTTGGGCTCGAAACAATTCCTTTCTGTTTCTGAATCATCGTTTTTCTTTGCTTCTGTTCACTAACTTGTGCATTAAGTTTTGTATTTAATTCGACTTCAAATTGAGAATCTTTGATTGCTAACATATTGTAAATCTTTCAGGTTACACACCCATAATTTTTTAGCCGAAAACACCGTAAGGAACCACCAAAAACCCACCATCCGTGGGTGGTCCGTGACCTCGGACCTATGGTCCGGGACCACAGACGGCGGCGGGATTTTATTTTCCAAATTTTTAGGGTTTTAATGGTACATATTCGGGCCCACGGACATCCTGTCCGTGGCCCCGGACTTTTCAAAATTGTGTTTTCTGTTTCATTCGACTTTTGTGTTCACATAGGTTAACTAGGGTCTGTGGGTTCGGACATTAGGTCCGCATTCACGGACGGAAACAAAATTTGACCTAATTCTGCCTTCGAAACGCTAGTTTAGGTTTTTTTAATTTTCACTTTTAGTTTCTGTCAAAAAATGCTAAAAAACATAAAAAAAAAAACAGAAGCGCGCACTTAGGTTAAAACAACTCGTCCGTAATTAAACTAAGTAGAGGAAAAACGACTTCTGGGGGTAATGAAAGTAATTGAACCATTAAATAAGTCGAATACCAAGCCCCCGAACCCGAACTCTCCTTTCCTAATTTAATCTAGGTCAAAATTAGGTGGCGACTCATAATAGGTTCCAGTGAGCTATCTTAGGATTTAATAATTAGTGTTATATGACATAGTTATTAATCTTAGGTTATAAGTGGACCCAAAACCCGATCAGATCCTAATCAACTTAATCAACATAGGATAGGGTTTAAAAAAATCAAGGCTCACACCTTGTAAAAAAATAGAAAAGAAAATGTGGCTCATGTAGTAAACCCTAGTGGGTACAATGAGGATAATTAAGTGGAAATTAAAGTGTGAAAACATGTCATGTAATCATGTGAAACACTTAGTTAATCGGAAGTTAAATAAGGTAATTAACCTATATAATTGATTATGTATAGGAGCTACATTCGGTGGAACTCAAACGCAGCAAGGACCAAGGTATGGTTTTCTTGTAGTCTGTTTGCTACTGGTTTACACCGGCTTGTGTGTTTGTTTGTTTTCTGAATGTTTATGACTTTGTAAGACTTAAATCATGAAATGAGTTTATAGTCACTGTTATTATTGTGGCGTGTGAGTATCGGTATCGTTAACCTCGAATACGTGCTAACCCGTTAGTTAACCAAACTAGGATACGTAAGAGAGCGGTACTCGGATTTAATGTTTCAACTATGGGAACGTTCTAACCACGGCTATGTATGAGTTGGTTGTGGTTTGTGTTATCAAAGTGTATCTCATCTCCCTTGTGTGCCTAACTGACCTAAACACCTATGGTGTGAAATGATGTGTTAAGTTCCAGCAATGGAACTACTAACAAGAGTATAATCGGGGGGTAAGGAATCCGATAGTTCCGGTCACGCGTGTATGTACCGGAGTTGATATCTGAGTTAGATTCGATCCTTTTTATGTTATGGTTGTTTTTCCTTCTTGGGTTACAATCACCCGCAAGCTTAACCAAGGTTTACCTACCAGACTGTTGATCAGGGTAGGGGGATTATATGTATGGTGTGTGTTATACCAAAAATTTCAACCCCCTCGGAGTAGTCTCTAAGGCATACGTGTTACAAAGGGCAAAATGGTCAAAATGCACCGATGCAGGATTTTCCAAGGACATTCTCGGGATTTTCTATTTTCATATGACTTGTTCATCATCTCCAAACACTTCCAAATATCATGGTCATTATGAAAGGTATTTCATGATTCTCTGATAATATTAATTCTGGAAATTTAGCTTTTAATTCATATTATAAGCTAATTTCTTTAATAATTAACACATGAAATAGCCTCAAAATAGAAATTAAAAGGTTTCCAAAATTAAAATAAAATTGTCACATGGTTACCATGACTACATACAGTCATAAACCTGAAACTATTTTATTGAGAACCTTATCCCAAAATTTAAAAGAGAAATTCAATTATTTTTGCAATTTTCTCTCTCCTCTGGAAAATACCGAAATCAAAACAAAATGTCATGAAATTTTAACACAGGGTAGAGGATGATTATTAGAGACTAATGCCGTTGGAATTTCGTAATTTAGACTTTCCAATAATAAGTTATGAATTTTGGGAGATTCCAGATTGTGAGATTTTTATCTAATCGGTTATTAATCAAACTAACCCGATTCCAACTCTCAAAATTCCTAAAAATCATTCTTCACCTTCAGTTAAATTTTCATAATTTTTATCGGCTTGCAACATATTTTAAAAAATCAGATTCTCTTAGAGCACAAAATCAAGGTTTTAAATAAAAATTATGTTCTATCAACTTGGCCATGCTCTTTCTATAAAAGGCCTTCCAAAAAAACGACCTAGGGCAAGGTAGATGATCCCCATAGTCAGAAAACACAGCCGTCTACTTGCTTCCCACGTTTTCAACACTCCCAACACCGAAACTCTACCGAAATCATCTCAAAATCACCAAAAACACATTCTTTCTTCTCTCATTGAACTTCCAAGCATCAAAACACCACAAATACAGAACCAAAACGTGCTTAACAACACAAGGAAGAAGAGGTCAGAAGCTCGGGTCAAAGTCGAACCGGATCGGCCACCAACGAAGCTTTCAGAGATTCCCGACGTGAAGGAACAACAAGTTTTCGAAATCAAAACAGGGTAAAAACCAAATTCTCTAACCCTTCTGGTCAAAATACAATTCTGGTTGAAATTGCTAACCAAATTGATTTTTCCTTGCTTCTGAATTAAGGTTTGTTTGTGTTTCTGCCTTCTAACTTGTTCGTTAAGTTTCGCATTAAATTCGATTTCAAATTGAAAACTTTTAATCACTAACGTCTTGTACATCTTTCAGGCTACACACCCATAAAATTTGAGCCAAAAACACCTTCGGGAACAGCCTCAACGCCGCCGTCCGAGGGCGGTCCGCACCCACGGACGTCATGTCCGGGGTCCCGGACTCCCTGTCCGTAAGCCCGGATGCCCACGGACGGCGGGGGGATTTTTTTAAAAAATTCAAAATTTAGGTTTTCTAAAATAATGTCCGTGGCCCCGGACCTTGCAAAATTGTGTTTTCTGTGTAATTCGACTTTTATGTTCACATAGGTTAACTAGGGTCTGTGGGTTCGGACATTGGGTCAGTAGCCACGGACGGAAACAAAATTTGACCTAATTCTGCCTCCGAAACCCTAGTTTAGGAATCTTTAATTTTATTTTAATTTTCTGTCAAAAAATGCTAAAAAACACAAAAAAACAGAAGCTCACGCACTTAGGTTAAAACGACTTGTAATAAGCCGTAAATAAACCAAGTAGAGGAAAAACGACCTAGGAAGGGTAATGAAAGTAATTGAACCCTAATTAAGTCGAATATCAAGCCCCCGAACCCGAACTCTCCTTTCCTAATTTGATCTAGGTTAAAATTAGGTGGCGACTCATAATAGGTTCCAGTGAGCTAGCTTAGGTCTTAATAATTATTGTTATATGACATAGTTATTAATCTTAGGTTATAAGTGGACCTAAAACCCGTTTAGATCCTAATCAACTTTAATCAACATAGGGTAGGGTTTAAAATCGAGGCTCACAGACTGGCGACTCTGCTGGGGACTACTTCTTAATATTAACTTGATTAATTTTAAGAAAGAGGGCTTAACTCGAAAAATGTTTATTTATGGCTTCATTACTTTGTTTGTTTACTTTGGTGCGCACTTTAATTTTCTGCACCTTTGCATCATATGAGAGCGAGGGTCCACCTAAACCGATTTCATCCCGGGACCCGTTTGAGGGTCCCCTGTCAGGGACTTACACCATTTAGGTGATGTGAATAAGCGGGGGAAAAGAGGAGGATGTCGTCTAACCACATCCCCTTAATACCTGGGCTTTAGCCCCAAGCGTTTTCCTGGCAGTGCCCTTACCTAGCCCATTGTTTGGTCAGTCAAAGACCCGACCGTAGACGCACACCTTCAGGTGATGTGAAAAAAGTGGGGAAGCCCCAAGAGAATAGCGTGCAAGCCCTATTCCTTTGTAGCGACCTGGGCCCATGCCCCAAGCACCTCTCCGGATCGATCCGTACCTGGTTTAATCTTAACACTAGTGAGGACATGTTGAATTTGTGTGGGCCTTGTTTACCTGCATGATCGGCCCACTACCCAGCCTAGAAATTGATAGCAATTTCTCCTACATCAACTCAGCCCAACCCAATATCGCGGCTTTATTGTTTGCGGCCCAAAGACCCTGCTTGATTTGAATGTGTGAGTTATTTGTTCGGGCTTCGGCCCAAAAGTTTAGATTTAGGTGATTTATCTTTCAGCTCAATTTGAATTACCAATTTAGTTCTAGGCCCACGGAAAACAAATCCACCTGAAGCAATCCATAAAAATCCATCAGGCCTTTCCATTTTAAGGCCCATTCTAGTCCAGGAAGACATTTCACTCGGGCTTTGACCCACGATCCAAGACACGGGTATCATCTTCAGCCTCAATCATAATTACTCGGCCCAAATTCCAGTTCACATCCAGAACATGGTTTAGAAATCACTTCAGCCCATGCGCTTTACTTTTAACCCAAACACATTCTGGCCCAAGCGCCCAATTCTCAGAACATTTCAGCCTAGGTACCAGTTCACAGCTCATGAATCATTCCGGCCCATGTGCCTCTCTTCCAACTCATTTCGGGCCTCAGTGCCATCCCACAATTTTCAAAACATTCCAGCTCATGTGCTTTTCTTGCAGCCCAAACAAGTCTTGGCCTGAAACTTCTTTGCGGCCCAGAATTTTTAGCTCAAGTCACTTTTCGTTTTCCAACAGATAAGCCCAAATCTCAAAGAATGGCAGAGGGAGGAAATCCAATCAACATGGATGCCCAGTTAGCCGAAGAATTCAACGGGATGCTGGAAAAGATTGAGCGCATGGAGAGGGCCAACAAGCCAGCCGGTTTTGACTACTTTTCCACTGGATTATATCCCAAGGTTGATCTCCCTCCAAGGTTGAAATTGCCAACACTCCCTCTATACAAAGGTTCCTCCGACCCACAACTTCATTTGGCAATGTTCAATAGGGAAATGTCCATCCTTTCGCTAAACGACATGCAGAAGGCCAAGGTATTTGCTCACTATCTTGATGAGACCCCTCAGCATTGGTACATAACTCAAAGGATAAATACCAAGACCTACGAGGAGGTATGTGAAGCTTTTCTGCATCATTTTGAGTACGCTAGAAGTTTTGGAGTCACCAGGGCCGATCTTGTAAGCACACAACAAACAGAAGGTGAATCAATGTCTGATTTTGTTAAGCGTTGGAGGATGAAGGCAGCCGCAATGCTCGCACAGATGGACGAACAAGAGCAAATCCGAATGGTAATTAAAAATATGCGGAATCAATACAGTGACGAGCTGAAATTCACATACTTTCCTAGCTTCAACATGCTGATGGGACAAGTTAATGTCCTAGAAGAAATGATTCACCAAGGGGAGTTAAAACTTGGGAACTCAAAAAACACCGGGAATGGCTCGGGGACAGCAGCCTGTATCCAAAGTGGCACCCGAAAGAGAACTAGGCAGCATGAGGTAAACACCGTTCGACAGGTAAAAGGACCAGGACAAATCGTTGGGGCAATGGAATCATCCCGAAAGAGCTCCCGTCGAAGAGAGTTCACAAACATCGGTCAACCATTGAGCCAGGCTTTTGAAAGACTCCAGGAACGAAACATGCTGCAACCTCTCACCCCTCGACAAAGGGACCCCCAAAAAGGAAGGAATCTGAACCAGTATTGTCAGTATCACCAGCTTCCCGGTCATGACACCGACAACTGCAAAATTCTGAAGCAGCACATCCAAGATCTTATCAATCAAGGTTTTCAACTCCCCGAGTAGGAATCCCATGTCAAGCACCATCAGAGAGTGCTATCTTCAAGTGTTTTCTCCGATTTCTTCTCTTTACTAGTCATTTTTATGTTTTTCCAATGTTTGTAGTAGTTAGTTTCCTTTATCATTTTCGGTAGTTTCTCTAAGTCTGTAATTTCCAACATTACCTCATGATTCATAAATAAAATCATAGTTCCATTTTCATAATTCCTGTACAAACCATTTTCCATTCATCGAAAAACAAAAAAACAAAAATGCTTTCCAGGGAAAAGGATCACGGAGTAATCATTTCCCGACTATGGAACAGAACGATTTCTCTTGTTTCTAAAAGTTGAACATGCCACGCTAAGCATCACAACTCACCCCAAAACATCCAAACAACCCACGAAGCGGTTCCAAATCCACGTCTATCGAATTGTTGTCACAAACCCCAAATCAATACTGGGGGCAATCTGAGTTTAGAATCGTTGTCTTCGAATCTCTTGGTTAAGTTTGTGAACAAGTTTCTGAGTGAAGATCTCGCGAGAGTGTCTTGAGTGGTAAAACCATGAGTGAACGAGTGTATCATTCTTACACGACTCCGGTGAGTCCACATTCAAAGGTGAGGTAAACGGTATAACTCCGACCGAAGGAGATAATTTGTAAATTTACGCTTAGACCTGCGAAAAGTAACAAAGAACGGATATACAACTATCAGGAATGACGAAGCACCTAGGTACAGCACCACATAGCCAAAAGCTTGTAAACCCTGTCATTAAACCCTAGGCACCCCCGCTGAGCCTTTCATATATCCCTTTTCGACATTATGAACTCCACAAAATAACCCAGCCAATGATGAATGTCCGACCCGGTGACCAAAGGACGCGAGGAGCCCGACTCTCAGATAACATTCTCATCAGTCCAAAGAAGCAATGCCGCTATCAGCATGACGAAGCGATCCGCAAATGGTCCCAGAGTGACACAGGATCAAAAGAGCTCACATCAAAACAGCTCTCGAAGCCCAAAACCGGGAAACACAAGAACCCCGAAGGCAAAACCAAGAAAGGATAAAACAAAAGGCAAACCCGAAGTGCCTCGAAGAAATCCAAATGACGAAAAGAGAAATAGTGTAAAGGACAACTTCAAGTCCAGGTCCAGAAGCTCGAAAACAACGTCAACATGAAGCAGCCAGACGACTTCAAGACAAGGAAGATGAATCCGAGAGAAGACGCAAGTTGCAGCTTTGGTCACCCATTTAAGCTCCACATACCTCAAATATCCCTCCATGATCCCGTCGTCTTTCATCACACCCTATGGCCACGTTATAAGCCTCGAAGACTTCCGACTTGGTAGTTGTGTATCCAATCACGTGAAAGTAACAGATCGAATGCGTAAATTCATCAAATATCAAATTCAATGGTCTAGAAGTTGTGACCGTAAGTGAGAAACGAGTGTAAACACCAAACACGTCGAGTGTAGGTTAGGAAGCACCAAATCAGAACATAAGCCTTGACCCTGTGAGGACGAGACTCGTTCGCACGTTTGATCAAAGAAAATACTGGGGGCAATCGATCGGAGTGATCGATTGCCATGAACTCTAGCTCAGATTGTCTTAAAGGAAAAATACTGGGGGCAATTGTTGGTTCCAACAATTGCTATGACAACACCAATTGGAAACCAAAGCTCAAACATCACCACCATCATCCCACCACAGGCACACATAAGCCCTTACCACCACATCAAGCACCTCAGGCCCACACAAGCCCTTACCTTCACTTCATACACCACACAGGCCCACATAAGCCCTTACCTTCACTTCATACACCACACCGGCCCAAATAAGCCCTTACCTCCACACCTCCACTACACAGGCCCACGTAAGCCCTTACCTTCACATCATACACCATACCCCACCGGCGGCATTCTCATCTCGTAGGAGATAAATTACAAGTCCGAAGTCTATAGTTAGGAAATGATGATTTCACTTTCCTTTTCACTAAGCTCCCGTGGCTTGGTCGGTAGTGAAGTGGTATCCATGACCAAAGGTCCTGGGTTCAAAACTCACCACTACCGTATTGCGAGAAAGGTTCATTTAGAACCTCAGTATCGCTCTTAAGCTGAATTTTCAGCCACTTATCAAAAAAACTAAACGGTGTTTTCTTTAAACACTGCCACGTTTGGCACCTCTTTCAACAATTTCTCGTCTTGAACAACTTTCCTTTAAACACTTCGGTTTCATAAACCTTATCATGGCCACATTTGGCATACTTTCTAGCAATGTCTTGCTTTGGACAATTTTTGACCCTAAACATTGCCATGTTTGGCACATTTTCCAATGATTTCTTGATTTGGACAAGTTTCCTACATACACTTTGATTGTATTTGGACATGCACATCATCTTTGCCACGTTTGGCACTTTCATAATCAACTTTCATCATGATCATTTGCATAAAGTTTACCTTGCATCCGTCCGTACGAAACTCCTTATCATAAACCAGAGATACAGATTCTCAGCCGAAGGTACAGATTCTTCAGAGATACAGATTCTCGCCCCAAAGATACAGATTCTTCAGAGATACAGATTCTCACCCAATCAGAGATACAGATTCTCAGCCGAAGATGCAGATTCTTCAGGGATACAGATTCTCAGCCGAAGGTACAGATTCTTCAGAGATGCAAATTCTCAGCCAAAGATTCAGATTCACCAGAATAGATGGACTCAACCTCAGGCTCGTCATGAACCCAATTTCCTACCATTCCACTTAGGCACCCATAGGTCCTACTTTACATTCGTCAATTTAGGCACACTTCACCTCGATCTCATTACATCTCTTTTCCAGGTTCCCGACACCTTATAATGCTCGGCGTGTCCCATTCAACTTTAGGTTCCCGACACCTTATAATGCTCGGCTTATTTCATTCGCTTTCAGGTTCCCGACACCTTATAATGCTCGGCGTATTTCATTCGCTTTCAGGTTCCCGACACCTTATAATGCTCGGCGTATCCCATTCAACTTCAGGTTCCCGACACCTTATAATGCTCGGCGTATCCCGTTCAACTTCAGGTTCCCGACACCTTATAATGCTCGGCGTATCCCATTCAACTTCAGGTTCCCAACACCTTATAATGCTCGGCGTATTCCATTCAACTTCAGGTTCCCGACACCTTATAATGCTCGGCGTATCCCATTTAAACTTCAGGTTCCCGACACCTTATAATGCTCGGTGTGTTCCATTTAATTTTAGGTTCCCGACACCTTAGATGCTCGGTCTAGATTATTCACTGTTAGTTAGTCCACTTTTTCACATTTTTGGTAGTTGGCGCCTCTTAATAGCCCAACGCATTTAGCTTTTTCTTTTAGGTGGCTGGCACCTCATATAGCCCAATAATCTCAGACTTTTCTTCTAGGTAGCTAGCGCCTCATAATAGCTCAGCACAATCAACAGACTCGGTAGAAATCTAAGACAAGGAGTTTATTCGGTATCGGACAAAATTTTGGGGTATCACTCAAGCATCAACTAGTCTTTTCATATTCACTACAAAGTCTAGTTGATGGGGGGCAATCTGTTATACCAAAAATTTCAACCCCCTCGGAGTAGTCTCTAAGGCATACGTGTTACAAAGGGCAAAATGGTCAAAATGCACCGATGCAGGATTTTCCAAGGACATTCTCGGGATTTTCTATTTTCATATGACTTGTTCATCATCTCCAAACACTTCCAAATATCATGGTCATTATGAAAGGTATTTCATGATTCTCTGATAATATTTATTCTGGAAATTTAGCTTTTAATTCATATTATAAGCTAATTTCTTTAATAATTAACACATGAAATAGCCTCAAAATAGAAATTAAAAGGTTTCCAAAATTAAAATAAAATTGTCACATGGTTACCATGACTACATACAGTCATAAACCTGAAACTATTTTATTGAGAACCTTATCCCAAAATTTAAAAGAGAAATTCAATTATTTTTGCAATTTTCTCTCTCCTCTGGAAAATACCGAAATCAAAACAAAATGTCATGAAATTTTAACACAGGGTAGAGGATGATTATTAGAGACTAATGCCGTTGGAATTTCGTAATTTAGACTTTCCAATAATAAGTTATGAATTTTGGGAGATTCCAGATTGTGAGATTTTTATCTAATCGGTTATTTATCAAAATAACCCGATTCCAACTCTCACAATTCCTAAAAATCATTCTTTACCTTCAGTTAAATTTTCATAATTTTTATCGGCTTGCAACGTATTTTAAAAAATCAGATTCTCTTAGAGCACAAAATCAAGGTTTTAGATAAAAATTCTGTTCTATCAACTTGGCCATGCTCTTTCTATAAAAGTCCTTCCAAAAAACGACCTAGGGCAAGGTAGATGATCCCCATAGTCAGAAAACACAGCCGTCTACTTGCCTCCCACGTTTTCAACACTCCCAACACCGAAACTCTACCGAAATCATCTCAAAATCACCAAAAACACATTCTTTCTTCTCTCATCGAACTTCCAAGCATCAAAACACCACAAATACAGAACCAAAACGTGCTTAACAACACAAGGAAGAAGAGGTCAGAAGCTCGGGTCAAAGTCGAACCGGATCGGCCACCAACGAAGCTTTCAGAGATTCCCGACGTGAAGGAACAACAAGTTTTCGAAATCAAAACAGGGTAAAAACCAAATTCTCTAACCCTTCTGGTCAAAATACAATTCTGGTTGAAATTGCTAACCAAATTGATTTTTCCTTGCTTCTGAATTAAGGTTTGTTTGTGTTTCTGCCTTCTAACTTGTTCGTTAAGTTTCGCATTAAATTCGATTTCAAATTGAAAACTTTCAATCACTAACGTCTTGTACATCTTTCAGGCTACACACCCATAAAATTTGAGCCAAAAACACCTTCGGGAACAGCCTCAACGCCGCCGTCCGAGGGCGGTCCGCACCCACGGACGACATGTCCGGGGTCCCGGACTCCCTGTCCGTAAGCCCGGACGCCCACGGACGGCGGCGGGATTTTTTTAAAAAATTCAAAATTTAGGTTTTCTAAAATAATGTCCGTGGCCCCGGACCTTGCAAAATTGTGTTTTCTGTGTAATTCGACTTTTATGTTCACATAGGTTAACTAGGGTCCGTGGGTTCGGACATTGGGTCCGTAGCCACGGACGGAAACAAAATTTGACCTAATTCTGCCTCCGAAACCCTAGTTTAGGAATCTTTAATTTTATTTTAATTTTCTGTCAAAAAATGCTAAAAAACACAAAAAAACATAAGCTCGCGCACTTAGGTTAAAACGACTTGTAATAAGCCGTAAATAAACCAAGTAGAGGAAAAACGACCTAGGAAGGGTAATGAAAGTAATTGAACCCTAATTAAGTCGAATATCAAGCCCCCGAACCCGAACTCTCCTTTCCTAATTTGATCTAGGTTAAAATTATGTGGCGACTCATAATAGGTTCCAGTGAGCTAGCTTAGGTCTTAATAATTTTTGTTATATGACATAGTTATTAATCTTAGGTTATAAGTGGACCTAAAACCCGTTTAGATCCTAATCAACTTTAATCAACATAGGGTAGGGTTTAAAATCGAGGCTCACAGTGTGCTTGGATCACTATATCTGACACATCTTTGGGTTAAGTTATTCGTTCGACAAACAGAACGGTAACAAGTTATGTAACAAGCTTAATATGAAATTGAAATCATTCTCTAGGCTTACCAAGTTTGACTAACTAATGTTTTGTTTGTTTCCTAAAGTGAAATGTTCCCGTTATGTTGTGTGTTGTTGTTATGCAATGTTTATTGTTATCCTTGTGTATATCGTATGTTAAATTAATGCCATGTTATCATGACAATTAGTTGCGTGTATCCCGGTAGCCGACGGGCTGCACGTTAATCATACCAACCAAGGGTTGCTGAGCCCCTTTGGGGCACCATATTTCATTTTGCAGGGTGAGGATCGAGGGAGCAGAGTGGCTTTAGTTCCTAGGTGTAATGAAATACTTTTGTTAGCTTTTGGATAATGGACCCGGGATGCGCCTGTGCTCCCATGGTCATTTATTTTGGTAGCATCAGAATTACAGTGATGGTTTGTATATATACACTCGGTATTGTTGGTTTATATGTATGTGGATGCTAGAAACTAATGCTCGGGAGTCTGCGTCCATCAGACCGATACATATGTACGTATTCAACCTTGTTACGAATTTCTGCTGCAGTTACCGTTTATTGTTAAGTTTTAAGTTGGGGTGTTACCACTCACCTCATTCAAATGACCACATTTACGTCTGTTTTTATCCTACCAATATTCACCAAACACTCCTTCAATACTCTTCCTATATGCTCTCATTCTAAGTGAAACAGTACGTCAATCCTAGTATCCTTCGATCTGATCTTAATGAAACAGTACATTTATCCTAGCATGACCCGATCTGATCTTCTATCCTACATTACCTGGTCTCGATCTCGGAGTCTCACAAGAGTAGAGAGGGAGAGAAAGAGAGATTCTATTGGAATCGAATGTAAGTTGGACTGCCAAATGTTGCGTATCTTATTTCATGGGGGTCCCCCCTATTTATAGTATTTTGGTCCTGGTTTTTATGGTGTCAGCCTATATTTTACATGTATAAGTACGGTTCTACCCTCTCCTAGAATCTTTGACTAACCACAGACGGTCGGTCGTACAATACTTTGCTTTGCCTAAGTCCTATCCCCATCCTGCTGGAGACGGCCGGATGCCCTATGTGTTTCTACTTCCATCCGGCTAAAGCAGCCGGATGCTCTACGTATCCTGTTTTGGCTTGGCACCATTTCTTCCCTTCTCATCAGTCCCACAAGTTCTATCTTTCTGAATTTTGGTGAAGAAAATAGAACTTCTGTGTCTTGTGTTTCGACGAAAAATTTTGCGACTGCGGCCAATTCTGAGGCTCTTTGGTCTGTCTGAGCTTCGTCTTTTCCTTATCCCAGTCCCACAAGTTCTTTTTCTTCATACTTGGAGAAAAGGAACTTCTTATTGGCCATGTGCGTAGCTCGTGGTTCGAACCTGCTTTGTACCGCCTTTTTGAATTTTGTCCGCCTGTTCTCGGTGTAGAATACGCAGGGTCTTTCTTTCGACTAAACATCGGAAGCGTCTTTAGGAAGCATGCGGCTCTTTCTCTTCCCCTGCAAAGAAAGGATACTTTCTGTTCGCACATGTATATATATTATTTATTTGAGCGGGAAAAAACTTTCCTTAAAGCCCGATTTTTGAGCTCCCTCTTCCTTCTTCTATTGCCCCTGTACTTCGACTGTTCTTCTTCTCCCGCTCCCCTGTCGCTGTGTACTACCTTGTCTTTCATTGCCGTCGCCCTTTGGTCCTTTGTTAGGCTTGACAATGTCTTCTTCTTCCGCAAAACAGAATAAACTCGCTGCTAAATTTCCGCCCGCCATTGAGGCGATTCAGGGCTCTCGCTCTTCCAACGGCTTTTGCCCCTCGTATCTGAAGTTCACAAGACCCTTACTATCTGGGCATCAACCCTCTCCCTCCTCTCTCAATTACTCCTCCCTTTGTGATTGTCTCAGGGATGTCGAAGCCCCACTTGGCACGCAGATTTACCTGCCATCCTCCGACTCTCACCCTAACGACGATTTTGGCCGTGGGTACGTAGTTTTCGCTGATTTTTTCCGCTCCGGTCTGACCATTCCCCCGCACCCTTTTGTGCTGGGCTTCCTCCTTCGCCGCTGCTGCACTCTTGCTCACCTTCACCCAAAGGCCATTTCGCACCTCCACGCCTTTGTTTCTCTTTGCGAGGGAAGCAAAATTCGGCCGGAAGGTACTGATTTCGTCCGGTTCTTCACAGTTAGGGTTGACCCGGATAGCTTAACCCTCATCGCGAAGGCTGGATACTCCATTTTCGACTATAAGAAGGCTCACGAGTGGGGGTCACGGTGGTTTGTTATTGTTCCTCCATCCGGCCGAGTATTTGGCGTCCCATACCGCGCTGAGGTCGTCAAAGGTCAGCTAATCAGCCCCCAAACCCCTCCGGCTGAGCTGCCCATTTTGAAGGTTCTGAGGGCACTAAGCAAGAAACCGCCGACTGTCGAGGCGTTTTTTACAAAGGCACGTTTGTCTTCTCTGAAGACATATCACAGCAAGCGCCTTTAACCCTTAGTACAAATTCTGTCATTCCTATCGGTCTTCTTATTGTTTTGACATGTTGTATCTAGATTTCTTCCAGAAGGGGGACAAGATCGGCCCCTTTCATAGCTGGAACTTCGTCACCTTCAAGAATGGGGACGAAAAAATCAATTACTACGACACGCTGGATGCGGCTACTAATGCGGCCGAGCAGCTTTTGGAGAGTGCTCCTCCGGCAAAGCGCTCCAGGCAAGAAGCCGGGGATGACCAAGCCGGTCACTCAAAGAAAAATAAGAGGCTAGAATCTCCTGAACGTGCTGACGCCGGGCTGTCAGGTACATGGCATGTGAGCCCCAAGTCTGGGCGCCATGTCCTCCTTCCCCTCACCCCTGGTTCGGGTTTAGACCTTGGTTCTCGCCTGGGGCGGGAGTCCGGTCATCCGACTCCTATTTGCGAGCAATTTCCTGATTTGACGGGTTACTTTTCCTCAGATCCCGCTCAGGAAAACATCCTGGAGGCCACAGACTTCCGTGCTGGTCCTTCGGCTGAAGAAGGTTTTGGTTGCTTCGCCGCTTTTTCTTGTTCTTTACTTCTCTCCCTTTTTTAGTATCCTTCCACTTCCAGTTTCAACCTTCTGGTCCTAACTGTTTTTATTATTGCGGCAGTCCCCGCTCCTGTCAAGAAAAGACTAAAAAGGAAAACTACATCAAAGCCGAAGGCCACAGAGCCAGGGGCATCAGGAGAAGGACAAACCTCTGGTGATCCCGAGGCTTCAGGATCATTCTCCATTGATGTTGCTGCGGCCATGGATGCGGCAAGGATAGAGCAATGGAGTATCGCCATGCCGGAGGATCCTGAGCTCCGGAGTAAGCAGAGAGAGGACTACATAGCTTCTTCTTCTTCTTCCCCTCCTCCATCTGCTCAGGAGTCCTATACTGGACCCTCCCAAAAGGAAGGGTGGTTCTACCATTGCGGGGACCCTCTCCCTTTGATAACCTACGACTCTGCCAAGTACTCCTCTGTCTGGAAGGAGGCAATAAAGAGATCTGGTCATCCAGACGGGATCTTTGCTCCTCCGGCAACCTTTACTGCTACCAAAAAAGGCTGCGGATCGGAGATGGGGGGGCAGATGCTATCATGCGGCATTCCCTCCCAATAAATGAAGTGTTTGACATGGTGTGGGGGGGGAATCTTTCAGGTTAGCATGTGTATCCCTTTTGTGTTACTCTTCTGCTTTGGTTTGGCTTTTTCCTTGATTTTATGAATTGTGTTGTTTTTAGGTGATGTCCATGGCCCAAAGTGCTGAGGTTCACTTTGGCAACCTTCAATCCAGGCTTCGCTATGAGGAAAGCCGAGCCAATAATGTTGAAGAGGAACTGAAGTTGTCCCGTTCTTCTCATGATGCTTACATTGACCAGGTTGAGTACGAGATCGACCGTAAGGCAAAGGAGAGAACTGAGGCAATAAACAAAGACCTGCAGTTGTCCCGGCGAGAATACGAGCGTCAGCGTGATGAGTATGAGTTGCAGCTGAAGAAACTCTGGGAGGAGAACTTTTCTCTAAGAGGCCGGATCCAGGAAGCTGACAATTCTTTGACAGAGGTATGAAACCATCTCTTTTTCCCTTGATAAAGACAAGCTGATTCGGTCCTTCTTTGACCTAGATATTATGCTGGATCAGGTGCGCTCTATGCACCGGAACGAGGTGAACTCTCTTCAGGCTGACAAGGCCTTTTTCTATCAGGAGAGGAACTCTTTCAAGCAGGAGGCTGAAACGCTCGAGCTGGAGAAGCAAACTCTTCAACGGGAGAATGAAGCCCTTGTGAAGGAAAAAGAAAAGCTTATGCAGGAGCTTGATCGCCTGTCGGAAGAAAAGGCCGCACTGGAAGAGCAGTCGAGGTCCTCCTTTGATCAAGAGAAGCAGTCTCTACTCCGAGATTGCTCTCTTTTGGAAGAGGAGAAGAAAACCCTTGCTGTGGATAAAGCTGCCCTGATAGAAGAGAGGACCAGGCTGGAGGGGAGAGTAAAAGAGCT
This sequence comes from Limonium bicolor, assembly GCA_023374045.1. Lineage (NCBI taxonomy): Eukaryota > Viridiplantae > Streptophyta > Magnoliopsida > Caryophyllales > Plumbaginaceae > Limonium > Limonium bicolor. The sequence goes on from CM041783.1 coordinate 115,340,000, forward strand.
AGAGGAAGCCAAGTCTCGCTCTCAAGCCGAGAATACCAAGCCATCGGGCCATGGTAAACTTTCAGGCCTTCGACTTTTGTTTCTCCTTTTGCCCTTTCTTCTTCTTATTCTTTTTTTTTTGTGTTCCGGCTAGGCTTGAGTTCTGCCAACTTACTGAAGCACGTCAACCAGTTGAGTGGTCGGGTAGCCCGCGCTAAGGAGGAGCTGTCATTTGCCAATTCTGAGCGTGATAAGTATCGAGCCCAAGTCCTGACCCTTGAATCTCAAGTGGCCAGGCTCAAGTCATTTTCCCGGCAATCTCAGGAGGAGATACAGAAGCAAGGCACTATTAACGCCCATCTAAAGGAGTCTTTCGCTTCTCAGTGTCGCCGGATAGTTGATATTTGCCAGCAGATTGCTTCGGATCACTCTCTCGAGAAAGGAGAGTTGCTGGATGATGATCTGTACAACAAGCTGGAGTTCAAGGCTGTTGCCCAGAAGTCCAACTTCTTCTTGGAGCTCGAGAGGTTCTGCCGCAGTCCCAGAGAGACATGTTTTGGCGCCGGCGAAGCCTCATTCTTTCCAGCTGGAAGCAACATCCTGCCGTCTGCTGGAGGGATGCAGCGTCTTTCTAGGAGGTCTAAGTCTTCTAAGAGTGTGGCTGGTAGCGGCGATAGGTTGTTAGCTGCTGAAAAAGAAGCTGTAGAGAAAGTGGAATAGAAGTTTTTTTTTTATTTTTAGAGGAGTTTTTGTTTCGGCATGTATTTTTTGTGTTTGCTGAATGATCATATTTTGTAACTGTTTTTACCCCACACTTTGGGAGAAGTATAAGCTATTTTTCACCATCCTTAGTTATTTGTCCGCCAGAGTACCTCTTTTGAGCCAAGTTTCCTATTGCCGTGATATTTCTCTCTTTTTTTTTAACAGCGCACATATGGTTATCTTATGCAAGTTATGCCAGTGTAGTATTCAATTTTTATAACACAAGGGGCTTGCGGTTTTGGACTTTTGTTCCGGCCGGACCCTTTTTTTCCTTTTAAAGTATGGTCATCTATGGTTTTTAGCCGGATTTTTTAGGATATGGAGTATAGGAACCTGCGGCCTGTTGGCCGACGCCTATTTTCAAGGCAAGATAGCCTGCGGCTTATTGGCCGGATGTTTCTTCCAAGGCGTGATAGCCTGCGGCTCGTTGGCCGGATGTTTCTTTCAAGGCGTGATAGCCTGCGGCTCGCTGGCCGGTGCTTTCTTTTTCTTTCAAGGCACGATAGCCTGCGGCTCGTTGGCCGGATGTTTCTTTCAAGGCATGATAGCCTGCGGCTGTTGGCCGGATGTTTCTTTCAAGGCATGATAGCCTGCGGCTCGTTGGCCGGTGCTTTCTTTTCTTTCAAGGCATGATAGCCTGCGGCTCGTTGGCCGGTGCTTTCTTTTTCAAGGCATGATAGCCTGCGGCTCGTTGGCCGGTGCTTACTTTCAAGGCATGATAGCCTGCGGCTCGTTGGCCGGTGCTTTCATTTTCTTTCAAGGCATGATAGCCTGCGGCTCGTTGGCCGGTGCTTTCTTTTTCTTTCACTTCCCAAAAATAATACCTTTTATTGAAGAGTTATAAATTTTACACATAGAACTTTTTCAGACATTCTCCATGCCAAGAATGCGGCAATTCGTACCCTTCACCATTTTTCAAGCGGTATGAAGCTCGTCCCGTCTTCTGGTGTATGATGTACGGTCCTTCCCATTGGGGTTCCAGCTTCTTGGGTTGCTTAACCTCTCGGAGAACTAATTCTCCTGGGGCAAAACTTCGTTCTTTTATCCTCCTGTTGAAATATCTTTCTACCTTGGATTTATCTTTCGCCATCCTTACTGCGGCGGCCATCCTGGTTTCTTCAAGGAGGTCTAAGTGATCCTGTACCCCTTGATTGTTGACCTCTTCGTCATATGATTCCCACCTTATGGATGGCACCACAATTTCCGCCAGAATGACGGCTTCCAAACCATATGTCAATCTGTAAGGCGTTTCTCCCGTCGGCCCCCTTTCTGTCGTTCTGTACGACCAAAGGACCTGGGGTAACAATTCTGCCCACTTTCCTTTCTTCTCATCGAGTTTCTTCTTTATCGCCCTTACTATTTGCCCATTCGCATTCTCGACCTGCCCATTTGCCTGAGGGTGAGCTACTGATGCAAATCTTAAGTCGATCTTCCATTCTTCACAGAATTCTCGGAAGCTTTCGCAATTGAACTGTGTTCCATTATCAGTTATTATTGCTTTGGTATACCAAACCTGCATACCACATACTTCCAGATGAATTCTTGTGACTTCCTAGCCGTGATGGAGATAGTAGGCATTGCTTCGACCCACTTTGTGAAGTAGTCGATGGCAACGTACATGAATTTGAACTTCCCTGGTGAAGCTTCCGGGAATGGGCCCACAATGTCCAACCCCCACATAGCAAAGGGAATTGGGCAGAGAATAGATTTTTGCTCCGCCGGAGGAGTATGTATCTTGTTTCCATGCTCTTGACACTTGCGACATTTTCGTATATATTCCTTGCAATGCTCCATCATTTTCGGCCAAAAATATCTGAGTCTCAAGATTTTGTGGGTTGTGGTCCTTTCTCCTTGGTGATTTCCACAGAGCCCATCATGTATCTCTCTTATTAATTCTGCTCCTTCAGCTATGGTAACACACTTCAGTGCTGGTCTTGCAAAAGATCGCTTATACAGCTGGTTATCCTCAATAAAAAATGATGTGGCCCGCCTTTTTATTATCCTGGCCTCCTTTTCTCCTTCCGGCAGCTTTCCTTGCCGTATGTAATCTATGATTGGAGTCATCCAGGATTCTTCTTTGTCACCTGTCTCCACCGCAAACACCTGAGTTCCTTCTATACTTGGGGAAGTTCTGATTTCTAGCCATATCTCATTGGGTACCTTTTCGGCCATACTTGCCAATTTGGCTAAGGCGTCAGCTTCGACATTCTCTTCGCGGGGAAGGTGTTTTAGCTCGCATCTTTGGAAATTTGCTTTTAGTTCCTGGACCTTGAGCAAGTACCTCCATAGTTTTTCCTCTTTGACTTCATAGATGTTGTCGTTTTGTCTCGCCACCAACATAGAGTCCGAATACACCTCTAATTCTGTTAAAAATAGGTTATATTCTCATAAGTTTTACTTCAGACAGGATTTTATAAGAATGAAAAAACAGAGAAGGCATCTTTTCTATGGGACCTGTCGCCCCGAGGGCGTGGCTGTAGCTACTTCCAAACCCTGGATAAGGGCTTCGTATTCGGCTTCATTATTAGTAACATCAAAGTCCAGTCGGAAGGCATAATTCAAGCTTTGCCCATTCGGCGCCTGTACCACTATTCCAGCTCCTGCCCCACTTTTGCATCGAGCTCCATCAACCAAGATGATATATGGACTCTGAGTCTGCTTCTTTTTTTGCAAAGTTTGTTTCCGTTATGAAGTCTGCTAAGGCCTGAGCTTTAATCGCCGTTCTGGGCAAGAAGTGAATTTCATATTGTGTCAGCTCTACTGTCCAGCTTACCATCCGGCCGGAGGCATTCGGATTGTTCGCAATTTGCTTGAGCGGCCAATTGGTCCTGACAAAGATTCGATGTGACTGGAAGTAGGGTCGTAGTTTTCTTGACGCCACCACCAGTGCAAACAAGATTTTCTCTATGTTAGTGTACCGTCCTTCTGTCGGGCTCAAGATTTTGCCCGTATAGTAAACTGGTATCTCCCTTTTCTCTTCCATGATTAAGACAGCTGCAACCGCCCAATCTGTTGCGGACAAGTAAAGATATAGATCCTGTCCCGGGGCAGGTACACCCAATTTAGGTAGATCCCGAAGCATCTCCTTGATCTTTTCAAATGCGTCTATGCACTCTTGTCCCCACTGGAATTTGCTGTTCTTCCTTAGAATATTGAAGAACGGGATTGATTTTTCTTGAAGCTTAGAACAAAACCTACTTAATGTTGTGAGTCTTCCGTTCAAAGCTTGGACATCTTTGATATTTCTTGGAGGAGAAAGGTCGAGGATTGCCTGACTTTTTTCCGGATCGACTTCAATACCTCGTTGCCCAACAATGAAACCAAGAAACCTCCCTTTGGTTACACCAAACACACATTTTCTGGATTTAGTTTGATTTGGTATTTATCCAGAGTGTCGAATGTTTCTTCTAAATCCTTCATGTTGTTCTTTTGACGGACTTTTTACAACTATATCATCAACGTAAGCCTCCACATTTCGAGCAATTTGCTGACAAAATACTTTGTCAATCATTCGTTGAAAAGTGGCCCCTGTTCTTTAGGCCGAAGGGCATTACCTTGTAACAGAATGTTCCGGCTGAAGTAATAAAGGATGTCTTTTCCGAATCGTCTTTCATTTTTATTTGATTATAACCGGAGAAAGCATCCAGAAAACTTAACACAGAACTCTGGGCAGTTGAAACCACCAATCTATCTATTGATGGCAGGGGATAGAAATCTTTAGGACATGCCTTATTTAAATCTGTGAAATCCACACACATTCTCCATTTTCCATTTGCTTTTTTCACCATGACAACATTAGCCAACCATCGTGGGTACACAACCTCCCTGATGAAACCGGCCTTAAGGAGTTTTTGGACCTCGGTTCGTGCGGCTAAATCTCTTTCTTCCCCTATTACCCTTTTCCTCTGCCTGACCGGGATGTTTAGGGTCTACCCTGAGCTCATGCCGGATAACGCTTGGGTCTATACCAGGCATCTCGTCCGTGCTCCAAGCGAATGTTGCCCTTCTTTTTTCCAGGAACCTCATTAAGTGAGTTTGCTCTCCACTGTCAAACGCAGTTCCTATTTTAAAAAATTTAGAAGGGTCAGATTTTAAATGTACCTCTCTGGGGGATCTTGGGTTGTTCGACATCCTTACTTTTCTTGACTCGGCCCTGGGGAAGAAGGCAACTTTCCCTTGAATTCCTTGTCCGATCCCACAGTTTTGACCACCTCCTCACTAGGAAGGTTGTCCATGATGCGGACTTCACACATTCAGGCCATCTTTTGGCTTCCTCTTATCGTAACCACCTTCCCGTGTGAGGTTAAATATTTCATTTTTAAGTGATGAGTGCTGTGGATGGCTTTAAAAGCATTGATTCCTGGCCTTCCAAGGTACATGTTATATCCAGAAAGGCCTGGCACAATAAAAGCCGTGAGTCTCTCTGTCCTTCTTTCGTCTCCTTGGCCCAAGGTCATTGTGAAATCTATACTGTCGGAAAGCGTGGTAGAGACGCCTCCTACAAATCCTCCCAGAACCGCCAAATAGGGCTTGATCCGGTCCTCAGGTATCTCCAACTTCCTAACCGCCTCGGCTGATATGACATTTGCTCCGGCCCCACTATCGATTAAAATTCCCTCCATCATTCGATCGTTTACTTGTGCACGAATGACAAGTGCATCGTTGTGCGGGTATAGCACTCCATCCTCATCCTCGTCGGAGAAGAAAATTGGAGGAAAACTTTCCTTTTTGGCGATTTTCTTCTCCGGGAGTTCTTGATGTACTTGATGAGTGTGCCTTTTTCTTTCATTAGGGGTTAGTGGTCCTACCTCTGAAAAAAGTCCTGTGAGTTTTCTTAGAGAAAGTTTTGTTAGCTTTCTTCTTGGGAAAAGAGGGGGGTTGTTAATAGTAAAAAATGCAAAAAGAATGGAAATTTTATTTCTCCTTTTGGCAACATGATCTTTGAGAATCAATGTGACACAAAATTTTCATCTTAAAGCAGGCTACAAATTGTAACTCCGAATGTTATCCTGAATGAAAGGAGAAAAACTTTTACTTCCTTTTACAAACCTGTTATCATTCCCACTGATTTGCTGGGATCAAGCCTGGGGTGAACCTCTTCCTCTTGTCGCCCTCGAGGTGCATTCTGGGTACTACCCTATTGGCCGCCGTATTGCCTTTGTGCTCCGGCTGCCTGCTTTCCTTTCTTCTTATTTTCCTCGATGATTCGAAGTTCTTTGGCCAAGGTAGCACAGTTTACAGTCCGGTGGCTGCGGTTCCCGTGGTACTCGCAGAATGCAACCGGAATTTCCCCTGCGGCGGCTTTCTAGGCTGGGGAAGGTACCCTTCTCTTACTGCAGCAGCATACTTCCCTGGGTCAATGTAGACAATGGTTCTTGCCCCCTGGTGTTGTGCCCCCTGAGAGGAAGATCCGGCGGTAGACTTGCCATAATATGGCTTGTACCTTGACCCTCCCCTTCCGGCATTTCCTCCATGCCCCTCCTTCTTTTCCGGCACCCCTGCGGTTTTGAAGCTGTCCGCTAGCTCTTTAGCCTTGTTTTCCGCTATCTCAGATTTCAAAAAATCATGGATCATTTCAGCTAATTCCCCATGAGTTTTCGGCGCCTTCGTTGCGATCTTTCCAGCAAGTCGAGGCTGAGCTAGGCCGTTACCAAAGGCCTTAATCAAGATTTTCTCATCGATATCATCAATTTCCGCGACCTTCTTATGGAAGCGTTCGTTGTACTCCTTCACGGTCTCTCCTATTCGCTGCTTAACGTCCATCAATTCTATTGTTTCTTTTTTAACCCTCTTACTCACAGCGAAGTATCTCTGGAAATCCTTGGTCAGCTGCTTGAAGCTCGTGATGGACTGTGGCGGTCTCGTGGAGATCCATCCCAACGCTCTCTTCGAAAGCGTTCCGGGGAACAAATTGTAGAGGGCGAGGGAGCTGATCCCCTGAGTGTTCATGGCAAACATGAACTTCTTAATATGTTGGGCGGGATCTCCAGTCCCATCATATTTCTCAATTGTCGGGGCGACGAAGTGCGGCGGGAGTTTTGCTTTTCTTATCCGCTCTGAGAAGGGGTACAAGCTCATGTCTATCTGGTCATCTTCTTCCATCTCTTCTTCGCTAATGATTGAATTGCGCTTCCTATCCTTGCTTTCCTCGCCATTACTGCCTCTGGAATCTCTGTTTCTCAGCTGTTCAATGGCCTCAGTCATTTCGTCCCATTTTCTCTGATACTCCTCGTCCCTTTGCATTAATTCCTGTTGCAAAGTCTCATTTCCCTCTACAATTTTTTCGTCGATGGATCTGACTAGCCCCTTTAGCATGTCCTCGAGATCTTTTTTGGAGATGGCTTCTGGCATCTCCGAACTCATTCCTTCTTCAGAGCGATTGTTATCTTCGGTAGCGTTCTTCGGTGTTTTCTTTGATCTTGGAGCCATCTTTCGTGTTCCGATCCTGCAAAAAATGTCATTAGTTATTTCAGGACTTTCGCTATAAATCGTCGCAGATTACTTCCCTGTTTCTAGGTGGTCTCGTGGTTGCTTCTTGATGTTCGTTTCCCACAGACGGCGTCAGATGAAACAGTACATCAATCCTAGTATCCTTCGATCTGATCTTAATGAAACAGTACATTTATCCTAGCATGACCCGATCTGATCTTCTATCCTACATTACCTGGTCTCGATCTCGGAGTCTCACAAGAGAAGAGAGGGAGAGAAAGAGAGCTTCTATTGGAATCGAATGTAAGTTGGACTGCCAAATGTTGCGTATCTTATTTCATGGGGGTCCCCCTATTTATAGTATTTTGGGCCTGATTTTTATGGTGCCAGCCTGTATTTTACATGTATAAGTACGGTTCTACCCTCTCCTAGTATCTTTGACTGACCACAGACGGTCGGTCGTACAATACTTTGCTTTGCCTAAGTCCTATCCCCATCCAGCTGGAGACGGCCGGATGCCCTATGTGTTTCTACTTCCATCCGGCTAAAGCAGCCATATGCTCTACGTATCCTGTTTTGGCTTGGCACCATTTCTTCCCTTCTCACTAAGCAAGTTAACCCCCTCCCCCAGAAGGGAAGGGGAACTACTCCACATGCTTAGTCATTGATGAAAAGGATTTTGTTTGGGTGAGTATAATGGTTAGTGGGTTTTCGTTATGTTGGGACTTGGAGTCTATCTAGCTTACTTCCAGTCATGTACATAAATATATATACAAAAATGTAAGTTGTAAATTTTTGGGGTTTAGTTCTTTGGACGATAGACAAGAAACAAAACAAACCAGTAAAACAAGACTAAGTAACTAAAGATGCACCCCAAGATGGATCTTTGCCCCCTTCACCCTTTACCTCCAATTGTCAATTCATGAACTCAAACCTAAATAGCGGGAACACTTAATTAAATAGTAGTCAAATCATGAACATACTAATCCCAACCAACTGAATTAGAACCAAGGGACCATTCAAGCATCCTATCAACAATGAAGTTTTAGGGATTTTGGGGCAAAATCCTCATCCCTAGGTAAAGGAATCTATTCCTCCATTTAAGCATAAATGAGATAGAGAGATGAAGAATTATCCATAGGAGGGGTTAAAGAAGAGATTCAATGGTGGGGATACTTCTTCTTCTTTTTTTTCTTCAGTCGCATGACTTTAATCTTGAATGCCCCCATCTCTCCTCTTTTTCTTTGTTAATAGCAAGAATCTCAATTCTTGTGCTGCGTTGCTGGTCTGTGTTTCATACCCGAACATATTTTAGGATGGACCGTGTCCTCGAATTGGAAGGAGCTTCGCCTATCAATTGGTCCGAGTTTGTTGTCCCAGACACCAGCCCAGACAGGCCTCTAATTTCGACAGAATGGTTTAGTCTGGGTCTATTTACCCAGGTAGAGACCCGGAACAATGCCAAATTGTCCTGTAGCTAACCTAGTGAACTATCCAGGTTTGTAAACTCAAACATATGTTCGGGTGCTTATATAATAGGCCATATTTTCTTTGTTTTGGCTTCAGTATATTAGATCTATTCGTGCTCACGTATTCCTCTATTTGTCTACTTCGATCCAAGCTATATCATTCCTCATGTTTAAGCAATAAATGTGTAAGGACATAAATAAGACGCAAAACTAGAGAAATACTAGCTAACGTGGAGAAATGAGCATAATAATCATCGATAAAGCATATGAAGTAAACCTCTAAAACATGCTCATTTTTTCACTCATCAAATGGAGAATAGATATGAAAAAAATTCAAGTCTTGGTTGATTTTAGAAATTTAAAGGCTTAGAGCTTATGAAGCCTCTAAAACTTAAATATGGGGGTTTAAAATGATTAAGAGTTTGAGGGGCTTTGTTTTAATTAGTCAAAAGAGAAAGTTAGAGACACTTGCCACATAAGTCATCCCTCTCTCTCTGTTTCCCCTCTATTCACATTTGATTCCTTCCTCCCTAGTAAAAAATGTGGAGAAACAGCAACAATGTAGGGAAACCCTTGTTCTTTCTCCCCTTGCTCCAAAATCTTCACCTTACATTGATTATTTGTGATTAGCAACTAAAGAATTTCCTTTTTCTTAAAGCTTAAATTTGAGCAAAAGATCTATAGATTTTTGTCTCCTTATCCACCATTGTTACTATTCACAACTGGTAAGGTTTTTGTTGATTTCACTCACCTAAACTCAATTTTAGGCTTAAGTCCTTCATTAACGCTGAATATTACGTTAAAAACCTAAGTTTGAACCACTTATTATTGTTTTGGTGGAAGTTGAAATTTGAGTTGTTCCCATGGCCTTCTATGGCCGAAAATGAACTTTAAAATTCGGGTTTTTCTGTTCTTAAAACTATTTTTGTAGTTCCAAATCTTTAATGACATTAGAGGAGTATATATAAAGGTTTGATGAATGAATGAATGCTTATATAGGTTTTGGACCCGATAAATCTATGTTGTGTGTCATTGAGATTTGAGCTTGTGTTAATAGGGCCGGACCCCATAAATTCGGGTGTGCGTCATTGACATAAATCCAGGTTGGGTGCCAATGATGTTTAAGACTGTGTTGATGGGGTCGGACCCGATAAATCCAAAATGTGTCCATTGACATTGAGATTGTGTTAATAGGGTTGGGCCTGATATCTAGAATGTGTCCATTGAAATTTAAGAATGTGTTGATGAGGTCGAACTCGACAAATCCGGGCTATATGACATTTGAGAATGTGTTGATGAGGTCGGACTCAATAAATTCGGGCTATATGTCATTAACCTTTGAGGTCTTATAATGGGGGCAAACCTAATAAATCCGGGTTATGTGCCACTTGATTTTGAAATATGTGAGAAGGGATTAACATGAATCTAGATATATGTATATGAACTATTGGAAGTAATTTTGGCATATGAATTTGTATGTTCCTCTTGTAGGATCTTCATATTGTTATGAGTGCTGGTTACGACAACATAGGTGATTAATGAAAGATGATATTCCCATAAAAGGACCTTCAAATATAATTGAGTAAAAATGGAAATAATGTGAAAGACATAGTTCTTTAATCTCATGTAATTAATGGAATATTAAGATTGTCTTAGGATAGCTTACAATTTACTCAATTTTATACTAACGATATACTTTATCGTGCTTGTATGTATTTGATATTGCTGCAGTTGTTATGGGCTATGAGAGCGTGGGTCTATGGGAAATTTAAGGCACTTTTGATTTGATACCTTTTGTACAAGCTTCTCTCTTAAGCTTGAATTCTTCCATTTGATCATAAAGACTTTCTTATGGTTTCGTATGACATGGTTGATTTGTGATATTGCTTAACTCTTCTTCCCTTTTGTAGACGAGGTTATATGTAAGGCTGCCATGATTTTCCAGGCCGTTTCTTTATCATTACTTGAGCAATGCAATTGAGATGACCAAGTGTAAGTACACAAGGTCTAGGACACCTTATAAATTAGAGGTGCTACCTTTCGGGAGCTGTTAACTGGTCATTCCCATGTGGTTATATTTATGAGAAAATTTTCTTGCATAAAGGTATATATGGTTTCAAAAGACATGATTTGATAAGTAATGTCCAAATGTTTGAAAAGTTTCAAGTTAGATTTAAGAAGTGGTCGAGCCATAGCATTCCCTTGAGAGGAATGTGGGGGTTACATCTAAAAGGTTTGATATTTCCGCTGCAAAAATTTGATAGTTTAAGAGGTTAATCATGTGTTTAAGAAATGGGGTGTGATAGCCCTCAAACTCACAAAAATATCTTGGTCTTATGGTATTGATTACCATCTCTTCAACCCCTCTCTGTCTCTCCGTATGAAGCATTTAAAACTTCAATTCTTTAATCTAGTACTAAATGCTTTCGTTTAATCTAGGTGAGAATAGTGCATGCCAAAAGATAAGTCTACACTTTTAATTCTTTTTTATCCATAAAACTGTAAGCATGATAATAATAGCCCGGATTGGCTTACTCTTGAATCGCAAACTCTTGTATGATGTTGAGGATAAAAACTCTATTTATCTTTTTACTTATTAAGTGTTATAGTGTAACTTAGGTACATTATATTACGTTATGTTGTAACTTAGGTACATTTATATTACATTATGTAATATTAGTTTGTATCTAGGGTCAATTATGTAATTTATTTTTTCTTTCTCGCTGGAAAAGTGTATTGGGGGCATGTTTGATATACTTCCTCCTTCTTCCTCCTGATTCTCTTATCTCTCTCTGCATAACAAAAGAACCCTACAAACCATAAGCTCATCTATGTATCAATTCTCTTCATTCAATAAGAAGGGTCGTTTTATTTTTGACATGGTATCAGAGTAAATCTTGCTCCACCACTAAACATGACGACCGAAGAAGAATCAGGGAAGAAAATGCCCATTCCCCGCTTTCGACACCTCCTCAAATTCAACAATTGATCCAAATGATCCATTATATGTCCATAGCTCGGAGCAGCTAAGTCACAGTATCGCCCTTAATTTACCGATGAGGGTTTCCTCGGCTGGAAGTGGTTAATGAAGACGGCTCTTAGAGTGAAGAACAAACACTGCTTCAACGATGAAACAATTAAGCCTCCAGATGACCAAGATCTCCTTCAGACTGCCTCCTGGGAGCGGGCCAGATCTTTTGTGGTATCTTGGATTACGTCGGCCTTGTGCCCCACATCGCTAGGAGCGTAATGTACTATGACGATCCTAAAGAAATTCGGGAATGATTATGCCACCACTTTGAAAGAAGAACCTCACAACAGTGCAAGGCATAAAGAACAAGATCGCCAGTTTAAAGCAAGAAGATGACTCCGTAACAAAGTATTTAATGAAGGTTAGAGGGATCTGGGCGGAGCTGGACCTTGTTCGATCACTAGAAGACTAGCGTTGCTGTGCAGATTGTCAGTCAAAGCAAATTCAGAAGAAAAAAATAAATAAGGAGGAGCTTATCCATTTTTTAATGGGTCTCATCAAAATTTATGTCCACATACGCGGACAAATTCTAGCGATGAAGGACACTATAACCCTAGAACAAGCTTTTTCATTGGTCGTACACGAAAAAGACCAAAAAGGGCATACTAGAAGCCATAGAAGAGGTTGAGAAGTCCATTGCCCTAGGAATTAAAGGCACGAAGCCTAATTTCAACAGATTGAAGACAAATACCCTAGATCATAAAAGTCAAATTGGGGAATAAATTCACCAACAACTACAAGAAAAACTAGTTGAGATGCTCAAACTGCTCAAAGCTCGGGCACACAAAAGCGGATTGCTGGTGGTTAGTTGGATTCTTAACAGATGAAGGTAAACAACAAAGAGAACAAGGGTTGCTCCTGTGGTAGATGAGGAAACTAGGGAGAGATCCAACACTCATGACAAATATCAAGAATCCCTAATTTCCGGTTTCAGTCCGGAACAACTTAATCAATTGGTTAGCTACATGCAACTGAAGGCAAGCATTGGGAAAAATGATGGCCAAGGAAACTTTGGCGCTTTCTTAGGTAACCAACAAACCCTTATTAACTCCTGTTAGTGTCTGAGTGGTCATAGTGACTCGGTGATTGAAAAAACATCATGATTCATGGCTATTAGATTTTGGTGCAATAGAAAATATATGTGGTAATAGGTGTCTGCTCAATAATTACAGGGTCATTAGATTAACAGAGAAATAACCCTTCATGATGGCCATAGAAAAACTACACACAGCATAAGAGATTTACCTCACAATAGCGTTAGGTGTCTTGAAGAAGTCATATTTGAGTCATCTTTCATGTTTAATCTTGTTTTCAGGCTAAATTGACAGAAAAGTTAAAAGTTCAGATTGTTTTTATTCCTGATTAATATGTTTTGTAGGATCTTGATAGGAATGTTGCTCTAAGAATTGGTGCTAAACTGTCTGGTCTTTACTTTCTTGATGTACTTGCTTTGTGTGATTACATCATTCATAGAAGATACTCTTATGTTGTGTACTATAATGCCTGCAATGAGTCATTAAGGAAAAGTAAAACAAAAGACTCACACATTGGCATAATAGATTAGGGCACACATCTTTAGCCAAACATTGTAAAATAGATGAAAAAAAGGTTCTTTGTTTCTAATGATTTACCTTGTTCTGTTTGTTATAAAGAAAACTCTAAAAGATTAAAGTTCCCACATTCTACCATCAGAACCAATGAACCTTTTGATAAGATACATATAGATGTTTGTGGCCCCATGAGAGTTACAACACACGAAGGGTATAGATATTTCTTGACATTAGTGGATGATAACATAAGAGCTACATGGATTACCCTAATTGAACACAAATGAAGCAATGCAACAACTTACAACTTTTGTCACCCTTATAGAAAGACAAATGCATAAACTCATAAAAATTATAAGGAGTGACAATGCAAAGGAGCTAGAGAAAGATCAATAAGGCATAGAATTTTTTACACAAAAGGGCATAATTTACCAAACCTCTTGTCCTCACACCCCCAACAAAATGGGGTGGTTGAGAGAAAACATGACCACATAATGGATGTGGCAAGATCTTGTTTGTTTTAGGCTGGTTTAGAGGACAAATACCAGGGTTATTATCTAGAGATGTTGTCTACATAGTAAACAAAATTCCCTCTAAACGGGGGCGTTTGTCTTGGGGTAATCAGGAAAAGGAATCGAAATGATTCCCTTACCTCTTGTTTGTTTGGCCAGTTTTTCCTATTTACATAAAGGGAAAGGGAATAGGACCCTAAAACCCTTTATCTTGATTCCCCACCCCTACTAGGGAATGGGATTCCCTTTCCCCAGTACATGTTAACCGGTGACATATGACCATTGACCAATGACTAATGACCATAGATCGGTGAATAGTGAATGTTGACCGGCAATTAGTGACCGTTGATCAGCAGCCGGCATCCATTGACCATTCACCGTTGACCGGTGACCGTTGACCTATTATTTATTTAATTCCCCCAGCTCAAACAAACAATTAGGAAAATCAAAAGGAATTCTTTTCCATTCCTCTACATTCCATTTCCTGATTCCATTTTGTTTCCCCCGCTCGAAACAAACGCCCCCTTTTGAAAAAAATTATGGAAATAAACCAAAGTATAGTGAGGTTAGGAGCTTCGGTTGCCTCTGCTATGTTACTAACATAGAACCTAACATAAAAAGACTTGATCCTAGAGCTTCATCATGTATATACCTAGGAAACTGCAAGAAAAGCAAAGGATACAAAGTTCTTCACCTAAAATATAGGCACATAAAAACCTCTACAGATGTCACCTTTTTTAAGCATATTTATCCCCTAAGAAATCATGAATGAAAATCTGCCTTGACTAGAAAACCAACAAGAAATATACATTTTTCCTCCCCTTTCTGAAGATTACTCAAAATCTGATCTTCAAACAAACACTCCTTCCACTGAAACACAATCCTTTTCCCCTCTTCTTCCACAAATAGACACAAAAATTCACATAGAAACAGGAAATACTTTTTCTCCTTCTCCTCTTCAAATAGAAACCTCAAGTCAAACAGAGACTCATACCTAAGAGCAAGAAAACTGCCTAAGTCTACAACAAACATTATAACCTCAAGGTGAGATGAATGATTTTGTTTACAACCATTCTTGCCTAGAGGCTTGAATACAAACCACATGATAAAAACAACATGAACTCTGTTAGCAGACCTACTGACTATGCACCAAACAAAGTAATCATTTCCTCTGCTTTTCTTAGTGGCACAAACAATTTCCTACAACAACTGATAAGTTTAGCTGAGCCTCCCAACTATGAAATATCCAGGAAAGATTATAGGTGGTAAAAGCCATGATAGAAGGGTTCCAAGCTTTAAAGGCAAACAACACTTGGTCAGTTGTTCAATTACCAAAAGGAAAACACACAATAAGCTGTAAGTGGGTACACAAAACAAAGCTTAAAGCTAATGGCACTCGAGAGAATTAAGGCGAGACTTGTAGTTAGGGAATTCCCTCAAAATTATGGGCTAGACTACGATGAAATATTATCACCTGTTGTTAAACTCACCGTAGTTCGTGCCCTTTACTATAAAAAAGGGATGGATTCTAGATCAACTTGATATAAACAACGCTTTTCTCCATGGTGACCTGCATGAGGATGTCTATAGGACTATCCCTCAAGGACTTAAGGTACATGGGAAAAACAAAGTTTGCAAACTACACAACTCCCTTTATAGGCTCAAATAAGCCTCACATCACTGTTATGAAAAGCTAACAAAATTTCTCATAAACCTTGGTTCAAACAGTCCCTAAATGATTATTCTTTATTTATCAAAAGAAGAAACAATACTTTCACACTCTTAGGGGTTTATGTAGATGACATACTTGTTGTTGGAAAGGACATGAAAGAAGTTAAACTTCTTAAATAAAAACTCAACAAGGAGTTAGACAGACTGCAATTTTTTCTTGGGATGGAGTTCCTAGAAACAAAGAATGGTGTGATCATGTCTCAACAAAGGTATGTAAACTAAATCCTAAAAGAGTTCAAAATGGAAAACTTTCATGCTTCTGCCTCTCCTTTGCAATTAAATTTAAAACACTATAAGGATTCTGGTCCTAAATTAGAAAACCCCGCTAAATATAGATGTCTAGTTGAGAAATTAAACTTCTTAACTAATACAAGACTGGGCATTGCTTTTTCAGTCCAGTACCGGAGTCAATTCCTACAAGATCCAACATCAGAACACCTTAAAGTTGCTTATTATACATTATCCTCTATTAAAGGCTCCTCTAGTTTCGGTTTGTCTTAAACACTCAATAGGATTATAACTTAGTAGCTTATCGTAATTCAAATTGGGTATCTTGCCCAATCACAAGGAAACCAACATCAGGTTTCTATATTCTTCTAGGAGGCTCTCTCCTCAATTGGAAGTCAAAGAAACAAGTTTCCGTTTCTTTGTCCTCTGCTGAGACAAAGTATGGGGCAATGCGCCAAGTAACTAGTGCATTAAGCTCAGTAAGTAGACTCGTTAATGATAAGAATTCTAGACATCACACCTATTCCTTTAAGATGCGATAATATAGCAGCAATACACATAACTAAGAACCCAGTTTCACATAAACAAACAAAAAATATAGAAATAGATTGTCATTTTGTTCATGAAAAAACTACAGGAAGGTTTGATACAGGTACATTATTTGCCTAATGCACAACAAAAGAACCCTAGAGCTCATAAGCTCTTCTCTGTATCGATTCTCTTCATTCAATAAGAAGATAGTTTTGCTTTTGATATTAAGAAGACTAGTCAATTGATTATACGGTTTAATAAGTCAGTATTTTTTACAAGTTAATCTTTCAGCCAACATGGTAGTATCTGTCAAATTGTTCATAGTTGTGCTGTTAATTTTAGAATAAAGCGTAGCTTATGGGGTGGAAGGTATACAAAGAAAATTTGTTAGTGTATGGTATTACAAAAGTTATACACGGAGAAGCTTCAAAGGTAGCTACATAATATCTTACTAGCTAGGTTGGTGGTACATGCATATATATAAAATATATTGATATATTGAGCAGACGTTGACATATAATGTAGACACACTTGTGTTGGAATTCGCTTGCTTATCCCATGACGCGTGGTAGTTAATTTTATCATCATTAATCATCCCATGTACCTAATTACTAGTATAATTGGTTAGGCTTTTGCGTTAAAGATGAGATATGGTATATGAGGGTATCATGTGTAACGTTTTCTTTTGTACGCGTTTGGTATTGGTATTGGTATGTGTATTTACAACGTTAACCTAGGCTAGTTGTTCGATGGATTGAAGCATGACGCAACTATCCATGTATCTAGGTATCTAAATTGATTTCACATACGTGGCATGTTTATATATATATATATGCGCGTTAGGCCGGCGGTTTGATAATATATAATATAACGCAGGTATATCTAATATAACAGAACATATCATGACGCAGCTGTAATTAATCTAGTTAGTTAATTTGGAGTTGAAGGTATATAATGGCTTGTTCATGATAATAATGTATGTTCATGATGATGATGATGATGACAACCTATGACCATATGTGAAAATGATTAGTCATAAGGAAGAGAAATTGACTGATCTCTTTCTTTTGTCTAGTCACTGGAAACAAAATGGTGATTCTTTCTGTTTTTTTTTCTATTTGAAATATGAGATTTAAAACGTATACTGCTATATGTTGTCTAGGCAATTTGGAACGTGCCAATTTATATGACACCTATTTTGTCGTTTTTTTTTATTTTATCTTTTGTAAAATTTTAAGGGAAATTTCATAAAATGTCACTATATGTTAAGCTATTTCATGGAATGTCACTAAAAAAAGCCACAAAACATCACTATGTTTTTGTAAAAATCCATGAATTGTCATTGACCAGAAGCATAAAAGACAAAAATACTCGTGCTAGTTAACACATGATTTCTAAAGTTCACAATATGCCACTAAATATTAAAAAATTTAAAATATAAAAATACAAATAACTATAAAATAAATATTTAAAATATTCTAAAACATTAAAAAATATAGAAAAATAATAATAACATTAATTTTCTTAAAAAAAATTATCTACAAATTAGACAACAATATTATGCTATAAAGTTATCTACAAAATAGAATATAAATTTTTGAGAAAGATTTTCTAAACATTGGTTAAAAAATTTATAACAATTTATATTGAATAAATAAAAATAAATTATATTTTTTAAAACTATAACATATTTTGATTATTATTTTAAAAAAATTTATTATATTTTTTAAAAAATATTGATAAATTATTTTTAAATTTTATATATTATTTTATTTGATAACTTTATGACATAGTATTTTGTAGATAACAAAAAATATTATGTCATAAAGTCATATGTAAAGTAGAATATAAAATTTTAAAATATCCATTTTTTTAATATTAGTTAAATATAAAAGATATTATTTTGAATAAAAAATTTTAATTGGTAGAACAAAAAAATTTAAAAGTTTATGGTAGAAATGATTGTAATTAATTAGTATAAGTTATGGTACTTAATTGGTCTAAATTGCTAAAAAAATTGGTATAAAATATTTCTTTAAGCACTTTAATTTTTATGGTACTAATTTAAAAACAAAAACTCTAAGAAATATTCACTTTTTTAAATGTTTTATGATATTTAAATAAATTTTTTATTTTTAAATTTTTCTATTTTTTTATAATGTTTTATAGTATATTAACTATTTTTTATTGTTATTTTGATTTTTACTATATTTTATTTTTTGTGAATTTTAGGGAATTTTTTAATACTTAGTGGTATATTGTGAACTCTAAAAGTACTCTGTTAACTAGTAGGGGTATTTTTTTCTTTTTTACTTTTAGTCAATGACATAGTGGCATTTCATAGCCTTTTACAAACATATAGTGGCATTTTGTGACTTTCTTTTTTAAGTGGCATTTTGTGACTTCCTTTTTTTAAGTGGCATTTCATGAATTATCCAAAATATGGTGGCATTTCATGAATTTCCCAAATTTTAAAAATGTTGTAGTTTATTAGATATAAATCCAAATAGCATAAATTTTATACCATTATTCATCATAATTTGAACTCTTCAAAATAATACCCAACATGAATATGTTTTGATAAAATTAAAATTGTAAAATCCTACTCGTAATCCATAATTAATGGTAATTAACAACGCTAAACTTAAATGCAATTACACCGGAAAATAACCATTCCCGGCGTTACCGCCGTTCTAGGTCTTTCTAATTCCACTATAGCGGTCTGATCGACTGAAAACTTAAACCAACTTAAACTCCAATAGATACATACCGAATTTAGTACAAACCGAGTTAAATACAAGTTTACTACTTCTTAACTAATATATAGTATAAGTTTTTAACCAAGGTATAAACAAAACCAAAAGTATACCCGGTCCAAAATCTACCCCCCCCCCCTCTTCTTGGTTGGGTCACATCTCCATCATGTACCTGAAAAATGTTAGGCCCAAATGGGCTCATCCCAACCGCTGAGAACGATAACGTGCAGCCCGCAAGCTACCGGGCCACACACGACTACTTCGTCGATAACATGCAGTTGATTTGTTACATATATATATATATATATTTTAATGTTGTAAACACCCAACATGCAACATGTAACTGAAATACCCCGTAATTAAAAACAGTGATTAATTAGGCTAATAAGTAATTTAGAAGCTTAATTAAGTGTAAATAATCATGAGGGAACAAATCCCGAAGGAAACGGATCCTTAAAACGAATTAAAATCACTAACAAACCTTAAAGCGCGTTTTTCGAGGTAACCGGGGAAACGTGACTTTAAGCGGTCAAATAGACTCGTAACAATTTTGGTCAACTAAATAATCGTTAATAAATATTAGTGAAGCTTTAGAACCAATAAAATCAATAAAACGAGAGATTAGTAAAAACTGTCACAAACGGGAAGTTGTGGGGTAGAAACATAAATAACCAAAACTTATGTGTCCAATAGTGTAAAAAGAATTATTAAAACCCTCATGGGCTGTGTGCTGTCCGATTTTATTCCACTCACACACACACACACTCTATTCTCTTTTTACTCACAAAAGACAAAAGCAATTAAAAATCAAAAAGTAACACACTAATACCTATCTCACTCTCTCTCCTACCCCACACTCTCTTCACTCACGTAATACCCCTCTCCCTCACTCTCTCTTTTCTTCCTTTCTTCTTCCCATGCGATTTCCATGGTGAAATAAGAGAACCCACACAAAACCTCTCTTCTCTCCTCTTGTAACCCCCTTTAATCTCTTCCAAAAATTATAAAAAGTATACCATTGGAATCCTCTCATCAAGAGCTACATTTCCATCCTTCCAAAATTCGAAAACAACAACTTTCATCTCCATGGGTGAAATACCACTAAATTAATTTAAATTAATTTAGGGGATTTCTTTTATTAAACCTTTAATAATACTATTAAGTATTAAATTATTATATGGAATTATGAATATTAAATTATTATATGGAATTATGAAGATTAAATAATTATATGGAATTATGAATATTAAATTATTATATGGAATTGTGAAATTTATTTAGGGGTTTTCTCCTATTTAACCCTAATTATTATATATTATCATATAGTATTATGAATTTAATAATAAGATTTATAAGTCAATAAATCTTGGGAAAATTTCTAAACACTCCAATTATATTATAAAGATTTTAGGAAGTGTTGGAACATTGTTTTGAAATATAAAAGTCAATATAAAATCCTAGAAACCTTAAATCTTATTAAGCCTTGCTAGGGATGACTTTTTGAGAATGGTCAAACCAGGCCATGAAACCTATACCAATAAATAGGTTATGGAAAACCATGAAGATCGATAAAAAGAACATCAAAAACGGATCATCCTAGCCAAAGTTATGCTAGATTAAAGTTTTGAGTCAAAAATTTGAAAGATGCCACGTGTCACTCTGTCACGGGTCGCCAACACTTAGCCGATTTATCCCTTGAATTTCGGTAACAGATTTCAGTATTTTGCCCTAACTTTAGACGGCTATATCTCATTCATCTCTCAATATTTTTCAATGTCGTCTTCTTTGTTGTCTTCTCTTACATTCCCTCTAAACAACTATAACTCATACAAACCTTAATTCATTCTGAATCAACCGGAAAATCAAGTCAAAGTAGCCACCCTGCAAAAACCGAAACTGCAATTCCAGTTTTCTCTTCGAATCAGGTAACTTCGATCAGCCATAACTTCTTCGTTACTCATCCAAATTCCATGTTCTTTAGCTCGTTTTGAAGATTCTAATTCCTCTAAAACTTTCATGTTTATGGTTTAAGCCAGTTCTCAACCGATTGGAAGGGAAAGGTGTCTAAAGTTTCGGTTTCGCCAGCACATAAAATAATACCAAAACTGTAAGGTAAACTCGCAACTTCTAGCTATAATTTCTTTCTGTGTGATGTGAGTTAGGATTAGTTCTTGCTATCAATACGTAGATCTAAGTTTGCTCTTTCCAATGAGCCCTTACTCATAGCCTAACTCGATTTGTACTGCTAGTTATAGATCTTCGAAGTTGGCACCACGAACTGCTCAAAGTTCATATTTTTCCAGTTTTCCCGATTTCGATTTCGCTTAATTCGCACAACTCCGGTAAGTTTCCGATCAATTGCTCCGTTTTTGTCAAACCTTGTCATGTTTCCGACCTAATCCATGTTCCAATTTAATCAATTACGTGTTAGATTAGGAGGATTTGTTAGAATTGTTTTCGAATCGAGTACTGTAGCAAATACAAACCCTAACTTCGAATTGAATTCGTAATCGACTGTATACTGCATTATAATTGGGGAAACTGGCATCAATAGAACCGAAATTTGATTTCGAATCCATAGAAACAAGAATCACTCGATTTTGTTCTATAGATTAGGAGATATTGATGATTTAGTACTCAGGTTGGAATTCGAAACCGATGAAGAACTGGGAGTTCAGGGGCCGTCCGATCTCACTTTAGAAGATTGGACGGCCGAGATTAGATCGTGCTATTAAATAATTATTATAAGTTTATAAAATTCCAGTAAATTGTCCTAACTTGTTGGGTTAATTTAAATATCTTCCCGAATGTATTTTGACTTGAAAATTTAACCATAGGTTCCGTATTTAATCTAGTTTATTTTGATGTAAATTATTATGGTTTTGGAGTTTTTAAACATAAGTTATGATTTTTACAAGTTACGGGTTTTCTGGAATTATTCGGCCAAATTAAAAAGATATTTTTATGAAATAAAAATTTTATAATATGTCTAAAATGTTATAGTTACTGTATATTAAATTTGGGAATTTTTGGGCAATGGGAAAAGGTTTTAAAAATTGTGTTTATTAGTTTTTCATAAGAATAACCTATAATATAAGGTTTTTAATGTAACCAAAAATTAAAGTATGGTTTGTTAATTAACTTTTAAGCTGGGGGAAATAAGGGAAACTAAATTAACATTTATAACAGTAAGTTTATAAATGTTTTGGTATTGGATTTAAGAGAAGTGAAATTATTTACATATATGTATATATACTTACTTAGTAGAAACTTATATAAATTAAGGAATTTAATTATCCTACATTTATTTACTATATTATATGGGAGTTAATATTTTTAATTAAACTAAGGAATAAATATTATATATTTACGTGTTTATAAAAAGGAATTAAGTAGTAACTTAGAGTAAAACAAGGAACTAATTAAATTAACACTTATAAAACTAAATGTTTAAGAAGAACTAGTATCCTATGATATGGTAAAAGAAATACTTAACGAAACATACTTGGAATACAGTTAAGGTTGTATTAATAAGATAGTTTAAATATGATAAGTTACATAGGGAATGTCTTAGTTGATTTCTAGTACGGGTACACTTATATATATTAAATAAACAAAGGAAACACTTTATTAAAAACCATAGGTCGGTTGTAGTTATGCCTAAAAGTTATTAAACATAATTAAATACAAATAAACTACATAAAAATGTTTTGAACAAATCCTAGTATATAAATATATACACATTTAACATAAATAAAATTAGATCCTTATAGGAATATAATACGAAGGAATAGTAAGTTAAACTAAACCTCTACGTAATACTAATGGGAGAATATTATATGAGGTGGTATTAGATTATAGTTATGTATTAGGCTTAAGAGTTACCTTTGAGTTTCCAAGGTTTATATATAACCATATTAAAATGCATGTATAGTATTATTTGTCAATAACCAGGATGTAAGTCTAAAATTGGGGTTAAGTAATTAATAAGTTAAAAGTTAGGGAAAATTGTGATTAGATTACATAAAATGTTGCACAAATAGATCTTATTCTATAATTAATGATAAACAAATGTAATACGATTACATCTAAATGATCTTAGTTTATAAACCATAATAAAATAAGTAAAATACTTTTACATCTAAATGTGAGGTGGATTAGTAAGTCTGTATTTAATCATTTCTTAACATTTATGGTAGTGAAATATAACTTAATGTTTTAAGATAGAATCATTATAAGGATTATGATATATTCTGTATTAAACGATGATTTGGAAATTTATCTAAAACAATTATCCTTACGTTTCTTAGAATTAGACAAGCCATATTGTAACACCCCGTCCAACATTAACACACTTACAATAAACTGCAGCGGAAAAACAACCTCATCACATTACTTAACTCGTTGGTGTTACACGCCGTTAGCCACCCACGTGGCTAACAAGGCTAATACATACACATTGTACCGGTCTGATGGGCTAAATTCCCGAGCGACTACACATTACTATCCCTTTCCGTTAACAGCAACAACAACATACGCCTTTCAACTGTACCGAGTATTCACATACTGATGCCGATAACAGTTTCGGTCTTACTACGCCTACTGTATATATACACTTAAATGGTTACCCATGTACAAAGACTACCCGTCCTACTCTCGAACGGCTTCCAGCACTTCGTACCTGAAATAAGAAAAGAAGAGAAAGGGTGGCCCCCAAGGGGCTCAGCACCTTTGCTGGTATGGTAATCCCGCAGCCCACATGCTACCGGGCCACGCACAACTAATTGTCGTCTTAGCATGCGGTTGATTATATTTAAATCATGCATGTAACAGCGAACACACATTACATAACATTTCGCCTCAACAGGCTCAACAAACAGTTAATATATCCTTACTTAATAAGTCACTCATAGTATTCATCATCCCTAGAGTGTTCCTCCTCTAATGGAGCTATTTCCTTAATAGACGACACATACCCTTAAAGCGGGTTATCCTTAAACGCCTCTTATCACAAACTGGGAATCATATCCATGATCCACACACTCCACATTTTACAACATATAACATACACTAATAACACACTTAACAACACTTTGCACGTTTCCACGTCACAACATAACACCGCAATAGATATTGCATCACACAAAGATACATAACATAACGGGAAGGTCCTCTCAGGAACCGACCCAAACATTACTAATACACTGGTGGCCTAGAGATTGTTGCCAGTCTCATGATAAGCTCGTTACATAATCTTACCGTCTCGTTAAATGAACGGTTAACTTAACACAAGGTGTCTCGGATATAGTGATCCAAGCACACCGAAACAAACATAACAATAGTATGCCCCTGTGGCCCGACGTGAGTCAGTAATAGCCTTGGTTAAGCTAAAGGGAAGGTTGGGAACCAAATTGGAAAACAACCATAACATACAGAGAGGATCGAACCTGCTATGACAACGACCCCCATACTCACACGCGTGGCCGGAACAGACCGGACTCCTCACTCCCCCGTTAGCATTGTTAGTAGTTCAACTTTGAACTTTATTAAACAATCACAAACATTGGGTTAAGTCTTGTTAGACATACACAAGGGAAGAGAGAGTCATACATTCACATACAAACATCACGCACAAACATCACATAACCAACTCACGCATAGCCGTGGTTAGAACGTTCCTTAAGTCGGAAACGTTGTTACCGGAAACCGTTCTCCTACGTTTACCTAATAGTGGTTAACTAGCCCTTCAAGCGCATTCGAGGTACCGGTATCGGCACGTAAACATACAATAACAATAACGACTGTAAACTCGTTTCATGATTTATCTCATAACGTGGCAAACATACAGAAAAACACATTGGCATACAAGCCGGTGTAATCCGGTAGGACACAGGTTGCAAGAAACCATACCTGTCACCGGAGTCCACTTTACCACGTCCACTATGTTCCTCGAGCGATTCTCGAAACAACTGTAATATCACAGGTGTTTTTTATTAACATCGGGGTTTGTTTGATATTTAATGTCTAATGCTTAACTTCCCCGTTAACTTTGTTACATAACTTTACATTTTTAACTTGTTTTACTTTGACATTTTGATACAACTTTTCACCCACTTAATTGCCATTTAAAACTCAAACATGTCCTTAACAACCTTAAACATCATTACCTATCAATCCCATCATTACACATCATTTCCATACCTTAAAAAAACAATTTTGGTCATACAGTGGGCTGTCCGAACTTGTGTCCGGACTTCCCAAGTTCGGACACAAGCGCGACCTAATACTGAAACCATACACACGTCCGAACTTGTGTCCGGACTTCCCAAGTTCGGACACAGTCGAGAGTGAATCCCAGATAGAAACAGTCACGTCCGAACTTGTGTCCGGACTTCCCAAGTTCGGACACAGTTCGAGGGTGGGAAAACCTTTACCACAACAGAGCCTGTCCGAACTTCCATGTCCGGACGGAAGTTCGGACACGGCAAAAAATCCAATTTCCAAGTCTTTAAACACTTAACCAAACACCCAAACTTCTCCTAAAGTCTCATAATGCTTCCTAACACCATTTGGGCACATCAAAACACAACCTTTAGCCATGTGCTAAACTCTTTAAATCACTCACCAAAACCACTTATCATTCACTAATTTCATACCAAAATTCCTAGCACTTGGGATGTTTTCTCCTTAAGATTTCTAAGTGGTAGTTCACCAATAATGACCACTACACCAAGGTGTTCTCTAAACACCTTAACATCATTTCTCAACCTTTTTTAACTAACTAAATCCTTTTTCACATCTTACCTAAACATCACTTCTTCCTTGTACATCAACATTTAAAAACCTTTAACAACCTTCTCCAAGACTTAATACATTTCAAAACACACATTGAATTACTAGAACTTCCAAGATAAAACTAAATCCTGCATCACTCTAAGTCACCTTAATACATGTTTCTTCTCAAGTAAACATTATTCACCTCAACCCTTCCTAGTTCACCAAGACCATTAAAACACTTAGATATTCTCACATATTTTCCCCAAATTTGGCCTAGCTTCTTGTATGATACTCACATCCAAACAACTTAGGTTTTTACCTTGTTTCATTCAAAACACCTAAATCCATCAAACACATTTTATACACAAACTGTCACACATTTAGCATACATCACAATATAGTGCATAACTTAATGCCTTGGGCACTTAGGCCCTTAAACAACATGGCTCTTAGGCCCTTAAATTGCATAACCTTAAACACTGAATTTCCCACATCAATAATGCCTTTGACCTGCAAATACATACACCAATACATATGTTCTTTTACTAGTCTCCTTGAGAACACTTTACTAGGTCATTCACCATTTGCTCTTTAGGTATTTTATTAAGCAAATCAAGCTCATTTTTTTCCTAAGGCATTTAAACTACATTGAGATAGCTTGTTTACCTCTTTTCCTCACAAATTTCTTTCTTGTTTCCTTGTAAAACCGGTAAGGCATTTGGTTCCTTGCCAACTACTAAACATTATACAAACAACATAATGAGTATTCAAGCTTTAAGCTCCACCTCATTGTAAACCCTAGGTTTACATTATTTCAAAACATTAATGTAGTTGTTTTACCTTAATCTTTGAAGGGTGTTTGAATATCTATGAAGAGAGGACTCCACCTAGTCCTTGAAAGATTCAAATGGAGCTAGAACAAGGCAATATAAGAGCTCCATTAATGGTGAATTTTCGGACAACAACAAAACATGGAGGGAACTTGATTTTTCTTTGAGTTTCCTTACCTTGAAGCAAAGGAGAACAAGAATATGTGAAAAGATGGGCTCAAGCTCCTTCAATGGTGAATCTCCATGGCACCAAAATTGAGTTCTTGAAGATTTAAAAAGAGGGAAGTGTAGAGCTTGACCTAACTAAGACAAATATGGTCTTGGAATTTGATTTGGCCAAGGGAGCTAGAAGATACAAGTGGTCAAAGCTTGAAGATGGTATATGTGCTGTAGCACCACCGAGAGAGAGCATGGAGGGAGGTTGGAGACGTTGGAAGTGAAGGGAAATGAGAGAATGAAGATAAAACTTGCTTTTGGAGATATTTAAGCTAAAAGCAAATAGTACTTTTGCTTTGTCATTACTTAACTTACTTATTTGTTCAAATGTGGTGAGTCACACATGAAAAACCGGCCCCCATCTTTACCTAGGGGTATAATAGTCTTTGATGACTCATTTAATTACTTAATACAACATATGTTATAATCTAGCTTATAAAAGTCACTATTCACCTAAACAAGGCACTTAGAAGTGAAATTTTTGATTTCCCATTGATATAGACTTCCAAATGTGATACTATATACACATGTATATTTAAGAGTAATGATGGACATTTAGCCACTCAAAACTCATTTACAAGACAATTTTCAAAAACGTGCTTTAAGACTTCTTAAAGCACATTTTGTGTTTTAACTTGTTTTCAAGCTTGGTTTTCTTTGGTAATTGATTTAATATGTTAATTAACATATTTATAAAGTATAGGTATGACCATTAGGTCTTTTACAAATTTATCCCAAGCTTAGAGCACATTTTTGCTCTTATTGACTTTAAGGTATTTATTTATGTTTTGTTTGGTTTCATTGTCTACCAAGGTTTGCTAAGGACTTAATTAGCCCTATAAAGTCATAATTAAATGTTATTAAGTCTTGATAGGCTCTTTGGGTCCTAACCAAGTTCACTCATAGCTTAGAGCATGTTTTTGCTCAAACTGTATCTTGGTGCTTTATTGCATTTACTGTGGTTTAAATTGTTCACTGATGTTTCTAAGGCACTTTTTAGCCTTTACATACCATAGTTTAAATGTTTAACAACTTATCAAGGTTTGGGGTATTTCAATCTACCCCCCTTAAAAGAACTTCGTCCTCGAAGTTCACACTTTTCACACATCATTAGATTAGAACACAGTAGTCACTTGGAAATAAACTTCCATAACCAAACACACTTTACATCACAACCTCGGACTTAATGGTCCGGGCAACACATTCACATCCATACATAACATAACATACTCACATGATAACCTCGGACTCAATGGTCCGGGTATCTTAACAACACTTACACATACATAACAACCCCTTTGACTCACTGGTCTTGGGTAACATAACAACATTAGACACATAGGTCTTGATAACATACACTTTAGGAACTCAAGGTCAAAATAATATTTATTACACATACCACACAACATGTCTTAGCATGTATAGCAATCAAAAATATCCTTGATACGTACTGTGATCCCGCAGAACCCGGTCGCGATGGACACCTTCCGTCCCCGTGCCTTTGGGAGATTAAAACAATCACATAAATTTGAAATTTTTCCTTGTGAGGTTAAGTTAGAAGACTTTAATTATGTAAAGTATCCATCAACGTTTTATAAATACCAATTGCAAATCCTTTTGAAAACACACACAACTCCAAGTCCAACTTAAGCTCTTTGCTTCTTTTCTTAGCGTGGTTATTTGTGACCACTTATAGGGAGCTTCAAGAATCATCCAACCCTGATGTGATCAGCATCAGTGTTGAACTATCCTTCCCCTCCAATTTGTGTTCGGCTTCCCTTGATCACATGCAAATCAAGTTCCACCTCCCACTTCATTTTCAAGCATCAATTAAATCACTCATTTCCAATTTTCTATCTTTTAAATCATTCTAGTCATGATCATAACATCTCCAAGGGATAGAACTCCATCTATCAGTTATCTCCATTCACTTTAATGCTGTTGCCTAGGGAATCTTATTCACTAGGTTCTATGTCGGTATCATGCCCTTTCTTGAATCACTATATAGTATATATATACATATATATTTTATCAAAATACAACACACCATTTCACCTTTATACACTGTCGGGGCTTTTGTTCCCCCGGGAGTTTCTCTACTCCCCACACTTGTACTATCACACACAACTGTTAACAAATACACATACTTATCACAATGGTATTCGCATCTTCTGTGCGCAATTACCACAATTAAACCATGAATGAATGTGTAAGTTTACGTAACACACACACCAATCATCAAAACAATAATATAATTTGTGCTATGCACAATATAAATCACATACACTACGTACACTTGTACGGTAATATACACTAAGTGGTTTTGCGCTCTACCCCCCTTAAAAGGGATTACGCCCACGTAATCAATCACTAAACACTGGCTTAAATGTTCTGCCGTCGTGAAGTGTTTTAACTTCCACGCGGTCTATTACACAATGGATTCTGATTAGAGGATCTTAACCATATTGGCGGTTTAGTTCCTAAACCAAGAATTCTCATTGGAGTTTGTTTAAACTCTTAGTTGGTTTCGATTCTGGCCTGTTAGGCTTCTAGGCGTTAATAATTAGTCATTCACTCATGTTCACCATGTACATTCAACACTTGAATCACTGGCTCACTAGTTTCTGCTGCGAAACTCTAGTAACTGTAGAGCTTAGTTGCTCCATTTGTTATTCGTACTGTATTGTACATCCCCAATTGTCACCTTCATCTTGGTAACAATGGTTTCTCAACCGACGCGTGGTATCTCTTACCGTTAGCGAATTCGGTGAGTTACAAACATCCTATCCACTTCCATGATAATTTACTGTGTATACAGTTATGTATTTCACAATGATTGACTTGTTCCCTTCCGACTTACTGTCGGTTGAGATTGAGCTACTACCTAGTGTGTAGTGCTCTCTCAGCTATTTACAACATTTGGGGTATATTCCATACCAATATTTGGCAGTTAGTGTTACTGTAGTCACTTACTGTTAATCATGTCACTTACTGTACAAGTACTTTTTTTTTCTTTTTTTTATTGGTGCGGCCTTGCATTTCCTATGCATCGGCCATTATAACATTATTCCTCCATAATTAACATGTTTCCGATTCCTAGCTATCCCACTCGATCATTACTGCGCAAGTGCAATACCAAAACACTCAGTCATATAGAGTGCAGAGGCGTAAACTCTTGACAGTAAATCCCTTATGTGATTGCAGTAGGAATTCACACTGAGTTCCTTATCACATAGTACCGACCATTGGCTTATTGCCCAGTTTGTGTATCATCACTTGCTTGCATGTCCATTGAGTTTAATTCATAACTGCTCTTATCTGCCATATCATTATTTAACAACACCTATACAACAGTCGCTTATTGCGCACCGTGCTCTTACTCCCTGTATAACATCAGCTTATATCGTATCTACTGTCACCTCAACTTCCACACATAAACTTACATTATTCACATTATGGTTCATCCCTCCTTTGGATGACTACTAAATGCTCCATGAGCATCGATCATTCGAGTCACAAGCTGGCATTATTCAGCCAGGTGCTTCACTTTATACACACGTACTACTAAGCTAACTGCTCTCTTTCAATAATAACGTTGTCCATCCTTAACATATTTCTTGAACTTGATTCACATAACTACCGCTCCTGCGGTCTCACAATATCGAGAGGTATCCCCACTCTTAATGCAGTGGTTCGTTTACCACTCTATTCACTTATACAACATAAACTTCTGCAATCAATCTAATTTATATAACATATCTTGCTTATGGCTTATAAGCCTTATTTGCCTTGAGCTGGGCTCATTGTAGGCTGTCCACACACATGTACTCCTCTGTACAACATTATATGGTTTGGATATTATACTGAGCTCCATGACAAGGTCGTTGCATTCCGTTTCCTTTCATGGGATGCCCCTTAGGATTGTCAGTCCGTCTCCTGACAACTTATGTCTAAACTGGGTGTTAGTTTCAACCCTTGTGTTTCTGTCATGTCATTTTGTGCCATTATTGTTGATGTAAACACCCTTCGAGGATTGCTCCTGGGTGTTGCTAAGTTATGCTTTTACATCTGGTTCACACTTATTGGTACATTGAGTTAGCCACGCCGTTTGCGTTCTTAAATGGCTTATTATCTCCTTCTGTGAAGATCAACATTTCCTGGTAGTGCAGGTACTCATTCTGGGAATTTTCATCCCGTTCATTGCACATTAATGTGTCCACATTAGTCATCTACTTACCATGTACAGGCTAGGTCACCGTTCCAGCTAACATGTTTTATCCCTAAGGATCCTTAAGACATATGTGATGTCTTTACATAACAGTCTGTGCCCTTCGCACTTCCTAACTCTTAGACATTTCCTTGAGAGGAATTCACTAATCCTTTTAGTCTCGTTAACTTAACTGAGTTCCTTAACTTCAACCATTCCTTGTAATCTCTAGCTCTTGTTTGATTTATACTGCTGACCGTAGGCGGAGTCGACTACTTCCCGTGTTTCGGACTCCACTTGTATACATATGTGGGGTACCATAATGATACATTGCTACCTACCCAACTAACCCATAAGTAGGTCTGTCAGGCCCACAAGCTCCTATCGGAGTGCGGTCGTCCCACAATTCAGTTGGTACACTCGTAGTGTCCGTCACACGCCTAGGTGAAGTATTCTGTTGTCAACTCCCTTGTATTGTCCCGTGACAATATTCATTCCTTACTTCCCGAACTTAATCGAGGGAAAGTTTATCCATAGTTGTATCCTTGTCAACTGTCCTTGGTTCTATTGGCTTGGTTTAAAAGAAGGTTGGAAAGAAGTGTTGGTTTGAAAGAAAATTTGGTTTGAAAAGAAAAGGGTTTGAATAAATTTGGGTTTAAAAGAAAATTTTCATGGTCTCACAACATCTTCTTACCTTAACCATGTCTAGCTCCTTGATGACTGGTGTACTTACAATTACAAAGGTCAGGCTGTTAAGCCCTTCCATGGTTATAATGTTCACACTTAACTTCGTGGTACTTTACTAAGTACTTGTAGTGGTTATAAATTTCCCGAACAGCCCTGTTATAGCAGCACTTGCCATGGCAAGTGCGCCATGTTAACTGGCTATCGGTTTAACACATACCAGGTATGGTATTGTTTTTACCCATATTGTCATCAGTGGCCTTGTTGGCCCTCACTGATCTTACTGCCTTGATAATAACCTTCTGGGTAACTCCTCACTGTATTCACATGGTAATTATCAACTGGGGTGTTTCCCATTCTGGGAGACCCCTTTGTCTTAGTATTGTATTCTCTTTGTAGCCCGTTCCACGTACTTGTCGCGGTTACTGAGACTTGTCTCTTGTTTGGGCACTACATTGTAGTTCCTTTGTCGGTTGACATACCGTTGGTGTATTGTTTATCAACTGTGGTCCCGTAGACACTCGTCTCGGGTTTCACTAATCCACTTCTTGCCTGTTGCACGGTCGGTGCGTTGCAAGCTGGTTACTCTCGACTGCTATGCATGTCGACCCAGGTTGCCGGAAATTCTATTCTCTTATACACAGAATCCTTCATTCTTCGCTATTTAATGAGGTTAACATTGTTCAGATGGAGACCGTCTCCGGGATTCCCAGTTTTCGGGATCTACCGTATGACAGGTTCTCCGTACCTTTAGAGGTATGTAATAACAGCCAGATCGGGTATCCCGAGTATGAGAGGACTTTCATCTCTCTGGCGTTCTTTCCCTAAGTTATATACAGGGATTGTGGAGGGTGGGATGGATATTGTAGGTTTCCAGTACACACTGGTAATTCCTATCTAGCGTATCTCTCACGCTATCACTCAACCCTTAACCCAAAGTACTAAAATCCTAACTCGGTACTTCCTAAGCTTGGTAATTCAGTCATCAGAGCGATACTTCGCTCTGATACCACTTTTTGTAACACCCCGTCCAACATTAACACACTTACAATAAACTGCAGCGGAAAAACAACCTCATCACATTACTTAACTCGTTGGTGTTACACGCCGTTAGCCACCCACGTGGCTAACAAGGCTAATACATACACATTGTACCGGTCTGATGGGCTAAATTCCCGAGCGACTACACATTACTATCCCTTTCCGTTAACAGCAACAACAACATACGCCTTTCAACTGTACCGAGTATTCACATACTGATGCCGATAACAGTTTCGGTCTTACTACGCCTACTGTATATATACACTTAAATGGTTACCCATGTACAAAGACTACCCGTCCTACTCTCGAACGGCTTCCAGCTCTTCGTACCTGAAATAAGAAAAGAAGAGAAAGGGTGGCCCCCAAGGGGCTCAGCACCTTTGCTGGTATGGTAATCCCGCAGCCCACATGCTACCGGGCCACGCACAACTAATTGTCGTCTTAGCATGCGGTTGATTATATTTAAATCATGCATGTAACAGCAAACACACATTACATAACATTTCGCCTCAACAGGCTCAACAAACAGTTAATATATCCTTACTTAATAAGTCACTCATAGTATTCATCATCCCTAGAGTGTTCCTCCTCTAATGGAGCTATTTCCTTAATAGACGACACATACCCTTAAATCGGGTTATCCTTAAACGCCTCTTATCACAAACTGGGAATCATATCCATGATCCACACACTCCACATTTTACAACATATAACATACACTACATAACAACACTTAACAACACTTTGCACGTTTCCACGTGCACAACATAACACCGCAATAGATATTGCATCACAACAAAGATACATAACATAACGGGAATGGTCCTCTCAGGAACCGACCCAAACATTACTAATACACTGGTGAGCCTAGAGATTGTTGCCAGTCTCATGATAAGCTCGTTACATAACTCGTTACCGTCTCGTTAAATGAACGGTTAACTTAACACAAGGTGTCTCGGATATAGTGATCCAAGCACACCGAAACAAACATAACAATAGTATGCCCCTGTGGCCCGACGTGAGTCAGTAATAGCCTTGGTTAAGCTAAAGGGAAGGTTGGGAACCAAATTGGAAAACAACCATAACATACAGAGAGGATCGAACCTGCTATGACAACGACCCCCATACTCACACGCGTGGCCGGAACTGACCGGACTCCTCACTCCCCCGTTAGCACTTGTTAGTAGTTCAACTTTGAACTTTATTAAACAATCACAAACATTGGGTTAAGTCTTGTTAGACATACACAAGGGAAGAGAGAGTCATACATTCACATACAAACATCACGCACAAACATCACATAACCAACTCACGCATAGCCGTGGTTAGAACGTTCCTTAAGTCGGAAACGTTGTTACCGGATACCGTTCTCCTACGTTTACCTAATAGTGGTTAACTAGCCCTTCAAGCGCATTGAGGTTACCGGTATCGGCACGTAAACATACAATAACAATAACGACTGTAAACTCGTTTCATGATTTATCTCATAACGTGGCAAACATACAGAAAAACACATTGGCATACAAGCCGGTGTAATCCGGTAGGACACAGGTTGCAAGAAAACCATACCTGTCACCGGAGTCCACTTTACCACGTCCACTTATGTTCCTCGAGCGATTCTCGAACAACTGTTAATATCACATGTGTTTTTATTAACATCGGGGTTTGTTTGATTATTTAATGTCTAATGCTTAACTTTCCCCGTTAACTTTGTTACATAACTTTACATTTTTAACTTGTTTTACTTTTACATTTTGATACAACTTTTCACCCACTTAATTGCCATTTAAAACTCACCTAACATGTCCTTAACAACCTTATAACATCATTACCTATCAATCCCCATCATTACACATCATTTCCATACCTTAAAACAACAATTTTGGTCCATACAGTGGCCTGTCCGAACTTGTGTCCGGACTTCCCAAGTTCGGACACAAGCCGCGACCTAATACTGAAACCATACACACGTCCGAACTTGTGTCCGGACTTCCCAAGTTCGGACACAGTTCGAGAGTGAATCCCAGATAGAAACAGTCACGTCCGAACTTGTGTCCGGACTTCCCAAGTTCGGACACAGTTCGAGGGTGGGAAAATCCTTTACCCAACAGAGCCTGTCCGAACTTCCATGTCCGGACGGAAGTTCGGACACGGCAAAACATCCAATTTCCAAGTCTTTAAACACAACCAAATTCACCAAACTTCTCCTAAAGTCTCATAATGCTTCCTAACACCATTTGGCACATCAAACACACCTTTAGCCATGTGCTAAACTCTTTAAATCACTCACCAAAACCATCTTATCATTCACTAATTTCTTACAAAATTCCTAGCACTTGGGATGTTTTCTCCTTAAGATTTCTAAGTGGTAGTTCACCAATAATGACCACTACACCAAGGTGTTTCCTCTACACCTTAACATCATTTCTCAACTCCTTTTCTTACTAACTAAATCTCCTTTTTCACATCTTACCTAAACATCACTTCTTCCTTGTACATCAACATTTCTAAACCTTTAACAACCTTCTCCAAGACTTAAATACATTCTCAAAACACACATTGAATTACTAGAACTTCCAAGATAACACCT
Organism: Limonium bicolor; assembly: GCA_023374045.1. NCBI lineage: Eukaryota > Viridiplantae > Streptophyta > Magnoliopsida > Caryophyllales > Plumbaginaceae > Limonium > Limonium bicolor. The sequence goes on from CM041783.1 coordinate 115,375,320, forward strand.
AAATCCTTGCATCACTCTAAGTCACCTTAATACATGTTTTCTTCTCAAGTAAACATTTATTCACCTCTAACCCTTCCTAGTTCACCAAGACCATTTAAAACACTTAGATATTCTCACATATTTTCCCCAAATTTGGCCATAGCTTCTCTTGTATATACTCACATCCAAACACTTAGGTTTTTACCTTGTTTCATTCAAAACACCTAAAATCCATCAAACACATCTTTATACACAAACTTCACACATTTAGCACTACATCACAATATAGTGCATAACTTAAATTGCTTGGCACTTAGGCCCTTAAACAACATGGCTCTTAGGCCCTTAAATTGCATAACCTTAAACACTGAATTTCCCACATCAATAATGCCTTTGACCTGCAAATACATACACCAATACATATGTTCTTTTACTAGTCTCCTTGAGAACACTTTACTAGGTCATTCACCATTTGCTCTTTAGGTATTTTATTAAGCAAATCAAGCTCATTTTTTTCCTAAGGCATTTAAACTACATTGAGATAGCTTGTTTACCTCTTTTCCTCACAAATTTCTTTCTTGTTTCCTTGTAAAACCGGTAAGGCATTTGGTTCCTTGCCAACTACTAAACATTATACAAACAACATAATGAGTATTCAAGCTTTAAGCTCCACCTCATTGTAAACCCTAGGTTTACATTATTTCAAAACATTAATGTAGTTGTTTTACCTTAATCTTTGAAGGGTGTTTGAATATCTATGAAGAGAGGACTCCACCTAGTCCTTGAAAGATTCAAATGGAGCTAGAACAAGGCAATATAAGAGCTCCATTAATGGTGAATTTTCGGACAACAACAAAACATGGAGGGAACTTGATTTTTCTTTGAGTTTCCTTACCTTGAAGCAAAGGAGAACAAGAATATGTGAAAAGATGGGCTCAAGCTCCTTCAATGGTGAATCTCCATGGCACCAAAATTGAGTTCTTGAAGATTTAAAAAGAGGGAAGTGTAGAGCTTGACCTAACTAAGACAAATATGGTCTTGGAATTTGATTTGGCCAAGGGAGCTAGAAGATACAAGTGGTCAAAGCTTGAAGATGGTATATGTGCTGTAGCACCACCGAGAGAGAGCATGGAGGGAGGTTGGAGACGTTGGAAGTGAAGGGAAATGAGAGAATGAAGATAAAACTTGCTTTTGGAGATATTTAAGCTAAAAGCAAATAGTACTTTTGCTTTGTCATTACTTAACTTACTTATTTGTTCAAATGTGGTGAGTCACACATGAAAAACCGGCCCCCATCTTTACCTAGGGGTATAATAGTCTTTGATGACTCATTTAATTACTTAATACAACATATGTTATAAACTAGCTTATAAAAGTCACTATTCACCTAAACAAGGCACTTAGAAGTGAAATTTTTGATTTCCCATTGATATAGACTTCCAAATGTGATACTATATAGTACACATGTATATTTAAGAGTAATGATGGACATTTAGCCACTCAAAACTCATTTACAAGACAATTTTTCAAAAACGTGCTTTAAGACTTCTTAAAGCACATTTTGTGTTTTAACTTGTTTTCAAGCTTGGTTTTCTTTGGTAATTGATTTAATATGTTAATTAACATATTTATAAAGTATAGGTATGACCATTAGGTCTTTTACAAATTTATCCCAAGCTTAGAGCACATTTTTGCTCTTATTGACTTTAAGGTATTTATTTATGTTTTGTTTGGTTTCATTGTCTACCAAGGTTTGCTAAGGACTTAATTAGCCCTATAAAGTCATAATTAAATGTTATTAAGTCTTGATAGGCTCTTTGGGTCCTAACCAAGTTCACTCATAGCTTAGAGCATGTTTTTGCTCAAACTGTATCTTGGTGCTTTATTGCATTTACTGTGGTTTAAATTGTTCACTGATGTTTCTAAGGCACTTTTTAGCCTTTACATACCATAGTTTAAATGTTTAACAACTTATCAAGGTTTGGGGTATTTCACATATAAAATACATTTATTACTAGTATTCAGGGGTGAGTATACAATTAAGTGGGGTATTTAGTAGTTAGAGTTTATAGGAGGTTTATAGATAGGAATTTGATACTTAAAACCTTTGAACCTTTTTTATTAGATAAAACTAAGTTACATAAGATATTATATTGATATACTTTACGGTAATGGGAAATAATGATATGTTGTTTTGAATATAAAATATGAGAATTTTCATAATGGTTTATCTTATTAAATAATTAACAATTTCACTTGCGAACTAGAATTTAATTCTTTGATAAATACTACTCTATGTAGATATATTGTCCATCCTAAATACAATAATGGAAACTAATTTATTAAGTTATTCCTTTGAAACCTTAGGTTTTGTGAAACAATTTAAAACGTATTTAAGGCTTAAGTTTATTGAAGTTAAGTACAAAAGGATTATACATAGTCTATAGAGTGAATGGGTGTAAAAATAAAATATTTAGGAGATTAAAGGTAAGTAAGGATACATAAAAGGTTATATTTAAACACCTTATTATATAGGTAATAATTAAGCAAATAATGTACCTTGTGAATACTAAATGTAAGAGTTCGATAAGTCTGAATTATACAAACTATTGTGCAAGAGAAATATATCAAGAACAATATAAACAATCACATGTAAGTGCAATATAGTCTGATTCATGCATTTATCTTATTTAGGTGATCAAATAAGCACACAAATCATGGTAACCAGGTTAGGATACAGAGCATGAAGAAATCATACCTTTTACTGAAATTTACTTCACCGGGTGTCTCCTTGTTCCTTAGTCCTTACTTGTTCCTCGAGTCCTAGTCTCAAACCAATGACTACATGCCAAATGGTTCAATTAATACTAAGTGTTACAATACATACATAGTTACCACTCCCGTACTTACCCTGTTATCCCGTTGTTTCGGTTTAACTTAATGTTCTTATACTCATAACTTTCTTAATCATTCCTCAAACTTGTTTACACTTCTTAGGGCCTTTAAAGGTCACCAAACAAGGCCTTAACAACTTCTAAATCCATTACCAATCAATCCCCCATGTTTAGAACCCTTAAAAACACTCTCTGCTGAATTATGGGTGTGGTCCGGGACTTGGTCCGGACCCTAAGTCCCGGACCAACACTTAACTTGACTTTCGGCCTATTTTTGCACCTGGTCCTGGACTTAAGTCCCGGACCAATTCCTGCATTCACTCTCGGGCCTTTTTTTGAAGCGGTCCGGGACTTGGTACATATCCTAAGTCCCGGACCCTGCTAAAAACTGCTATTAAGATCATTTTTCAACCCTTAATCCACCTTCAATCATTCCATAATCTTTCCACATGTTTTGTACATATTTAAACACACTTAAACACTCACTAAAACTCCTTAAATCCGTGGTCCAATACTTACTCAACTTCTTGCTCAAATTCTACAAATTTCCATTCTCATTTCCACACTTTGCACACTTGTGCATTCCTACACTTCTCTTTGCATTTTGCACTTTGTTCTAATTCCATGTTACCATCCTAATTCATTTCCAAGCAAATACAATATCTATACCGAAGTCCAACACTCATTTTACCAAGTCTTGCATACTAGTTTTTCCTACACTTTCCAATGCATCACTACACATCTTGCTACAGATTTTTACCTTAACTTCTATCCTCCAATACTCCCCCAACTAATGCTACTCCTATCATTCAAAATGCCTTACTTTACCTTCTTGATCTCTCCATTACTTTAATCCTTTTCAAATCTGTTTTCAAGGTATTAAACACTCACTTTAAACTCTCCAAATACACCTAGTCACTACCTTGGTTTTTTCCTCTTCTTACACAACTAAGTCCTCAAATTCCTAGACAAATTTTGACATAGTCTCCCCTATATTTTTGACATTTCCCACACATTATCTCAGCTCACAATTTCCATATCCATTCACACACATTTATACACACTACAACATAATATTTTTCCTGCACATACACATACATTACCCATGGTTTTCGCAAGCTTTTAAACATCATTTAAAAACTACAAAATTGTTACATTACCTTTCTTCATTATACTACAACATATTTATTACTCATTACCATATACATTACTCATTTCAAATGCTTAAAAACTGTTACATCACACTTTACAAAACTAGTTCAAGGTGAGCACAATTACCTTCTCTTGCTAGTTTTCTTTCCTTCTCTTCTTTTCTTCCTTCCTCTTTCTTTTCTCTTGTTCTTGTTCTTGGCTCACTAAATAGGCAATGCTACAGCCCATCAATACACAATAACTCTACTTCAAAACTAACCCTTATTTACCTAGAACTTGGGAGTATATAATTTAGGGTTTTAAGAGAGCATTACCTTTCAATTAATGGGTGGAGTTCTTGACTAGCAAGAGAGCAAATTTTTCCAGCCCAAGGGTAGACCCAAAACCGGCTGAACAACAAGGAATAAGGGAGCTCAATTCAAGAAATTCCTATATGGTAAATGAGAGCTAGAAATGAGAGATTTTTGGATTTCTTTTTACCTCAAACCAACAAGATGAAGAAGGAGCTTCCAATGGTGGTTTCAAACCTTCAAATGAGTCATACCCATGGAGATGAGATGTGAGGTTTTCGATTTTTGAAGAGAGAGAATTAATCTCTTATGTGAGGGGAGTTCAATGGTACAATTTTTATAATTTTTGGAGCTTGTTTGAGCCTTCAAAATGAGGAAGAAGAGAGAGCAGAGAGAGCTAAATGGAGGGGAGTAAAATCGCCATTGGTGCTGGGAGGAAGAAGAAGAAATCAGGATGGAGGGGGAGGAGTACGTGAGAGAGTAGAGAATGGGAAGACAGAGAAGAGTAAGGTAGTTTTTGTACTTTTGTTACTTTTTCTTTTCTTATTCTTTTTGTCTTTTAGCTAATAAGGAATTGGAGAGGGTGTGAGGGCTGACAAAAACGTGCCCACATACACACATTTAAGCCTCTGATTTTTATTTACAAAGGGGAGAGTTAGTTTTGCTTATTTACACTTAACACCCCACAAGTTCTAGTTTTTATACTATTCACTTACCGGAACCCGTTTTCCGGAATTTTCTCGTCTATTTTAATGGTTATTAAGCTTCCATTAATGTTTAATTATTGTTATTTAGCGATTTATAATTTTTACGGGTTCGTTTGACCACTTAAAATCACGTTTTCGGGTTTTCTCGAAAAACGTGCGCTAAAGCTCTATTAGCGTTTTAATGTATTATTTGGATCTGTTTTCTTCGGGAGTTGTTCCCATATATTATTTAGGCCTTATTAAGCCTTTAGAATCCATATAATACGCTAACCGTGGTCTCATACCTCCTATGGTTATTTAACGCTTGTTTAGCGTTTTTCGCTTTTTAAGCGTTTCTTTACTTCTTTTGGATTTATTTTTCCTTTCCAACATTACTTAGGCATTGTTAGGCCCTTAAATACGTATTAGTATAATTTTAATCACTATATTTAAGTTCGGGGTATTTTAATTGGCGACAGTCCACTTTCATGTGGAAGTCCAGTATGGACTACCGCCGACGGTACCCCTCCCGCCACAACCCAATGTGTATCATACAACTGAAAAATGCAATCCCCAAATATGGGGAAGAGGGAAACCAAGCCCAACTGACCGTCCAAATGCTTTTGCATTTAAAGTATAAAATCTTATCCTTAAAGCGTTAACAATTCAGTACCTTACCTTACTTACAAATGACCAAGCGTTGGCGATAGGTACCGTCGGGGGCGAACGCCATTGCTATGGTAAACGTCGTAGAAAGGATCTTCCAAAACATCAGGGCAAGCGGATCGGGAGCATCTTGAGCTCCGCAAGACCGTCGCCCGTAATGGGGGCCTTAAACTACCATGCAATTGTATAGAAATACCAATGGCCCGAACTATAGGGTTTAATACTTAACCTAATGCAATTAGTAAATCCACTCATCCTGTCATACTTAAATCCCAGTCTTGATTTTGTGTTCACACAACACTGCAACACCAGAACCTTGTCGTGACGACACCTATGGTGAAACAAAATTTCGAGCGTTCATGCTATCATAAATCTAACGTGAGGTAAAACTTGGATGTTCTAATAACAATGTGGTCAGGAAAATTTTCCAATCCAAATACCGTCCCTTTTTATGAACAATCGTTCTAACGATACTTGAACAACCTATGCAGTAGTAAGACAAACAAGTCCGAAACCGACAATTCCACTTACATGGCGTGCTTGCCACTGCAAGAGCTAAGTTAAACAGTGTACTAATAATTCCGTCTACCCCGCGCACTTACTACTGCAAGTGCTGCAAACAACTACAACCGTAGTTACCATTGCTATTATCTTTACAAACGAATTTTGTATATTGCGTAGACCAGTGGTACAAAGCCATGGCTACCAATAATCACCAAACAATAGTACAACTCTAAAATAAACTACATGACTACTAATTTACAACTTCTGAAGGACCCGATGAGTCCGACTTGTAACAGCAAAAGGGGCATACATCAGCCCATAAAAGCTACCTTCATTATACAGTGATGAATCAATAATAACGGCTTATGAGCCAAGTACCATAATATAATTCATTTGATAAACATTTTAATGGCTGAAATGGACGTGAGAGGTGGAACTTGATTTCCTAGGAATCAAGGGAAGCTGAACACAAATTGGGGTGGAAGGATAGTTCAACACTGGTGCTGATCACATCAGGGTCGGATGACTCCTGAGACTCCTCACAAGTTGCCACAATTAATTACCGTCAGAATAAACAAAACTACAGTATACTAGTCACAAACAACTAGCAGCAATTCAACAACAAGGTACTAAATAAGTATACTTGTGATTAACAACTCACACTTGTATATAGTACACCATACACAAAATCATAGAGGAAAAAAATGATTGTATAACAATCAATACTAATAATACACACCACCAGTTTACACCAACTTCAGATGAACACCAGGAAAGTTATAAAACATATCAGTCCACAGTTGGACCAAGATTGAAAGAAACAATTCTATCATAACCCAGTTATTACCAATACCATTCGCAACGATAAATGTGAATTAATGATTAACGCAACAAAATTACCACCCCTGGGCACTACCTTCTACCATAACCCAGTTATTATGAATGAACAAATGTCAAGATTAAACCTTATGTGTAATATCATGATCATACTGATCATTGGACAAGTTCCAAATATAAGAGTGACTACCGCCATTTGCGTTCCACCGTGTAAAAAGTGATAATTATGTGTTTATGTAAAAGGCACGACGTCTACTATTAGTATGACTTTTAGTGGCGTGGAATATGTGGATTAAACAATGGCTAATCGCCTAAACAATAATACAAATACCCAGGTGTAACCAATGATACAAAAAAAAAACAAACACCTAAACTAGACGCTAAATAGCGTGAGTTAAATCAAGTACTTAATGTACTAGTAAATGGGCGTAAGCCCGGGAGGACGGGGACACCGCCTCCGGTTACCTTAAATGTAGGTTACCAAGAAAACGAGGTCTAAATTAATATAACGACTAACAAGAAACGTTTAGAACCAAAATACCAGAAGGACATTCATAAAGGAAAGATACACACATCCTCGCCACGGAGTCCGGTACTATGTTAAATGATATGATCTAGAAAATATAATGAAGTTAAGAGGACTACGGTACATACCGTAAACAACATAAATAATATGCTAATTAATTACTAAGCGTCAAACTGCGCACATGAGACTTGGCTAATAACAGTTGACCCAATATATGAGTAACCCCAATGAGAAATTAGTAAACAATAAACAATAACAAACTCACTATTACGGAAACTCATGGACCCTCTTAACGAACGTTTGCCGACACTAGTACATGAAACTCTATCCATTGGACAGGGAACCCGGGGAACCGAACATTCCCACGGGCGACCCCCAATATTAACAAGAATGGAGATTGACAACAGAATACTTCACGAACGTGTGACGGACACTACGAGTATATAAACGAGTTATGGGACGACCACACTCCATGGGAGCTTGTGGGCTCGGCAGACTCATTCCCGGGTTAGTCGAGCAAGTAGCAATGTATCAGTACGATACCCCATACACGTAGACATGTGGTGGAAGGAACAATGGGAGTAGTCAACTTCACACGAAAGTCAGGAATGTAAACCTAGACCAGTGTAAATGATCACCTAGAATAAGTAAACGAATAAAACCCCAGTTTAATCAACGGAATTAATGCAACCATCAACCTATGATCAAGCTATAACTCCGCAAAGGAGTGGATAAAATACAGTAACCCTAAAAGGAGAACTCCTGAAAGTGGAGAAAATTGATAGTAAATAAATTGACAAGCAGGATGACCCAATAAATGGGCAAATGAGAATATGATACACAAAAGGTTCAATAACCGTTTACATTAAAATAATTTGAACATCTGGGAAGAAACCACTTAACGATTATAATCATTACCCGTAAACGGGGCAAAAAGAGAGAATTACTTTCCAAATACAAAAAAATATATACAACAATACTAAATGGTATCATAATTGTGTATATCCAAATTAAGGACAGTGATACGTCCTTAACCAGAAAGAGGTTGAACACAAGGACATTATTGTTTAATATACGGTAAAGGCGAAGCTAGTACACTAGTGGATGCCATGAACCTTAAAGAGAATACCATAATAAATATACAACCGTCTAATTGACTGAAACATGATGCACGCGGAAGCGACCATTACAAACTACTACGTGAATGAATACTTTTCCAAACACAGACGAGCAAAACTTGCACAGAAAACAATGACGAGAAATAAAAGTGTAAGAATGGCTATACAACAACCTGGACAGTTAAAGGACATGCTCCAAATAACTACCGAGTTCAAACCATATTTTAAATACGAACTCACAAATGTACAATGATATTCCTCGTGAAAAACGTGTGAATACAAAATATAAAATACACCAGAGGAAATTACCTCAACTACAAAAAACATACCCCCACGGGATGTTAAGCAGTGCAAGACATGATGTAATTATAACAATGGGTGTCTCCAATAAACGGGACGAACCATACTATGAATGTTGCGAAATCGCCACACGGGAAGCACTATATATACCTACGAGAAATACATAACAAATATTACAAATAAATACCATACTCCAGAACAAAATAACTGGGAGACACGGGATTACAACAATTATCCCCGTGCACTTACGACAATATACCTTAAAGGAATAATATACACCGGTGCGGAATGCACCAAGTATAATGCTAATGAACATCATTCTCATCTCAATTTTACACCAACGAGTGAAGGTAATAACACCTTGAATCATATTATGCATTAGCAATCCAAAACATTGATATACGGTTTAGATCCAGTCGTGTGCACATACAACTAACGTTACCGCACCGACTAAGATACCTCTGTTTCCATTTAACAAAGACCGTAAACGACACCGTCATAATGGAACGACGTCAGCAATAGACTGCTGCAAATAAACCATCTAAGATAACAATGGAATGAAGGGCGTATTAGCCCCATATTTGTGCGTATGCACCTCTATGCGGAGCGAGTGGGCCCAATAGAACGTGGTTGAGACAGCGCACCAAGTACTCCATGCCTTTGGCTGAAATTGTACGTGCCTCACCCTTCGCACAATTTCTTTCAAAAATCAAATACATACGATCGACCCATCTCTCAATATGAGAATTCCACAAGACCCAAGTATCCAGCGCTCTTTAGTTAGCGGTTGTTGTATACTTGTGGGGTACGGGGGCGTAACCCTTTTTAATGGGGGTAGAACCTCTTGGTTGTGCACAAGTGTGCACTGGTTTTTGTGTTTTTGTATGTGGGGCATAGGTTGTTTTGTCGGTTGTTTGTATGCGCATTGCGCACTTATGTATGTTTGTGTACATGTATGTGTTTTTTTATATGATGATGTGATAAAGTATTTGAAAGATACAGGTGATATATATATATATATGTTTATGTCATGTTTTTACAATCCTTCGTATAGTATCGCTTAGATACTGAATGGATCATGGCTATGGAACAGTGAAATGTGGAATGTGGAATTTAATGGACACCTCGGGGACGTTGTCAAGATGGTTAGAACTGATAGGAAACGATGGTGCTGATGGATCACCTATATCCATATTTGAGAAAGCACTTGAGGGATATGTGCAATATGAGCACAACACTATATGCGTGAATGTTACATCACATATATGTACAATATGGGAATCATGGGTACACATACATTATATACCTATTTATGAAAGACGACTTCGGGACGAAGTCTTTTTAAGGGGGGTAGACTGTGAAAATACATAATTTGGTTCCTCCAATCTCACAAACGTACAGAACACCTATCTTTATTCCTTTCTTTGGGTATTACAACTTTAGAGAGCTTTCTTGTGTTTTCCCTCTCTTCTAATAATGTGTCCCTTTACAAATGAGCCTCCCATCTCTATTTATAGACTTTCGAGGGTGAGGTCTATCTCTTAATCCTTGTATATGTGGTATTACTTTATTGGAGCCTCTCCTCTAGTTTTGGCACTTATTTCCTTATAAAGCCTTCTGGTCCCATAGTATACGGTGCGGGATCCGGTCATGGAGTACGAGGCCGGAATATGGGACCCGGTCATAGAATGCGGAGCCGGAATACGGGACCTGATTATAGAACATAGGACCCTGATTGATGTTTGGTGCCCAAACTAGAGCCCGAACAAGGTCCTGAAGGGGGCCCGGGGTCTGGATCGGGATTTGTGGCCTGGACCGCTTTGACCCTCTTGTCTTCGTTATATTCTTGTCCTTGTCACCAGTCCCACAAGTTCTACTTTTTGCTACTTAAAAAAGTGAAACTTACAAAAAGAAAAATTGAAATTTACATTCTTTCTATTTCTTCCCTCCTCCTATCTTCTAGTCCCACAAGTTCTTTTTCTTTCAGCTCTTGCAAAGAAAAATGAACTTACAAAAAGAAAGTTGGTACAGTGCAATCAAAGTCCCACAAGTGTCTTCTTTCTGACAAATTGGAAATTCTGGGACATAAATCTTTGAAATGATATATCTTGATGGATGAATCCCATGACATCTTGATGGATGAATCTCCTGAGGTCTTCATAAAGAAGACCAATCGTTCCTTTAATAAGAACCATTCCCTTTTTGAAAGGGCTAAATAATATGATGATAAAGTCTTTGCTTATACTAGCCAAAGGATGATAATTCCCTTAAAGGGAGAATAAAGATAATATATTTTCCCAACTTTTCTTATGCTAGCCAAAGGATGGTGCTTGTGATTCAAGTATGGTGCGGCGTCCCACACCTAACAATGCACCCATTACAGGCGACCAGAGCTCCTGATGGATCCAGAGATGGGTTTTTTACTTGTTGGCTCGATGGCCGGGTTTCATTTCAACCCAAAGTGTTACTTTTCAAGGCACAAGTGCCTGCGGCTCGTTGGCCGGTGCTTTCTTTTACTTTCAAGGCATATAGCCTGCGGCTCGTTGGCCGGTGCTTTCTTTTACTTTCAAGGCATATAGCCTGCGGCTTGTTGGCCGGTGCTTTCTTTTACTTTTAAGGCATATAGCCTGCGGCTCGTTGGCCGGTGCTTTCTTTGAATACTTCAGGGGGTGATCAGTCCCCTGGTAAAAAGTACCTGAACTCTGTTCGAATATGTGTTAGTTCCTTCAAAAATCATAATCTATGATAAGCATGATAATCAACAACAGAGATTGGACCCAATGGAACATATATCTCAAAACAACGTTCAGAACCCGCAATTGTTCTCAGATTTCAGTTTCTATTTCTTTCGTAAGAGATAATAAATAATCATGTATATCATTCGTTGGAGATGAGAAAAAATCATGTATTTCATTTGCAGGAGATGAGAACGTGTATAATAAGAGTAGATCATGTATATCACTTCCTGTATGGATTTTCCTCACATTGCCATTGTTGATATCCAGCTTAGCAACGATTTAGTCGGAGAGCAGCAATAGCAGTGGCATGGATGAGTAAACATATTGATATACAAAGGAAATTTGTCAATTTAAATGGCTTTTGTGATACTTGGACTAATTGTCCTCATGAACTGGGTGAAATAGCTCGTCAATCAGATTTGGAAGCTCAACTGTACTGCAACAGTAGGAGTCTGATAATTTCAGCAGTAGGAAAGAAGCATGATTTGATAGGAAAAATTCAACAGTGCGAACAAATGTTCCACTAATGTGACAACAATGATATAGGCACGAAAGTAGAATGTAGATCATGGTTATGCTGCGGTATAAATCAACCAATTCTCAACCAGACTTGCTCAGTTCAAACAGAAGTAAATAGTTGAAGCATGGATTTTCTGTTCGTGCAATCTGCTGAGATATGCTGTTCTAATAAAAGCAAAAGGCAGAGGGACAAAGGTTTTAACAAAAATTAGGATCAGATATATGATAAACATGATCAAAGTATAACAAAGTAATCCAATGATCTAAATTAAAGGTATGTACTGTACCAATTTTCTGTTCAAAACAGATCATAATTAGGTGCAGAAATGGAGGTCTCATACTGCTGTGCAACAATTTACTTGAACAGAAATCAGACCAGTGGCAAAATAGGTAACAAAACCTTTGTTTTAAATCTATCCAAACCATCAGTCTCAATAGCACATATGAACTTTGAGCAAAATATTTAAAGGTTCGGCACATCCACCAATTTCAACAATCAGAGAGTGGATCCAACAGAACATAAGTCTCACAACAATGATCGGAAGCATACTGCAATCTGCGTGCCTTTTTGGATGAATGGCAACAAGTGAGAGTGGCAAACAAATTTATAATCATGCTTCAGTGAAGGCCCAACCAAACATATTTTAATCAGAATGGTCAAAAGCTTAATTAAAGGTTATTTTAGTATATGCTCACTGTGCAGCAGAAAAATCAATGATTGGAGGCAAATGAAATGTATGATCTTCCCCTTCTGTTAACTTATTGCACATACATCATTACTTGTGGTCAGAAAAACTGCTAAAAACATCCATAGTAGCAGTAGTAAATAGGTGCAGAACCGAAGCAGATGCAAAAGTTTTATTCAAACTGTAGCGGTGCATTTTTCTATCAAAAGATCAGCTGTAATCGAGACAAACTATTCCAGATGACATGAATAAGGGGTTTGAAGTGAAATTTCAAACCAAGCTAACTCCATTCTTTTACTAGGTAAGTTCAGAGCAGAATACATAAATTTAATAAGCAAGAAACCGTAGTTCACAATATAGATTTTTACCATGGTTGACAGATGTTTCAAAAAATCAGGTGCTTGTAAATATGGATTTTAGAGTTATTACCTCCCTTTCGAGGGGGATGATACTTTGGATGGTAGAATTACCTCGCCCTATCCGAGTTTGACTGACCATTCTGGCGTAACCGTTGGACCATAGTTTCAAGTTTGCCGCCGGTTTCAACTAGCCCTGGAAGATCTTTCCCTTTTTGACGTTTAGCTTCAGATTAATGCTACTGATTCTCCTTCTATATTTGAACGAATGGTTTGCTCCTGTGTTTCCTGAGTAATCTGTAGAACCATCAATATTCTAAACACCTCGGCAGTATTTTAGGCAGCGGTGTAAACTGTCCCTGCTAAGATCTGCAAATAGAGGCCTGAACCAAGATAACCAAAGCAAGTTATAGAGGAGGTTTGAACCATAAAAATTGGGGAACGTCAGCAATTAATTTATGCTTCAGTATGATATCATTTTCTCAGCTTGGATTAGATCTTATCAAAACCAAACATAACCAGCTTTCTGTTGCGAAGTATATATATATATATATCTGTCTGGTACACTACTTGGCGAAAACAAAATAAAGGAAGCATGTGTTAAATACGAACGTGTCGTGGTTGCTACTTCAAACAGTAACAGATGCTAGGTTTAGCTTTATCCTGTTTATTTAATCTGCTTATTACAAAGAATCAGCTTAAGGGCCAAAGTAGAGGTAAAGCAACATATCCTGGAAGATGATGATTTGTTGACTGCATTCTAACAACGCAGCAGCAATAATGTTTAAGATTCAGTACTAAAACATTGCATCGACAGAGAGTAAGTTAAAGCGGAAGCAGGTCATGCATTTTGACAAGAAAAAATTACTATGGCAGATCTTGACTGGAGTAATCAAGATAGTTTCTAATCAAGACCTATTCAAGATCAAGTTATGTGGATCTGAAAGCAAGTAGTTCATAAGACATCGTACTATAATGAAGATTGCGAAGAATTTAAAGGATATCTAAGTGCCCATTCAACGCATGATCTCAGAGAAGAAAAACTGCATCATGAAACTTCAAATCAGCTCTCAGTCTTATATAAATCGATACCAAGTTAGGCATATATTAACCAGAGAAGAAGCTCTTGTCTAAAAAACTATCAAGATATTTTCATGCAACAGCTGTAACTTCAGAGTGCTGCAATAGTGACATAACTGCAGTGGAGCCGCGCAAGAGCATATGAGTAGTGCCGTAAAATAAGCAGGAAATGGGTTGTCAATTTATATCGAGCTTACCGCCCCCATACCATACCATGTAACCTACCAAATCAACATGAGGTTGTATGGTTTGTAGTGAATATTTCAGTGCTTTGAGTAGTAATGGCAGTACCTGGGACTGAACATGACGGCTTGTGTCATGGCCGGAACCACGATGCCATGTGAACATTCGTCATGTAGCAGCTTCATGTATAATGGCCAAGCAGCATAACTGAAGACTATAAACTACTGAGAAGGCTTGTTATCTAATTGGTACGAAACAAAAATGAAATGGAGAGTTAGTTTAACAACTTAGATTGAAGGTTCTACTCATGTTCATATGTCTGCATAAAAACAGGAAAACTCTAGGGCAATTTTAATTATTACCTACAAAACTGACTTGTGTGGCATATGCAATAGTGATATAAAGCTCCAAAATAGAATGATAGAAACATAAAAGAAATCTAAAGGTTGGCCCCACATAAGAAGTATTTCGAATGAATAAACCTAATAGTAAATATAATCTGCTAGACAGTGCCAATTGTAAAATAGCCGTAAGGACCAAGGCAAACCAAAGTAAGCATTCATCATAGACTTGTTAAGCTGAAGCATACAGATACAGCGACGCATAATAACATGATTTCATGAAAACAGGAATATTCAGAGGTATAAAAGCCAGAATTGATGCTTTAAATAAGGTACGAAGCATTGATATAAGAGCTGTAGAAAAAGTCTTTTGTAACAGCAGCAATGATTTAATTGAAACTGCGTACTGTCTCAGGTCCAGATCATAACGAAGTTGTGAATGACATGGTGCTTATCGAAATTTAGTAGAGATCACTTTTCTAAGTAGAAATGTAAGATGTGACCCCACCCATAAAACTACTTATATAGAACTTCATCGAAGCTGCTGTTAAAAGCAGGCCAAACTCATGATAGAAGATCTGTAGGAAGAAGCTTCATTAATAGCAGCGAAAGCAAAGGGAAGCGAACATAATTTTAGAAGGTGAAAAACCAGTTTGATGTAGTACGAGCTCTATTTTAGAGTACTGCAGTATGAGCAAAGGAGCAGCAACAATCATGGGTAGAATATGAAGCTTGCGAAGCTTCAGATTACAGCAGTTCCAATTTCAGAAAAGAAACAGAGCAAATTAGGTAATAAAGCAATCAATAGTATGGTGCCTCAGAACATTCATTCAAAAATCGAGGCTAGGATATGCATATTTAAATTAGAATACAGCTAGAAGGAGTGTTGTATATAAATTGTCAAAACCTTATCATGCAGCAGCGGGTTGATGTTTTGCCCAAAAGATGGATGCTTGCAATCAGATGGTGTACTTATAACATGCTATCTTATTATTGCTGAGAGCATTATGGGACATAAGTCTAAGTAGCAATGTAACAGCAGCGAATACAAATGAGGCATGGATATTACTTTGTAATGCTAATATCTTATAAAGATTGGTCAAAATTCAGTACTGACAATATCGCTAAACAGCTGGAGCAGGATGTATGTATGTAGCAGCTATCTTCAAGGCTTTCTGAAGTTGTCAAAATAAAGATATACGCAAGCAAAAAATGACAATTTTAAAGTAAGAACTTAGAGCAGTTTACCAAGCTGCATAAACATGAAAACTCTTGCCTTTCAGCAGAAAACACCTCTCTTGAAAAAAGGTGCAATAGCAGATATTAATTCGTTCTTATGATAGTTTATAGGAAACACACTTTAATAGCATAAAACTCAGGTCAAGACTGACCATAAACAACAGATCGATTCAATTTGGTTAACTCATTAGATTATGCTCTTTTAAAGAGCTGAATGTGATAGAAAAGGAAGCTTAAGACTGCTGGAACAGGTAGTTAGTGGAACGACTGGGACCAAAAATACTAGGGACATCATACCCGCAATTTTTATCAGCAGCGGTCAGTCATAATTTTTCATGAACGAAGAAGAAAACTGAAGCAAAGCACTCGCTAACAGTAGTTTTATGTACAAAATCTGAAGCAAGGATGTATAATGCAGCAGAAATCATCCAAGAATGTGAAATGTTGAAGCAGAAATCATCCAAGAATGTGAAATGTTGAAGTAAAAATCATCCAAGAATGTGAAATGTTGAAGCAGAAATCATCCAAGAATTTGAAATTGCTCACAACAGCAGGCTACATAGTTCATTTTAAAAGCAGAAGTTGGAGTAAAGATGGTGCAGCTATTATATGAAAAGAGAAACTTGTTGAGAAAAGCATTATCAACAGTACCAAAAGCAGAGGTAGAGCAATATATTTTACAAGTCTTTGAAGTGTAGTAAGATCATTATATACAGAGGAAGAAAGAGTAGCCCAGAGACCAAATACTTTAAATATTTTGCAAAGAAGCATGCTACCAGCTCCCTTCTAAATCATAATCCTTGAGAAAGGTAAGAGTGAATGTTATGCCTTTGATAAGACTGACCATAGTATTGCTTATATATGGGAGACACAAACAACATCACAATTGTGCAGAAATCTGATCTGTTCATACAAAAGTGTAAGAAAAAACAGAAAACTGAAGTTAATCTGTCTTACTCGCTTAACAATCATTTTCAGATTACTGAGCAGAGAAATAAGCAGCAGCTAGACTGGTCAAGGAATCTTGGGCAGAAATTAAGATTATAGGAACTTGTGAACTAAGTAAATGCAGAGAAATGTTTCACTTAGAATGGAGTATTTAGTAACAGTAAAATTGCCAAATAAGAAAGTGTGATTTGGGGATTTTTAAGAAACAGAAAACATTTTCAAGGGTAAAATTCAGAAGGAAAGTAAGGGAACAGAAAACAGTGGTTATGAAGATAGATATGCGACAGTTTTTAGAAAGCCTACAAATTTACACATTGAGAGCATTTATTGTCCAGTATTACGAAATAGAAGCTAGATTACCTATAAATATCTTGAAAGATGTATCAGTCAACGTCATAAGGAAAAAAGATCATCAACTACCTAACAATGGCATTACACAAACAAATCCTCATCAGAATAGGTTTATCACAGTCAAGCATAGTTAGATTTGAAGCAAAGGTAGTCTTTAATTTTGGCCGGAAGAATTACTGAAACAGTCCAGCGGTTTTAATCGGACCATAACCAAGTTCAAGTACGGCATCTGCAGCCAGATTTATTAAAACTAAGTTCAAACAGATCCACGCATGCTAAACAGAGGCTAAAATAGGTAATTTCTTTGAAGTGCAGTAGTATGATAGCTAATTTATGAGTCATAAAACAATGTTGTCAAACAAATAAAGAACGGAGCAATTTCTTATGTCCTGAACTACCAGAAGATTTATAAGACCAAAATATTTATCTAAAATCTATGCTATAGAAACAGCAACCATTTTTGCCACAACAAACCTTGTGCCAATCGATATGATCAATATAGGGCAAGACAATACATGAACTGTTTTATGCAACAGCAAGAGTGGATGGATAAGAAGAATGAAACCAAAATCAAAATTAATGATCAGGAAACATTTTTTAGCGTTCATAAACGCATACTTAATTGTCTTTATTTTCAAAATAAAAATCAGGGGAGTGAAATAATGTTTAAAATAGATGGAATAATCCAAAAATGAAACTTAGAAGAAGCGCAGGCAGACATTTAGTCAAAATTCATGGCCTGAATATCCATTAGTAAGCGTTGTGGAGCCTTAAAACAGATATGCATAGTAGAATATATTTCATACTTAGTTGTTTGCATTGTGGTAACAGATTTTGGTTGTACCGAATTGCTTCAGAAATATAACAACTATCTTGATGAAGTAATCAAACAGAATGAGATTTCAACAAGACTAAATTACTGCTTTAATAAGAATTTAGGCAGAAGAGCGCTTAACAATAGTAATGCAGTTGTTTTTATCATAGCAAAAACATGAAAAGTAACAATCCCGATCTCTACTTTCATTCATACTTCTAGAAGTCAGAATGAGAAACATCATCCAGTTGTGCCCAAAAGATAAAACAGATATGGCTTCTAAATGTATATCTTAGCATGTTTGGTTAGTTTATAGAATTGTACCTTGATTTTGAGAAGAAGGAAAATCGAAGATATGTTTCTTTATTGAAGTTAAGCTTACACGCAGGTCTCCTTTTTTCGCGGCGCCTTTCTTTGTTTCTTCGCGACGGTTGCCTTTGCTTTGTTACTGCAAAGGAAGATGTTGATGGCGAAGCCTAGATTTAATGCACACCGCGGACTGATGCGGCCAAGGGAGGTTGATGCGGCCAAGTAGAGTTGATGCGGCCAAGGAGTTGATGCGGCCAAGGGAGTTGATGCGGCCAAGGAGGTCCGGTCCGGCCAAGGATATTCGGTACGGCCAAAGAGGATTGAGTTGCACCTGTTAATCTTGCTTCTGGCTTGAAGTTGCGCCGGGTCAATGCCGCACAGGTTGTACTTATTTCTCTTCGTTCTACCACGTCAAACTCCCGACCATAGAGTTCCTGCTTGATTATTCACCAAGAAACTGTGTTAAATATTGACCGGAAGACTACCTCTTAACTTTGTAAATAGAGAAGATGATGATAAAAAGTTCAGGAGAATAGGCGGCCAGTCCGGCATAGATTGTCGAGTTTTAATCTTTGTCCGGCATTTGTACTAGGTCGATTTCTTCATCCTTCTAGGCCTTCGATCTTGATTTTGTACTTTCATTTTGTTTAATCGCACAATTGTTTAGAAACTTCTTTGTCTCTTCTCCGATCCACAATTTGACGGGATTCTTGAATTCCTCGATCGCACACATAGAATGCTCATAAACGATTTTGACGATCGTTCCTATCCCTTTGTCGTTTGTATTCCGGCTGATGGAGTTTCAATCGGAAATCTTCATCCACCCCTCCGTGAATCTCTTTTCTTAGCGATGCGACTAGCCTCAGCTTAGCCTCTGAATTCGTCACCCACTCGAAGCACTTTATCGATCGTTCGAAGATGATTTGTCTTTGGTTAATGTCTTTCGGTCGTTCTACCTCTTTTGATTCTTCTTCCGTGATCTGGATCTATTCAGTGTGTTTCTTCGTGATTTAGAGATGTTGAATGCAACAGAAATCACCCCCTTATGTCTTGCGATCTGGATACGAAGCTCCTACTTTTGTTATGCCATCTTTGTAAACTCGATTTGAACCGGGATTTTTCGCGTTGATTCTCTTATCGTGGTGTGAAAGTGGATCGGCATAATTCGCTTCGAATTTCATGTTGTTATTCCTTCGCACTTCTTCTCAATTATTCTTTCCGTTTATCTCCTCCTTGAAGATCAAGAACTGACTTCTTCGCAGATCGATCCATTCGTCGAAAGTCGGAGGCGAATTAATCTCCTCGGATTTGCTCTTTTCGTAATCTTTCATGGAGAATTCAATCTTCGTGGGCCCGCTTTCATGTGATCCGGCGTTCTTTCAAGTCCCATTTGCTTATCGCCTCTCGAACTCCATATCGTGCGAATCGAATTTTGGGATGAATTGATGGATCCTTCCGGCTTTTCTTTTTCTCTGATCGAATAACTATTCTTCTTTGTGGTTAAGTTTAAATCGTGGTACTGATCTCCAGTTGTCCGTTTCCACAGACGGCGCCAGATGAAAATACATAATTTGCTTTCTCCAATCTCACAAACGTACAGAACTCCTATCTTTTTTATCCTTTCTTTGGTATTACAACTTTAGAGACCTTTCTTGTGTTTTCCCTCTCTTCTAATAATGTGTCCCTTTACAAATGAGCCTCCCATCTCTATTTATAGACTTTCGAGGGTGAGGTCTATCTCTTAATCCTTGTATATGTGGTATTACTTTATTGGAGCCTCTCCTCTAGTTTTGGCACTTATTTCCTTATAAAGCCTTCCGGTCCCATAGTATAGGGTGCGGGATCCGGTCATGGAGTACAAGGCCGGAATATGGGACCCGGACATAGAATGCAGAGCCGGAATACGGGACATGATTATAGAACATAGGACCCTGATTGATGTTTGGTGCCCAAACTAGAGCCCGAACAAGGTCCTGAAGGGGGCCCGGGGTCTGGATCGGGATTTGTGGCCTGGACCGCTTTGACCCTCTTGTCTTCGTTATATTCTTGTCCTTGTCAGACTGAAATACCCCTAATTAGTTAAACATTTATTAAACATTTAATCAATTAAATTAAGCCCTAAATATGCCTTAAAATCAATTTAAAAACAACAATGGTCAACATAAAGCAATTATTGCACCCTTTGACCATTTAGGGTAAATATATACCCAAATGAACTCATTAGGACCTAAAATTTTGTCCTAAGAATATTAACTCATTAATGAACCTAATGAAGCTGTTGGACAGCACGCCAACATTAATAACCAGCATTAACGCGCCTAAAAGTCACTTAGAGCAAAAAGTGCTCTAAACAAGCTTTAAAGGTCATGTGACCTCCGTTTGATTCCAAATCAAATTCTTGAGATTAATAATCATGTAATGGATGTAACTAGTCAGTTACCAAAGAAAACCAAGATCAAAAAACAAGTTTTAACACAAAATGTGCACTAAGCTTTCTTAAAGCACATTTTTGTGAGATTGTCTCCAAAATGAGTTTTGTTTGATTTTAGGGTCTTGAATAACCTTAAATATACTAATGTGACATAATGTATCACATTAGAATGCCTAATTCAAAGTTTTTCAAAAAAATCAAAAATATGTGCCTTGATTGTGTGAATAGTACCCAAAATAGCTCTTATTTTCCTAATCTAGTCAATGGTCAATCTTTCCTCTTGACCTTGACCATCCATAGCCGTTCAATGAGGGCTTTTCCCTTAACATACGGAAGGCTCCAAACAATTATAGATGCTCACCAAATTCACTTTATTAACGTCAAAATCATTACCACTTTTAATGACATTAATTAAATAACATATCCTTGCCACCTTGCTTCATCATTACCGCCTGCTTGGGCATGTCATTCCTATCCAATTTGCAATCTCTGAGTACCTGCGAAAGAAGTAAAAAAAACCACCGAATACCATGTATAAAACATGAGCTTCTTGACAAGTGTACATATAATAAGGAACCATAACAAGCTTGTCTCCTTACCGAAATCAACTACTACCTATTACCGTTAATTAAGGCTTCTTTCCTGCATATATTGCCGGCTCCTTAAGCAAAAAAACATGACTTTTACATACCTATAATATATAGTAAGTTTGGTACCACTTTACAACTTAAAAAAAAAGGAGATAAGACTTCTTACGTGACCACACCACAAGCTGCCGCCCACATAATGAACCATTCTTACCCCTTATTAGCTGGAGCACATTAAAAATCTCTAATTCTTTGATGACTCATCAAGACCTCCATTATTCAATACCATTTCTACCACCTAACAAGACAAATGGGAATTCCCTTCTTCATTCTTATCCTCTCAGCCGTCCTTCCCAGCTCAGCCCTCTCCTTTCCTCCTTTCTAACCGAGGAAGATAGCCAACTCCAATGGAGGTTTCCCCCTTGGACTTGCCGGTTTTGACGCTCAAAATGAAGGGAACCCACGACTGGAAACTCAATAAAATGAAGGATTAAAGTGCAAGATTTTACAAGGTGAAAACATACATTAAACATATAGTATTTACTACTTTATTGCCGATTTTCCCTTCACTTCTCCAAGCTATTCTGTCCAGTTTAAAACATGTTCAATCGGTGGGAATATAACCTCCTCGCGTACTGCTTCAAATGGGGATTAAAGAGCATTAAAAGCCATCCTTGCAAGGCGTGAACACAGCCATAGCCACTTTCAATTCAAGGTAAAAAAAAACCATGCTTAAATTAAGCTAATACCATACCTTAAATAGCTATCTATGTTAAAGGACTAATATAATGTTTTTCTGGTATGGGTATACTGCCGCAAGGTTTTGGAAGGTTGGGAAAGAATCTGCACAGGTGTGGAATTAAAAAAAAACAAGCAAGTAAGCTAGCTACTCATTAATGGTGTGTTAATTAAGTTGGTATATGAGTTAGGGTTCAACAAAAAAAAACTAACTCAAATATATGTGTTTTCATAGCCGTGGGCATTGGAGTGCTATTTGGCTGTTTGATTTGCTAGTTAATCACCTAAGTACAACACTTTTATTTTATAATGTTTTCGTATCATTATATTGCCTATATAATCAAACCGTGTGTATACAAAGTCTAAATGACTTATTTAGGTGTTTAACTATTAATTAACACTCTTAGTTTGGTTACCATAAATTAAGATGGCTTATAATGCCATGGAATAATTTGGGTGGTTAAGATACAATTTATAAAAGTATATGGGTATGAATGGTATAAACCGTGAGGTTATAAGAACTTTTATGGCCAAACTATATATTAAAATGTTTTATAACATTTTTGGCTAGATAACCTAACGTTTATGTGACATATAATGTCATAGGAATTAATTAAATGGTTAAAACACAATTTATAAAATATTATACCAGTACATAAATCAAAACCGTGAGCCATTATGTTTTTATGACATGTATAGGTAATCTATATTATATATTAAGGTTTGTAACAAAGCTATGTATTGTGGACTATTTAATGATATGTTTTATTAAGTTTAAACTAAGTTTAGAGTTAATTTAATGATTACCGAAAAACATATAGGGTTGTTTTGTAATTAAAATGAACTTTGGAGGCTACGTATAAATTATAGCCGAAAACCATATGTTAAAAGACATTAAAATGGATTTTATTAAGTTATATTAAATTTGGGGTCAAAAATGTATTTCTAAAAATATTGGGTCAAAACAGTAATTTATAGAAACTATGGTCAAACTGGTGGTCAATGCGTCAATATAGACCATGTTAGAAGCTTTGACCAAAATTAAATACATAAGTAATTGAATTGTGAACTTATAATAATGTTATAAGTTAAATATGGAATTTATAAAACATAAAGACCGAAAATTTAGTGTTCATATGGTTAACATAACAGTTTATAACATCAGTAAAGGTTTGGTAATTTTTGGAATTAAATAAAAGGCTATACATTAAGATAAGTGTATAATATAAGGTTTTTATGAAATTAAAAGTATAGTTATAAACTGTGGTAAAAATTTAAATATAGAAAGGAATAGGTGTGCTGGAAAAAAAATAAATGAGAATGGCCCTAAGGGTTGTTCGGGAACTTCTAAGATATATAACCATAGGTTATATTTTGGTTATAAAGTTTTAATGTTATTGAAATACCCCAAACCTTAGTATGTTGTTTAAACATTTAAATATGGTATATTCAAACTAAAAAGAGTCTTAGAAACATTAGTAAACAATTTAAATCATAGAAAACACAAATAAATACCTTAAGGTCAATTAGGGCTAAAATGTGCTCTAAGCTTGGAATAAGCTTGGGTAAGACCTAATGAGCTTACTAAGACCTTATTTATATACTAATGAACATATTAAACCAATTACCAAAGAAAACCAAGCTTGAAAACAAGTTAAAACACAAAATGTGCTTTAAGGAGTCTTAAAGCACATTTTTGAAAAATTGTCTTGTAAATGAGTTTTTGTAACACCCCTACCGCTAATACCGTCATTACTGTACAAATACTTACCTTCGCAGCGGATATTACTTACTCAACGGCGGGTGTACAATGCCGTTAGTCACCCACGTGACTAAAAAGGCGGATTACAATACTACATACTATCGGTCTGATGAATATGAACATACCGAGTGCTCTACACAATCCATTACTTTCCCTTGCATACCAACCCATAATTCGATACAACTCCAATACAATACTATACCGAGCATACTACAATCCTTACATTACCGATATAGTTTAGACTTCCAAATTCATACTACGTTACAAATACAATTCCCTTCTTTTTTTCAACTACCCATGCTTATGTAGCAGTCCCCGTCCTCCTCTCTCGAACGGTGAACAGCTTCGGTACCTGCACACTAAAAATGGTCCCCCGAGGGGGTCAGCTTACGCTGCATATGAAATCCGCATATACCGCGTGCTAACCGCGGTACGCCGACTACTCTGGGTCGGATGTACATGGAGTTCATTTTACATGCATACATACATACTCATACTACAACAATACAATCAAAGATACCTACATAAATATACAAGTTCAATGCTTACTGAGGAAGACAATTCAATAGTCAACCGTTCATATTTGTTATACATTCGTTACTCTTCGTACTGAGTTCGATATTCATTACTCTACTCATACTTACTCCTTACTCTCGCATACTCATCACTCCATGTTCAATGCCTTACTCGTACCCGATCCTTACTCTGTACTCATTACCGTACTAGTGCATACTCACTACTCAATTCTCCATACTTACTCTTACAGACTCAATACTTTATACTTACTCATACGTACTCAATACTCGGTACTCATTACATACTCATACTTGCTTCTTACTCGATACTCATTACTTTACTCATACATACGCAATACTCATTACTTTGGTCTCTGGGCGGAGTCATACACAAGACTCGCCACCGGACCTACAATACGAGGGCTATACGCTTAGCTCCTCAAATACTCAATGTCCGTTCTTACCGGACTACTCAAATTCCCAATACTCTTCTCTCAGAGCACAATACAATCTCATGGATTAGCCTAGAAGCACCTCTCTTGATAACCTCCACCAGCTTAGGGAATTACTACCGACTTGTATCCTCAGATTTAAGGGTTTCCCCAACATATCGAATACTCTCATGTTCGGGACATACTTACATCAGTCGGGTCCTCTCATAATGGGTCGACTAATTGCTAAGGGGTTTGGAGATCCCTCATCATTCTTTACTACTCTCATGGTTCATGTTTTGCACCAAGATTAATTCCTCTAATAGAGGTTACTTATATACTTCCACTACTTTTCATTTGTGGATTACTCATTTCGTTTCTCCTACCGTTATCGGGAGGTTATTACTCCCGTACACTCTCTCACATTCTGGTGAGTTCATTGATTTACGTTATCGTTTATTGGTTCGTTGGTTTAGTGCGTTGCTACGGTTCCATTGGTTCACACATGACTCTTACCACGAGTCTATACACAATAAGACTCATCTATGAGTCTAGTACAGAAAGAATCTACGCACTAAGTGAGGCCATACAATCAATCAAGAAAGGTTAGCTCAATCAACATACAACAAGACATGCAACGAAAGGCAACAATCTGTTTTCATGCTTTAGTCTTGATTAGCCGGCATACAGCACACAAATCAACGTAACTCGGTTAGCATACGGGGCATGAGGAAATCATACCTTTCACCGGAGTTAGCTTTAACACGTGTTCCCTTGTTCCTTGGTTCACACTTGTTCCACTGATAATGTTTCAACATTATTATTAATACTATACTCTTACGATACACAAATAATTACTACTCCCGTACTTACCCTGTTATCCCGGTGTACTTAATGTTCTTATACTCTCAACTTGCTTGGTTACTTCTACACTTGTTTTCATACTCATATACTTACTTTCTTACCTTTATTATTTCAATTGTAGTGTACTACTACATATATATGCATATATGTGTATAGGCATATATATATAATACATATGATTATTATAATCATATAGTAAAATATATATATATATATATTTTGACTCGACCGGACTTGCGACCGACCTTGCAAGTCCGGTCCATTCCAGTAGCTACCAGTACGGAAATGGAAATTTCTGGCTCGACCGAACTTGCAAGTCCGGTTGCAAGTTCGGTCCATTCCAGTAGCTTGCATTACGGGAATTTTTTCTGGCCGACCGAACTTGCAAGTCCGGTTGCAAGTTCGGTCCATTCCAGAAGGTTTCTGACGGGAGAATTTTCTGGTCCGACCGAACTTGCATGTCCGGTCGCAAGTCCGGTCGATTCCAGAAGGTTTCCCGTCTTTGTAAATCTGGGCTCGACCGAACTTGCAAGTCCGGTCGCAAGTCCAGTCCGGCCCAGTACTTCAATTTTAAAATCTGTTTTCAGTCCTCTCTTTTACCCATTACTTCCCCAATCTTCCTACATGTAATCCCACATGTTTAAACACTATCTAGGCCCTCCAAATTTCCTTAGTTCATCCAACAATTCCTTACTCTTTCTAAATCCTCATACACAATTTCTCCTCACTTCCTTTCAATTCTTACAATTGTTTTCTTTACTCTCATGCTACAGATTTTCATTTTACCCTTTACCATTCCGTACTCCCTCTACCAATGCTACTCCTAGTATCCCAAATACATTTCCAAGCAAATACAACATCTATACCCAAGTCCAACATCCATTTCACTACATCTTGCACTCTAATTTTTCCTAGCTCCTCCAATACATCTTTTTTTATCACTTCTTGCTACAGATTTCTATATACTTTATCCTCATCCTCTAATTCCCAATCCATGGTCATTAAACATCTCTACTAATCCCAATACATACCTTGGTTCTTCGATTCACCAAGTCATCCACTAATGCACAATTCCTACTAAAATTTTGCCATAGTTCACCTACTATTCTAGCTTCTCCACATACATACTTTTCCATCAAATTCATTCCTATCCTAGCCAAACCACAAGGGTTCTACCAGCACACATACTAAGCAATCTTAATACATCAATACCCATCAATCACAATACAAATACGCATACTCATTACACTTGGCTCCAAAGCCTTCAATTCAAATACTTGCTCTTAAATACTCAAATTTCACAATCCTCAATACTAGTACAAGGTTTTGGGTTCTTTAAATATTTTACCCATTCCCATTACTCTAATGCAATAGAATTTACATTAGGAAGGAGCTCTTACCTTGAGCTTTTGATTCCTTCTTTTCTTTTCCATTTCTCCTCTTCCTCTCTTTCTTGTCCAAATCGATTTTGTGGGGAATGGAGTTGCCAAACTCCATTCCCATTACCCAAGCACACAAAGACAAGCATAATTAACCTACTAACCCTCATAATAACACTAATTCATTGAAGTGTTTAAAATACAAATTCTAGGGTTTACCTTTGGAGTGCTTTAGGAGGGGTTTTAGCCCTTGGTTCAAGAAGGTGTTCTCACCACCATTGGAGGGTTGAAGCAAAGCTCCAAAACAAGAGGAAAAACAAGGTAAGAGAGAGAGACCAAAAATCGGCCATACCAAGAGATGGAGAAAAGTGGGGTCTTTCATGGAGATTTTTACCTTGTTGGAAAGAGGAGACTCCAAGCTTCACAATGGTGTGCTTTTCTCTTCAAATGGGGAAAACCCATGGAGATGAAACTCATCCTTTTCAAATTTTGAAAAGATAGAAATGTAGAGGAGGATGAGGGGATTACAAATATGTAATTTATTTTATATTTGGAGCTCAAATGGAGCTAGAGCATGAGGAAGAATGAAGAGAAGCCATGGGAGGTGTGGAGCTTCTCAAAAATCACCCAGCTCAAAGGAGGGAGAGAGAAATCACTGGAGAGAAGGAGGGAGGTGAGAGAATAGGGAAATGAGGAAATGGGAGGTGAGAGAAAAGGTAAGTTGCTTTTACCCTTTTGTTCTACTTTTGCTTTTTGACTCATTAATTATTTAGCTAGTGTGTGTGTGAGAGAGGGGGTTTATTTATCTGTTAAAACCGGCCCCCACTGTAATACTAGCTGGAGCGTTTTTCGTCTTTTACAGAAAACGCTCGTTATTTTACCCGGTTTTGATACTACTCACTAACCGGGCCCGTTTCCCGGAATTTTCTCGTTTCTTTATTTTTATTGGCTATTAAGCTCCCATAAATGCTTAATAATTATTATTGATGATTTATAATTTTTACGGGTCTGTTTGACCACTTAAAGTCACGTTTTCGGGTTTCCTCGAAAAACGTGCGCTAAAGCTCTTTTAGCGTTTTATTACATTTCTTGGATCCGTTTTCTTCGGGAATCATTCCCATATACTAATTAGGAATTAATAAGCCTTAGGAATCCTTACGATACTATAACCGAGGTCTCGTACCTCCTATGGTTATTTAACGCTCATTTAGCGTTTCTCACTTTTTAAGCGTTTCTTCATTTCTTTTGGATTTATTTTCTTTACCAAAAATTACTTAGGCACTATTAGGCCCTTAAATACTATATTAGAATAATTTAATCACCATATTTAAGTTCGGGGTATTTCAGTTTTGAATGGCTAAATGTCCATCATTACTCTTTAATTAATATGTGTACTACTTAGTATCACATTTGGAAGTCTATATCAATGGGAAATAACAAATTTCACATCTATGTGCCTTGTTTTAGTGAATAGTAACTAAAATAAGCTAGTTTGTAACATATGTTTGTATAAGTAATTAAATTGGCCAACAAAGACTAAAATACCCTTAGTAACATAAAGGGGGCCGGTTTTTATGGTAATGAGTCACCACTCATGTTAGTTTATTAAGTAACAAATGATGACTAATGGTTACTATTTACTTTAACATATAAATATCTCTTAAAAGCAAAACCAATCTTCATTCTCTCATTTCTCTTCATTTCACACGTCTTCAACCTCTCTTCTATCTCTTCTCCATTCTCCATTCATGGTTTGCAATAGTACACACACAATACCATCTTTGACCACTTGTATCTCCTAGCTCATTTTTCCAAATCAAATTCTAAGACCACCATTCTCTTCCTCTCATCAAGCTCTTCAATTCTATCCTTTCAAAATCTCAAGAGCTCCATTTTGGTGCCAAGAAGAATCTCCATGGGAGGAGCTTGAGCTCATCTTTTCACATATTATTGTTCTCCTTTGCTTCAAGGTAAGGAAACTCAAAGAAAAATGATGTTTCCCTCATGTTTATGTGTTGTCCGAAAATCACTCTTAAATGTGTCCTTATGTTGCCTTGTTCTAGCTTCATTCCAACCTTTCATGGACTAGGTGGAGTCCTCTCTTGATACATATTCAAACTCTCTTCAAGTTCTAAGGTAATACAACTATCTTAATGTTTTTAAAACAATGTATAATCTAAGGTTTACAATGAGATGAAGTATAGAGCTTGTATACTCATTTTATCATTTGTATAATGTTTAGAAGTTGACAAACAATCAAAAGCCTTGCCGATTTACTCAAGGAAACAAGAAAGAAGTTGTGAGGAAAATAGGTAAATGTGCTAACCTAATGTGGTTTAAAGTCTTAGGAGAAATGAGCTTATATTGCTTATTAAAATCATCTAAGGAGCCAATGGTGAATGACTTAGTAAAATGTTCTCAAAGGCTTAGTAAAAGGCATATGTGTTGTTGAGTGTATTTGCAGGTCAAAGGCAAATATAATGTGGGAAATTCATTGTTTATGATTTATGCATCTTAAGGGCCTAAGAGCCATTGAAATACCCCTGTGGAGGGTGATTTTCCGGTATGAGGGGGGGTCTATCTAAATATGGTCTGACCAAAAGCCCAGATCCTAGAAACTGCCATTCTATGGAGGGTGAAAACCCGTTATTCATGGCAACCCTCAAATACCTACTACATCGTCCGTCTTTCCCAGAAAGCATATGGGGAGTGTTAGTGAACACTACACCCGCTCTCAGTGGGCTCCACACGGACTTATGCCTCTATAAGGCGGAATTGACTAGAGTCGCCACCTAGTTTGACCTAAGGAACTAGGAAGGGAGGAGAAGGGTTCTAAGAACCGTTAATTGACTCTGAGATTATTGCCTATGGACAGGACTTATCTGGTCATGTCAGAGATTCCGTGTTGGGTTCGCACTGGGTTACACCCCTCAGAAGTGGCAACGACCACGACTTCGGATTGGTGCCCGAGGAAACCTCGGTCTCCAATTGTCGGGCTTTCCTTCTTTCAAAACCTTATTAGAGAGATTCAATTAAAGCCAAAGGATAGGATTAGGACACGAAGAGAGAAAGAGAAAGGATGAGGCGAGCTTTTCTGCCAAGCTAGCGTCAAGGGGAGGAGTTGGTGAACTCGGATGAGTATAGAATGAAGATTCGGGAAGAGTCTGAGGTTGAGTGAATAGACAAGACTTGGAGCCTGATGGTTTGGAGTTTGTGGGATTCGAAAAAGGTTTGAGTGTTTGAGAGATATGAAAGCCACCTTAGAGGGGGAAAAGAGTTTTTGTTTGGAATGGGGTCGCACCCTAGATGGGCTGCCTACGTACTCAACTCCCTGTCGAGATCAGACCTTACGTAGTTCAGAATTATTAGGAGATGCTTAAATCCTCCTGGGATGTTTGAAGTATGGGATGTTTTAGTCTGTGAGACGCTCGGGTCTATGAGACATTTGAAACCTTGAGATGTCGAAGTCTGTGAGACATTCGGATCTGTGAGACGCTCGGGTCTATGAGATGTTTTGGTCTGTGAGATATTCGAATCATTGGGATAACAAAGTCTATGAGACGCTCGGGTCTGTGAGACAATACGGGGTTGTTTGGAGGTGAGATGGCTGAGTGAAAAATGGCATTTTGATTGATGTGGGGTCGCACCCTGTGTGGGTTGCCTACGTACTCAACTCCCTGTTGAGATCAGACCATACGTAGTTCAAAACCTTTGGGAAATGGAAGTTTTAGGGTTTAGAATTTTGAGAAGTTTTGGGTTTGAGATATTAGTCTGTGAGACGCTCGGGTCTATGAGACATTTAGAATATTCAGATGGTGAAAGGAATGAGATATCAAAGTCTGTGAGACGCTCGGGTCTATGAGACGCTTGAAACCTTGAGATGTCGAAGTCTGTGAGATGCTCAGATCTGTGAGACGCTCGGGTCTGTGAGATGCTCAGGTCAGGAGACATTCAAATCATTAGGATAACAAAGTCTGTGAGACGCTCGGGTCTTTGAGACATTCGAATGTGGGGAAATTGGAATGAAATTGAAATCGAAGTTGAAATGGATGAATTTTGATTTGAATTGGAATTGAGATAAAATCGAGATTGAAGTGGAATTGAACTGTAACTGGAAGGAATTAAGTTTGAATTGGAATTGAATTTAATTGAATGAGAATTGAATTGGATTGAATTTTTGAATGAATGAATGATTGAATGAAGTTTTGAATCGAATTAGAATTTACAAGTCGGGTTGAATTTAGGTTGAATTGAATTGATTTTGGATTTGAATTTGAGATGGGATTGAATCGGTTTTTGGATTGATTGTGTGTCAAATTTGAACTGATGGGCCATGTTCGGGCCTTGGAAAAGTGGGCCAAAAGGGGTTTTGAAATATGGGCCTAACTGAGCACCTTGGAATGTGGGCCAAAATGGGGCCTTATGGGCCAGAGTGGGACCTTAGAAAGTGGGCCGAAATTGGGCCTTGAAAGTGGGCTGGAGTTGGCCTTAAAAGGTTGGGCCGGAATGGGGCCTTAGAAATTGAGGTGGGCTGAGTTAGAAGTTTGAGCATGTGAGCTTCGAGGTGATTGGGTTGTGGGCCGAATTGGGCTTTATGGGCCAAAGATGGGGCTTATTGATTTTGGCTGATTTGTGAGATATTAACAAGTGAAAGAGATTGATTTATTGGTTTATTAACTCTTGATTATGGGTGTGTTGAAGGCAAAGGGGGATTCCACCCACATAAAACGGATGAGAGATCCGCTAGGCATGGGGTGGTTCACATCCTAAGCCCTCCTAAAATAGCCTTAAGGGCTTTTTTTTGAAATTTTTGTTCTTATATACATATAATGGTGGTTTGAGTGTTTTCTGAAGTTATAGGAGATTATTGCCCCATGAAACGAATGAGAGACCCGTTAGGTGTGGAGCAATAATACATCCAAAACTTTTCTGTCAGTGAAAGGGTCCTAGAGGGTGAATAACTAGGGCTTATTAAGACCTGGAATTAACGAAACAATTAACAGATTGCATTCAAATAGAGATAAAAAAACAGTATATGTACAATGATTAACTCAAGAGAGACAAAATTAACAAGATCTGCTAATCCAAATTTTTATTTCACTTCTCTTTTGTTGCAGTTTTGTTTAATTCTCCTATCTGAAAGTTCTAAATCAGGTTACAGTTAGATGAACAATAAATGTCAAAATCTGCGCTAATCATTCCTGACCGCATGCTCGAACAAGGTTGTTATTTCTCCTCTTATGAAACTTAAAACCAAAATGTACGCCTGAATGAACTGATTTGTGTGCCCAATCATTCATTCTCTTTTTTTTTAACTTATTTTGTTAACCAAGTACAGACAAACGTTTTTGCTCAAATAGAGATTGATATGAGAACGAGGATTGATAATCAAATATACAGATAACTTAGAAAAAACATGCTCGTATGGGCATTATTGTCGACAAGAAAAAGACTACAAACAGAGAGTGTTGTTGAACAGCGTAACCATACACGATTTCACACCCAACATACATCAAATGAAACGATTTGGATATGGCTATGGTTAGAACAAGATACCGTGAATAACGACGCTGATTATTACCTGCGGAGAAGTAAAAACAAAGTGGAATATAAAACAAACTACATGTTAGTCCTTAACAGTAATCAAATCAACAAGAAGTGGCACCGCAGATACATCTATTACCAATTGAGACCAGATTCCAAATTTCATAGCAAGGACGGTGCTTATGATAATTAGGGGTATACATAACACAAGCTGTGACCAAAGTTCTTCTGATGATACCTGAAATTGATCTTAGAATTCGATTCAACTCAAATCCAGCAAGACAGAGTAAATGAAGAAAATAGATAACAGAACCACATCCAAGTCAGCAGGGTACCGAGATGTAATAGAAACTGGGGGTTTCGATGCGCAATCTGGAAAGTGTTAACAATGGGACCAGTGGAAGAGATGGTGAGGCTAAAGTCGGAGACCAAATTCTTCGCTCCAACTGGGCATGAGCATTTGGATGCTAGAACCCACGACGGGTTCGGTATTCAGAGAGCTCAACGCATTCATATAACCACGCGAAACGAGAAGACCGAGAGAGAGTAGGTAGCAATCAGATGCAGAAAAATACCACAAAACTAATAGTAACATGGTCAGAACAAAAGTAAACAAAACTAACGCCAGACCGCTTCCGACGAAGCCTTTCGTTCTAATGACCATATCCATTTGAGGTTCGTTTGGTGAATCGATCAAAAGAAATAAAAAAAAAAAGGAATCAGAGGATGGCGATATAGAGAACAGAATTCGAATGAAACATCACAAATATACAGAGAAAACCTGGGTATGGATGGGTGCAACCCAAGCGCACCAGCGGTCTTTCAAACTCGTAAAACAGACATAAAATGTGATCTCAGAGAAAACAGTCTTAAAAGAAAAGAGTAGAATATCGGATGTTTTATAGTCGTAGGGTCGTAATCCCGTCTTGCAGTTCTCGAACCCGCAGACCCTATTCTAGGGCACAGAATCCATTGGAACGCCTACTGGGTTTGACACAGAAAATGCAAACAGAGAGAAGTTAAGATTGTTCGACTTGTTTGTGAACTCACGAACAACCCATACCGGGCCTGGCGTTCGTTTGAAGCCGACGTGCAGAATCCAAATAGAGTTTTAAAGAGAAGAAAGGGATGAGGCTAGGAACGTGGGAGTTGGTACCGACATCGGAAAACTGTTTCCGGAAAAAACCATACCTCACTCGTTCCTTTTAGCCAGTGCCGAAGTGGCTCATTTGACGAATTTAGTGAGTGAAAGGAAAGCAAGAAAAACAGCGAGGATTGAGCAGAGAAAAACGTAATAAAGGGGAAGATGAAACCAGAAGGCGCTTTCTCTTCAGAACCGTAGCTCACTTACTTACTCGTTGAATCGAATCCAAAGGAGGGTGGGGCGAGACTTAGTTCACGACGAGGAAGACACGGTGA
The DNA here is from genome assembly GCA_023374045.1 of Limonium bicolor. NCBI lineage: Eukaryota > Viridiplantae > Streptophyta > Magnoliopsida > Caryophyllales > Plumbaginaceae > Limonium > Limonium bicolor. The sequence continues at coordinate 115,409,506 of CM041783.1, forward strand.
GAATGTTCTGGGTTTTATTTCTCTGGTATTTGAAAAAGGAAGAATGAAGGGCCAAGACATGCGGTATTTGTGTCTGCTGGGTTTTTTTTTTTTTGGTTTTGAGATCGAGAGAGGAATCGAAGGATGAAAGAAGATGGATCGAGAGAATCATCCGGGAAGAAGGAGTTATTTCTCAGTAGATGATGAATGATCGAGCCCCGAGATTCAAGTGGCGGTCACTGTTGCTTTTTATCATGAGATGTTAGGGTTTTTGCAGGACAAGTATTGACTGATTAACTGGGGCTTTGCTAGGTCAATGGGCCGAGTCAAGGCCTGGCATACTGGGCTGCGTTTGATCCGAGTTGGACGAGGCCCTGCTTGTCTAAGGCTGTCAAAAAAAAATAGAGCATTCAAAATGGCTGCTAGTGAGATTCGAACTTGCCACTACAGCACTCCCCTCTAGAACACTCCACCGGTTGAGCTATAACAGAATTCAGTATATTAGCATACGAAATAAAGACAAGAGGTCTTCTGCGGGCGGGGATGGGTGTAAAACCGCATTGTCCTTGGAAATTCGTTTTCACAAAATCGTGTTTTTATGAAATGCTTTGAAAAAGACTATAAAACGATGGTTTCATTTTGGCATGCACGTCAATACGTGTTGACAAAGAAAGGCGACGACCCCTCTTATTGTGTTTCTTATTCTAGAATTTGCTTTATGGGGTGAGAATTTTTGGTGTCTACAGATGGCTCCCCTTGATTCAATTTTGCAAGCCCTTGCAGAATTGGATCAAGGTTGACGGGGCGCCAAAAATTCTCACAGTGGCTTATGATGTGTTCTTATGGGTGCGGGTGCACGGGGACTTATGACGGGCCCCAACTAGACCTCATGATATCTAGTTCTAGGACTTACGACGGGCCTAGAGTACTAATGAACCGGTTTGGTTTAAGGTGCACGAGGGCTTAGGAGTGCCTCAACTGGACCTCTTGATATCCAGTCCTAGGACTTATGACGGGCCTAGAATGCGATTGAAAGTACGAGGACTTAGGAGTGCCTCAACTAGACCTCTTGATATCTAGTCATAGGACTTATGACGAGCCTATGATACTAACAATTAGATTGATTGGGGTGCACGAGGACTTATGACGAGCCTCAACTAGACCTCTTGACATCTAGCTATAGGACTTATGACGAGCCTATAATGCAATTGAAAGTACAATGACTTAGGAGTGCCTCAACCAGACCTCTTGACATCTAGCTATAGGACTTATGACGAGCCTATAATACTTTAATGGAGTACCGTACAAGTAGCGTAATAGCTGTCTAGCAGGTGGATGTGAAACGATCTTGCGCTAGTAGCGTAATAGCTGCCTAGTGATGGAAAAAACTGACGGGACCGCACTAGTAGCGTAATAGCTGCCTAGTGGGTTATGGAATGAACGATCTCGCACTAGTAGCGTAATAGCTGCCTAGTGGAGGAAAAACGGCGGGACCGCACTAGTAGCGCAATAGCTGTCTAGCGGGTGTAAAATGAAAGGCGACCGTACTAGTAGCGCAATAGCTGTCTAGCAGGTGTAAAACGAAAAACTTCGACCGCACTAGTAGCGCAAAAGCTGTCTAGCGGGTGTAAATGAAAGGCGACCGTACTAGTAGCGCAATAGCTGTCTAGCAGGTGTAAAACGAAAGGCGACCGTACTAGTAGTGCAATAGCTGTCTAGCAGGTGTAAAATGAAAGGCAACCGTACTAGTAGCGCAAAAGCTGTCTAGGGTGTAAAACGAAAAACTTCGACCGCACTAGTAACGCAATAGCTGTCTAGCGGGTGTAAAATGAAAGGCGACCGTACTAGTAGCCCAAAAGCTGTCTAGCAGGTGTAAAGCGAAAAACTTCGACCGCACTAGTAGCGCAATAGCTGTCTAGCGGGTGTAAAACGAAAGGCGACCGTACTAGTAGCGTAATAGCTGTCTAGCAGGTGTAAAACGAAAGACGACCGTACTAGTAGCGCAATAGCTGTCTAGCAGGTGTAAAATGAAAGGCGACCGTACTAGTAGCGCAATAGCTGTCTAGCAGGTGTAAAACGAAAGGCGACCGTACTAGTAGCGCAATAGCTGTCAAGCAGGTGTAAAACGAAAGGCGGCCGTACTAGTAGCGCAATAGCTGTCTAGCAGGTGTAAAATGAAAGGCGACCGTACTAGTAGCGCAAAAGCTGTCTAGCAGGTGTAAAACGAAAAACTTCGACCGCACTAGTAGCGCAATAGCTGTCTAGCGGGTGTAAAATGAAAGGCGACCGTACTAGTAGCGCAAAAGCTGTCTAGCAGGTGTAAAGCGAAAAACTTCGACCGCACTAGTAGCGCAATAGCTGTCTAGCGGGTGTAAAACGAAAGGCGACCGTACTAGGGCGACCGTACTAGTAGCGCAATAGCTGTCTAGCAGGTGTAAAACGAAAGGCGACCGTACTAGTAGCGCAATAGCTGTCTAGCAGGTGTAAAACGAAAGGCGACCGTACTAGTAGCGTAATAGCTGTCTAGCAGGTGTAAACGAAAGGCGACCGTACTAGTAGCGCAATAGTTGTCTAGCAGGTGTAAAACGAAAGGCGACCGTACTAGTAGCGCAATAGCTGTCTAGTAGGTGTAAAACGAAAGGCGACCGTACTAGTAGCGCAATAGCTGTCTAGCAGGTGTAAAATGAAAGGCGACCGTACTAGTAGCGCAATAGCTGTCTAGCAGGTGTAAAATGAAAACTTCGACCGCACTAGTAGCGCAATAGCTGTCTAGGGGTGTAAAATGAAAGGTGACCGTACTAGTAGCGCAATAGCTGTCTAGTAGGTGTAAACGAAAGGCGACCGTACTAGTAGCACAATAGCTGTCTAGCAGGTGTGAAGATGCGTTAGATAGTGAGCAAATTTTGTGGGTATATGCAGATGATATGTGATGTGAGGTGATTAACCAGTGTATTATTAATTGAATTAAACTCCCTGTTTGTGGGTGTAGGTTTTTGTGTGAGCAGATGGCTCTAGCATGCGTTGATGGTTCCGGTATGCACTGATGGCTCCGGTATGCACTGATGGCTCCGGTGTGACCAATAGTCTCGGGGTGGGTGGTTGGTGGGTTTGATATGATTGGTGGTTTTTTATGGGATGTGATCATTTTGGGTGGTTTGTGGGTTGACATGATTGGTGTGTTTTTTATGGGATGTGATCATTTTGGTGGTTTGTGGGTTTTGATGTGATTGAAATACTTCGTTGTGGTGGGAAGATTTGGTTGAAAATTTGTGAAGTAGTTTGATGGCTCCAGTGATGGATTCATTGTTGTTTGACGGGATTTGTTGTGGACTTTGTAGTGGGTGAATGGTTGTGTATGGGTGAGTGACGAAACACAGTTAAATGACTTTATTGGTAGTTCCCATCATGGTTCCAGGATTTCCATGGATGGCTACGGGATGACCTTGTGCTGATTGAGCATGACGACGCTTTGGTTGGTTCACTTCGATGACACCGAGGGGAAAAGGGAAATTTTCGCCCTTGTTGTGGTCGCACCCTGGGCGGGCTGCCTACGTACTCAATTCCGTATTGAGATCAGACCATACGTAGTTCGATACTCTGTAGGCAAGACCCTGGTGACGGAATGGATCCGATATGGATTTAAGGTGGCTTCCGTATTGTTCTCGGACTGTTGGGATGACCCCTGTGTAGCTCTAGAGATTGTTTCAATGTCGGATGATGGCTCCTGTATGGCTCTAGCTTGGCTTTGGGATAGGTGCTAATGAGGCTCGAGTATGACAGTGGATGGCTCCGGAATGGTCTACACATAGCTCCAGATGGCTCCGAAATGGTTCAATGCAGCCCGGATATAGCCCGGGATGGCTCAGAATTGTTCGATGCAGCTCCAGGTAGCCCGGGATGGCTCCGAGATGGTTCGATATAGTTTGATGATGGCTAGGGATGGCTCTAGCTGACATCTTCTGATCAAAAGTTATGCTTCAACAACTGCAACTGGAGTCGACTTTCAACGAGACTAGGCAGAGTTCTTACCACTCGGCAACGATGATGAACTGGTTATGATGCATGCAGATATTAAATGCTAGGTACGATGCAAAATGCATATGCAGTTTTTTGGAGAGAAGGTATGACCCTATCTATTAATATGAGGGGTACGAATATAAGGCATCTTCGGTTCGATCTTGAGTGATTGTTGAACTGGAATGTGTAAATCACTTTCCTCTCATGGAAGGATGTGGGTCAATCTTTCATGAGTATGAACTGTGTGCAAATGGTGTGATGATGCTCTCGATGCTCGGAGCAGTATTTCCTTAGAATTTCTTTCGAGGTTTTGGACTTTCCAATCCTTAAAAGTTCCTCTCCTACAATGGGGTAGGTTGTTTATGATTTGGTGCTTAGACTGAAGATTCACTCGCACTTATAAGACCTCGTGGGGTAAGGTCACGCTCATACGCTCATGGTCCCTTTGGTATGACAGGACATGTTGATAACAAGTACGAAGCTTATGATTCATGTTTCAGATCCGATACTTTCAGTTAACGCTCATTAACTAACGAGTCAGAGGTCTTTTATTGGGTTATAACGGGGCTGAGAGGTATGATGTATGTCACATGGGACTGGCGGATTTTTTGGATTTGGGGAATTGTGTTGGAGTTTTTGTGCAACAGAGGATATGTTTCGCCTTCGCCATGGGTGGAATGATTAGACTGGTTTGATAACCTTTATTGATTTCATCGGGACATCATTGGTCCTTCTGATTTGGATTTCTTCTTCTTGCCTCTTCTGGTGTTCGATTTGAACTTTCTTCTCATTTTGTTTTGAAATTGCATTTGGCTCATCAACTTTCTCAAGCATTCTCTGCTTTGTATTTTGGCTTTGAGCTTTGGAGTTACACTGACTCATCGATCTTCGTGAACATTTTTGGTGTTCTTTTTTGGTGTTTGGCTTTGGAGAGAGTTGCATTGACTCACTGATTTCTTCAAACATTTTATTTGTTGTGTTTGTGAAAGATGGTGGGGAGGGGCCATGGCTCCGGCTCCTTTGAGATCCTCTGTTGCAAGGGTAAGTAAGTATATGTACGTGGGTTGGCATGTTGTGGAGTTTCTAAAGAAAGAGTTTTTCATGAAAGGCTCAGCGGGGCTCACTAAAGGTTATGTATAGGGCAATCAAAGATTTTTGGTTTTGTGGAGATTTTTATTCCTAAGTGCCTCGTCATTCTCATTAGTCAATGATTGTTTTCTTACTATTCTCAGATCTTTACATGAATCACAGTTCGTATCCTGTTTATCGACACAGATCTCACTATGTATTGTGCCTCTCCATGTGCTGAAGGAATGCACAAGTCGCTCATGGTTTTACCTCTATGGACTCGCTCTATCTTCCCTTATCGCTCAGTGGATCGTCCAATACCCTCTTTTGGGATTCAAGAGAAAATACCGCTCTTCGCACATTACTCACTCAGTTTGTGGTGCTGATTTTGATTAGACCCTTGTGTTCATTGACGGGTCGAGAGTTTAGTGGTTCATGCACTCTGTTCAATCAATCCCTCAAGATTTTTTCCAAAGGTGTCGTTTCGATACGGGTGTATGCAAATGCGACTATTTACGATGCAATCTATTGTGGTAATACGGAATTACTATGTATATGATGCATAAAATGCTGAAAAACGATGAATGAAGATGGTTGACTTTGAATTTTGACCAAATGTTTTTTGTTGTTGTTTTTGTTTTCTTTTTTTTTTGTATGCAATGCACGAGTGGTAAGGCTACACCTAGTCTCGCTTGAGTCGATTCCAGTTGAGGATCCATGAAGCTCATCCCGTCAATGTCGGCCTGAAGATGGTCTAAATGTTGGACACGATGTGAGAGAAGCTGTTTCAAAATGGTATTAGGTTGATGATTAGCTCCTGGGGCTTTGGAATTTTAGGGAGTGACCACTCCCGCATGGTGGTCCCGCGATATGACAGTGACTGTATTTTTGGGATTTTTGAAGGTTTGATTTTTTGGATTTTTGGATGTATGATTTTTTTGGATTTTTAGGATGTATGATTTTTTTGGATTTTTGGATGTATTTTTTGGATTTTGGATGTATGATTTTTTTGGATTATGCTCTTTTGTTGGTGTTGGTCTCTATGTACATGGTATGCCGAATGAGAAGATGCTTGAATCCCTGGTATTTCTTGCTATCGCTTCGAGAGTCACGCTTTCTCGTGGGCAAACGCAGTTAATCACCTGCAAACACAATCATTATAACAGAAAAAAGAATATGACAAATGTGAATGTTAGTATGCTTTGAAAAATGAGATGAATGCTTGTGTGTGATGTGTTGGGAATGCAACTTGTGATTATGCAATTTTTCTGAGATGGGTGTGATTCATGCATGATTGATGAATGTAAAATGACCGAAAATGGGAAGAAGCAAGTCGTATGTGCTAAAAAAAATCAAGTTTTTAGAAAAACAGTTTTGAAAACACGTGAAAAACAGTTTTGAAAACACGTGTTTTCGAAGTGGTGGATTTTCTCAGTAGGAATTTTGATGCTCGGTCATTCACAAATAAAGTAGGGAGTGGGGAACCCTATACACATTGATCTAAATAAACTCGAAGGGAATGTATAAACCTTTACATGTAATCTATTCAGAAATGGACAAGCGAGAAAAGAATCATAGGGAAAAACCTATACATCATCAATCCTTAAAGTCATTAAAAGGGGGAATTTTGAGCTGAACTTCTTCTGAACTCTTTTGGTCCGTCTTCGGGCTTCTGGCTGACTGCTGCACGCTCAAGCTCCTGGTTGGCTGCTCGCTTGTCTTCGGGCTCTTGACCGGCTGCTCACTCGTCTTCGGGCTCTTGACCGGCTGCTTGCTCATCTTCGGGCTCTTGACCGGCTGCTTGCTCATCTTCGGGCTCTTGACCGGCTGCTTGTTCGTTTTAAGGCTCTTGCAGCGGAGCGGTACTGTGATCAAGCAAAACAGGTTGGTGTTCTTCTGATTTTTAACAGTTTGAACTCGAATCAGTGTTGCTGACCTTCATGTCGCTTGGCTCGGGTTGGTACACCTCTGATTTTGTATTTAAATGGTTGGTGTTAGTCTTCATGTCGCTCGGTTAGCTCCACGGGTTGGTACGCCTCTGGCCTTCAGCTCGATCCGCGTAGTCGATCTTCATGCTGCTTCACTTGTTCCGACTAGAGGAATGGGGGATGTTTTTGAGAAAGGAAAGATGAATGATCGAACACGAAATTTTATGTGAAAATCCACCACTTGTGTGAAAACACGAAATGACTAGTACACTCCACGGTAATGACCGCTGCTCTTGAAGGTGGGCAGAACTTCAAAAATAGCGGGTCATGACATGGGGACTAAATCATTTATTTTGAAATACATTTGTGAAAATCCACTTTGAAAACTGTTTTCGAAAACCATTAAGAAATAATGTTGGTGAAGAAAGTTGTTTGAAATTTGTTTGTAGAAAATAGGTTTTTCGAAATCTATTTTTGAAAATCGTTTTGGAAATAACAAGGTTTTAAAGGATGAAGTGACGGGTTTTAAAACCCCAAATGTTTGGGAGCAAAACTGAGGTGAGACTTTAAATTGAACGAGCTTGTAAAACTCTTTAAAAGATATGTGAAAGAGAATTCCGAACGTTCTAAAACAGACTGGTTTGAAAAAGTGGTTTGCACACATGTATAGCATAAAGTAAATCGTGGCTGTATTTGATGTGGAGCTGTAAGTGTTAATGTTGGGATAATCACTTTCCAGGTCAATTATGATTCCGCTTCACCGGGGGAACCATCGTCCCTTCACTGTTCATCTCTCGGGTTTTTTCTCTGTTATGCCTTTGCGGGGCACGTTATCAAGAAAGTCCGGAGTGCTTAAGTTCGAAAGGTCAGGACACCCGAGATGATAAGGAAACATACGCCACGGCCAGTGATGATCCGACAACACCCCACTTTTCGGGAAACTCGGGGAAGTACTGCATGGGAACGGGTCTCTCGTCACCTGCACGGTCAGGTGTGTCTAAAGTCCAAATTATTCACTGACTACGTTGTGCCATGTATGGGTATCCGGTAAATACGGGATCCTCTATGGACGTATAGCGTGACATTGGGCTTTAGAGACACCCGTGGTGCAGATGAACAATGGAGAACTGAGCCCATGCAACCTTCAGGGTAAGGCAGAAGGGTGGTCAGACAGGTGGCATACAAGGGGGTGACTCCCATAAACCCGTCTTAGACACCGGACCAGGTAGCTGGACACTGAAGGCTCAAAGTTCACTATATGCTGGCTTCGACTCGGATAATGGAGGATATTTTTGGATCATGATCTCAAAGCGTTGGTCGGAGACCGTACCGCCTCGTGGGTTTGTTCACTGAGAGAGTGACCCTAGCTCATGGGGAATCAACCGTGGACCGGTTGGGGATCCCATGACATCGTGGGTAAATCGGGTGACACAGAGGAATGCATGTCCTAAGCTACCCACCCCATGCACCCCACAATCGTAATATAGATATGAAAGCAGTAAATAAAGCAGATGAAGTTAGCGCCAACCTATTTGCTAAGTGTTTTATCTTGAGATTAGTGATTCCAAATTGGTTGCTTATTGACCTAAAGGGAAGTTAGCTTCATTCATCCTAAGTGTCTCTTTCTAAGTGTGAGCTAATCATTAACCCAATTGTTGTAATGTTTGTTGAGGATATCATAAATCCTATCTGTCCTCATCAGATACACACTCTAAGTGTGGAATAGAATAATCCTAGAGGCTTTGAAATGAATCTCATGAAGGTTTTGAAAGAAGTGGGGAAATCCCGACAATTTTGAATGGAGTTCAGTCTTCCTTGAGTTTACCTATGAGAAAAACTTACTCAAGTTTTCCCCAGCAGAGTCGCCATTCTGTGGAGGGTGATTTTTCGGTATGAGGGGGGGGGTCTATCTAAATATGGTCTGACCAAAAGCCCAGATCCTAGAAACTGCCATTCTGTGGAGGGTGAAAACCCGTTATTCATGGCAACCCTCAAATACCTACTACATCGTCCGTCTTTCCCAGAAAGCATATGGGGAGTGTTAGTGAACACTACACCTGCTCTCAGTGGGCTCCACGCGGACTTATGCCTCTATAAGGCGGAATTGACTAGAGTCGCCACCTAGTTTGACCTAAGGAACTAGGAAGGGAGGAGAAGGGTTCTAAGAACCGTTAATTGACTCTGAGATTATTGCCTATGGACAGGACTTATCTGGTCATGTCAGAGATTCCGTGTTGGGTTCGCACTGGGTTACACCCCTCAGAAGTGGCAACGACCACGACTTCAGATTGGTGCCCGAGGAAACCTCGGTCTCCAATTGTCGGGCTTTCCTTCTTTCAAAACCTTATTAGAGAGATTCAATTAAAGCCAAAGGATAGGATTAGGACAGGAAGAGAGAAAGAGAAAGGATGAGGCGAGCTTTTCTGCCAAGCTAGCGTCAAGGGGAGGAGTTGGTGAACTCGGATGAGTATAGAATGAAGATTCAGGAAGAGTCTGAGGTTGAGTGAATAGACAAGACTTGGAGTCTGATGGTTTGGAGTTTGTGGGATTTGAAAAAGGTTTGAGTGTTTGAGAGATATGAAAGCCACCTTAGAGGGGGAAAAGAGTTTTTTGTTTGGAATGGGGTCGCACCCTAGATGGGCTGCCTATGTACTCATCTCCCTGTCGAGATCAGACCTTACGTAGTTCAGAATTATTAGGAGATGCATAAATCCTCCTGGGATGTTTGAAGTATGGGATGTTTTAGTCTGTGAGACGCTCGGGTGTATGAGACATTTGAAACCTTGAGATGTCGAAGTCTGTGAGACATTCGGATCTGTGAGACGCTCGGGTCTATGAGATGTTTTGGTCTGTGAGATATTCGAATCATTGGGATAACAAAGTCTATGAGACGCTCGGGTCTGTGAGACAATACGGGGTTGTTTGGAGGTGAGATGGCTGAGTGAAAAATGGCATTTTGATTGATGTGGGGTCGCACCCTGTGTGGGTTGCCTACGTACTCAACTCCCTGTTGAGATCAGACCTTACATAGTTCAAAACCTTTGGGAAATGGAAGTTTTAGGGTTTAGAATTTTGAGAAGTTTTGGGTTTGAGATATTAGTCTGTGAGACGCTCGGGTCTATGAGACATTTAGAATATTCAGATGGTGAAAGGAATGAGATATCAAAGTCTGTGAGACGCTCGGGTCTATGAGACGCTTGAAACCTTGAGATGTCGAAGTCTGTGAGACGCTCAGATCTGTGAGACGCTCGGGTCTGTGAGATGCTCAGGTCAGGAGACATTCAAATCATTAGGATAACAAAGTCTGTGAGACGCTCGGGTCTGTGAGACATTCGAATGTGGGGAAATTGGAATGAAATTGAAATCGAAGTTGAAATGGATGAATTTGATTTGAATTGGAATTGAGATAAAATCGAGATTGAAGTGGAATTGAACTGTAACTAGAAGGAATTAAGTTTGAATTGGAATTGAATTTAATTGAATGAGAATTGAATTGGATTGAATTTTTGAATGAATGAATGATTGAATGAAGTTTTGAATCGAATTGGAATTTACAAGTCGGGTTGAATTTAGGTTGAATTGAATTGATTTTGGATTTGAATTTGAGATGGGATTGAATCGGTTTTTGGATTGATTGTGTGTCAAATTTGAACTGATGGGCCATGTTCGGGCCTTGGAAAAGTGGGCCAAAAGGGGTTTTGAAATATGGGCCGAACTGAGCACCTTGGAATGTGGGCCAAAATGGGGCCTTATGGGCCAGAGTGGGACCTTAGAAAGTGGGCCGAAATTGGGCCTTGAAAGTGGGCTGGAGTTGGCCTTAAAAGGTTGGGCCGGAATGGGGCCTTAGAAATTGAGGTGGGCTGAGTTAGAATTGAGCATGTGAGCTTCGAGGTGATTGGGTTGTGGGCCGAATTGGGCTTTATGGGCCAAAGATGGGGCTTATTGATTTTGGCTGATTTGTGAGATATTAACAAGTGAAAGAGATTGATTTATTGGTTTATTAACTCTTGATTATGGGTGTGTGTGAAGGCAAAGGGGGATTCCACCCACATAAAACGGATGAGAGATCCGCTAGGCATGGGGTGGTTCACATCCTAAGCCCTCCTAAAATAGCCTTAAGGGCTTGTTTTTTGAAATTTTTGTTCTTATATACATATAATGGTGGTTTGAGTGTTTTCTGAAGTTATAGGAGATTATTGCCCCATGAAACGAATGAGAGACCCGTTAGGTGTGGAGCAATAATACATCCAAAACTTTTCCGTCAGTGAAAGGGTCCTAGAGGGTGAATAACTAGGGCTTATTAAGAGCTGGAATTAACGAAACAATTAACAGATTGCATTCAAATAGAGATAAAAAAAACAGTATATGTACAATGATTAACTCAAGAGAGACAAAATTAACAAGATCTGCTAATCCAAATTTTTATTTCACTTCTCTTTTCCTGTTGCAGTTTTGTTTAATTCTCCTATCTGAAAGTTCTAAATCAGGTTACAGTTAGATGAACAATAAATGTCAAAATCTGCGCTAATCATTCCTGACCGCATGCTCGAACAAGGTTGTTATTTCTCCTCTTATGAAACTTAAAACCAAAATGTACGCCTGAATGAACTGATTTGTGTGCCCAATCATTCATTCTCTTTTTATTTAACTTATTTTGTTAACCAAGTACAGACAAACGTTTTTGCTCAAATAGAGATTGATATGAGAACGAGGATTGATAATCAAATATACATATAACTTAGAAAAAACATGCTCGTATGGGCATTATTGTCGACAAGAAAAAGACTACAAACAGAGAGTGTTGTTGAACAGCGTAACCATACACAATTTCACACCCAAACATACATCAAATGAAACGATTTGGATATGGCTATGGTTAGAACAAGATACCGTGAATAACGACGCTGATTATTGCCTGCGGAGAAGTAAAAACAAAGTGGAATATAAAACAAACTACATGTTAGTCCTTAACAGTAATCAAATCGACAAGAAGTGGCACCGCAGATACATCTATTACCAATTGAGACCAGATTCCAAATTTCATAGCAAGGACGGTGCTTATGATAATTAGGGGTATACATAACACAAGCTGTGACCAAAGTTCTTCTGATGATACCTGAAATTGATCTTAGAATTCGATTCAACTCAAATCCAGCAAGACAGAGTAAATGAAGAAAATAGATAACGGAACCACATCCAAGTCAGCAGGGTACCGAGATGTAATAGAAACTGGGGGTTTCGATGCGCAATCTGGAAAGTGTTAACAATGGGACCAGTGGAAGAGATGGTGAGGCTAAAGTCGGAGACCAAATTCTCCGCTCCAACTGGGCATGAGCATTTGGATGCTAGAACCCACGACGGGTTCGGTATTCAGAGAGCTCAACGCATTCATATAACCACGCGAAACGAGAAGACCGAGAGTACGGTAGCAATCAGATGCAGAAAAATACCACAAAACTAATAGTAACATGGTCAGAACAGAAGTAAACAAAACCAACGCCAGACCGCTTCCGACGAAGCCTTTCGTTCTAATGACCATATCCATTTGAGGTTCGTTTGGTGAATCGATCAAAAGAAATAAATAAAAAAAGGAATCAGAGGATGGCGATATAGAGAACAGAATTCGAATGAAACATCACAAATATACAGAGAAAACCTGGGTATGGATGGGTGCAACCCAAGCGCACCAGCGGTCTTTCAAACTCGTAAAACAGACATAAAATGTGATCTCAGAGAAAACAGTCTTAAAAGAAAAGAGTAGAATATCGGATGTTTCATAGTCGTAGGGTCGTAATCCCGTCTTGCAGTTCTCGAACCCGCAGACCCTATTCTAGGGCTCGGAATCCATTGGAACGCCTACTGGGTTTGACACAGAAAATGCAAACAGAGAGAAGTTAAGATTGTTCGACTTGTTTGTGAACTCACGAACAACCCATACCGGGCCTGGCGTTCGTTTGAAGCCGACGTGCAGAATTCAAATAGAGTTTGAAAGAGAAGAAAGGGATGAGGCTTGGAACGTGGGAGTTGGTACCGACATCGGAAAACTGTTTCCGGAAAAAACCATACCTCACTCGTTCCTTTTAGCCAGTGCCGAAGTGGCTCATTTGACGAATTTAGTGAGTGAAAGGAAAGCAAGAAAAACAGCAAGGATTGAGCAGAGAAACACGTAATAAAGGGGAAGATGAAACCAGAAGGCGCTTTCTCTTCAGAACCGTAGCTCACTTACTTACTCGTTGAATCGAATCAAAAGGAGGGTGGGGCGAGACTTAGTTCCCGACGAGGAAGACACGGTGAGAATGTTCTGGGTTTTATTTCTCTGGTTTTTGAAAAAGGAAGAATGAAGGGCCAAGACATGCGGTATTTGTGTCTGCTGGGTTTTTTTTTGGTTTTGAGATCGAGAGAGGAATCGAAGGATGAAAGAAGATGGATCGAGAGAATCATCCGGGAAGAAGGAGTTATTTCTCAGTAGATGATGAATGATCGAGCCCCGAGATTCAAGTGGCGGTCACTGTTGCTTTTTATCATGAGATGTTAGGGTTTTTGCAGGACAAGTATTGACTGATTAACTGGGGCTTTGCTAGGTCAATGGGCCGAGTCAAGGCCTGGCATACTGGGCTGCGTTTGATCCGAGTTGGACGAGGCCCTACTTGTCTAAGGCTGTCAAAAAAAAATAGAGCATTCAAAATGGCTGCTAGTGAGATTCGAACTTGCCACTTCAGCACTCCCCTCTAGAACACTCCACCGGTTGAGCTATAACAGAATTCAGTATATTAGCATACGAAATAAAGACAAGAGGTCTTCTGCGGGGGTGGGATGGGTGTAAAACCGCATTGTCCTTGGAAATTCGTTTTCACAAAATCGTGTTTTTATGAAATGCTTTGAAAAAGACTATAAAACGATGGTTTCATTTTGGCATGCACGTCAATACGTGTTGACAAAGAAAGGCGACGACCCCTCTTATTGTGTTTCTTATTCTGGAATTTGCTTTATGGGGGAGAATTTTTGGTGTCTACAACCCCAAACTTAGATATGGTGTTTAAATGATAAACTAAGATATAAGGAGGCTAAATAATGCCTTAGAAACATTAAGAAACATTTCTAATCAAAGAAAATATAAGGAAACACCAAAAGAGCAGTTTTAGCAAAAACGTGCTCTAAGCTTGGAGAGACTTGGGAGAGTACCCAAATATTGTTCTAAGACCTTAGTAATATTCTAATGGTCATTTTAAATCAATTACCAAAGAAACCCAAGCTTGAAAACAAGTTAAAACACAAAATGTGCTTTAAGAAGTTTTAAAGCACGTTTTTGAAAAATTGTCTTGTAAATGAGTTTTGAATGGCTAAATGTCCAACATTACTCTTTAATTAACATGTGTACTATATAGTATCACATTTGGAAGTCTATATCAATGGGTAATCAAAAATTTCACAACAATGTGCCTTGTTTTGTGAATAGTGAATTAATTAAGCTAGTTTATAACATAAGTCTATAAGTGAGACATTTGGTCAACAAAGACTTAATTACCCTCATTATTAAAAGGGGGCCGGTTTCTTATGAGGTGAGTCACCACTTACATGAGTCATTAAGCAAATAAGAAAGCAAATAAGAGTTATAAAGTAAAAGCACTATTCACCTTTTACATAAATATCACACTTTATTAGTTCTCTCTCCTCACTTCTTCATTCTCCTTTGTTTTCCCACGGTTTGAGCTGCTCTCTCCCTTCTCCATTCACGTAAAACTCAACCTCCATGAAAGCTCAATCCTTCCTTGGTTACATCTTGCTCATTTTAGCTCCAAATCCAAAACAAAATACATATTCTTCTTAATTAGCTCAAGCTCCTTCTTCCTATCTTTTCGAAATTGCAAGAGCTTTGATTTGGTGCCAAGTCAAACCACCATTAGAGGAGGAAACTCAAGCTTGGAGACTCCATTGGCATCTCCATTCTCTTAAGGTAAAGAAAGTGCAAGAAAATCTAGGTTTCCACCATTTTCTTCACATGTCCGAAAATTAGTACTCATGGGACTCCATGTTTATGCCTTGTTCTAGCTTGTTTCTACTCTTCAAAGGAGAGAGGAGGTCCTTCTTGCTTCATATCCAAGTTTGTCTTGAGAAACCAAGGTAAAACAATCACCTTAATACCTTAAAGCATATTTTTAACCTAGGGTTTGTTCCTTAGGGTTAATGTGTTATCTAGTACTCATTGGAGTCATTGGATATTGGTTAGAACATTGGCAAGGAGATACACATTGGTGACCGAGATTGAACAAAGAAAAACCTAAGGAAGAAAGCTTTTTAAGCTTGTAAAAGAACAAGGTAAATTACTTACCTTAAGGTGTTTTATTGTTTAAGGGAATGGGATTTAGATATGTGATGAGTTTAGTGTAGAGTTTATATTGGGAAGGTGTTATAAAACCTAGGAGAAACAATGACTATGTTTGTGAACTTGTGACTAAAGAGCAAATGAGAAGAAGAGATAGTTAAAACAATGTGGAGATGAATTACAAGAAGCATTTTATTTCAATGGGAGCCTTGTTGTGTGTACTCGCAGGTTGAAGGCAAATATATGTGGAAATTCAGTGGTTAAGATTATTGTCATTTAAGGGCCTAAGTGCCAAGCATTTTAAGTTTAAGCACTATATGATGATGTGGTGAAGTTTTAATGTAAATTGTGTGTTAAGGTGTTGTGATGAGAATTTGGGTGATGTTGGTTGTTTGATGGAGAAAAACCATGTGTTAGGATGTGCTATGTACTAGAGAACCCATGGCAAAAATTTAAAGGAGAACTTAAGTGTTTAAGATATTCTAGGGGGGATTTAATGACTAAGGAAGTACTAGGATGTTCTAGAGGTTGTCTTGATGAAAAAGGATGAGAATAAGGTGTTCTAATGACTTATAATGACTTAGGTATCACCATGAAGGATTTAGGAAACAAGAGAATGTATTTGAGTATTTAGGGCTTAGGCAAATGTTGGTGTACAACTAGGAAGGAAATAATGTGTTGATGGATGGAAGTTTAAACTTGTGAAGGAACTTTAAGTAAATGCATAAAAGAGTTTTAGATGGTGAAAGATGCTTGGAAGATGATGTTATAGTGGTGAGGAAAACATTTAGCATAGTGGTTACATTAGGTATGAACCACCACCTAGAACCTAGAGGAAAACATTACAAGTGTTAGCATTATTACAAGGAAAATGCATAATGACTAAGGTGAATCTTGGTGAATGATTTAATGTGTTTTGAGGAGGGCTTAAGGTGTATTTGAGGTGCCCAAATGAGGTTATAACATATTAGGATATATGAGGAGAAGTTTGGAGTTGAAAGAGAATTTAGAAACAAGGTTCTAGAGCCGACCGACCTTAGGACCGGACTTGCAAGGTCGGTCGAGCTCAGTTTACACTACCGGAGAAAGTTTCTGGAATGGACCGACCTTGGGGACCGGACTTGCAAGGTCAGTCGGGCATGTATTTTGTACAGTAATAAGTCTCTGGAATCGACCGAACATAGGACCGGACTTGGCAAGTTCGGTCGAGCTTAAATTCCCTCGGGGAAACTCTCGGGAATGGACCGACCTTGGGGTCCGGACTTGCAAGGTCGGTCGGGGTAGAATTTTCAAACGGTGAAGTGTTCTGGAATGGACCGACCTTAGGTAAGGTCGGTCGGAAGTTCGGTCGAGCCTAAAAAAATAAAAAAAAAATAAAAAGAAATTTTGAATTCTAAGAATGGCAATGGGTAATAAGGTATGCCTTTGGTAGGGTAGTAATGATTAGGACCCTAAGAACTCAAGGAATTAAGTTAAGATTAAGTATAAGTTTTAATGTTTAAAGTTAAGTTTGTAAGCTAAGTGGCAAAGACTTGAGAGGTTATTGAATGGGAATCCTTAGGGACTAAGTGAGTTAAGTAAGGTGCAAATAACTAATGACCTAAAAATGAATGAATGTTTTAGGTTTGTGAATTGGGACCCCGAAGAAGGTTAATCAAACAACGATCGACGGTGAACGGTACAATCCTTCTTGTGACCTGCTTGCTAATGAGGTGTCCCTCGGCTTGTGTGCTATCTGTTTAATTGCTATGACTAAAACAAGATAAAGCATGCAACCGGTTATATTGTTCTCGTTGTGTTTGTGTTATCTTTACACTAACCCGCGAGACTTGAGATTGCTACTAACCAAGTTTAGTACTTACTGAGTTAAGAATAAGAGTTAAGTTTGGTGGTTGTTGGTTAATGCCCGTTAAGGCTTAGCTAGCACATGATGATTAAGATTTCTACTAACTGGAACTTGAGTGAGGAAACCCGGGACCGATCTCCGGTCATGCATGCTAAGGAAAAAGGGGGACGGTATCTGAATCAGATCCGCCCTCCGCTTAAGGACTTGTCTTCGGACTTGTAGCCTAGGGCCGGTTGCCGGCTCAGCTACGCTGGACTCCTGTCCAGAGTAGGTGGCATTAAGATGGTGCGGTGGGATCACCTAAATCCCAGGTTCGAATTAAGCTACAACCAATCCTTTCCAGGAAAGGTTTGTATACTGAGGTTAAGATTAAGATTAAGGTAAGGTAAGGAAATGAGATTAAGGAAATGAGGACTAAGGAGGGGGTTACTAACCCACTTGATAAGGGAACGCTTGAGTCGTTCATTGTTTGTGAACTATATATGTTCATCTGTGGTTATTGTTATTGCACTTCATATTATGCTTGTGTATGTAATCAATTTCCATGCTATCGACAATTAGTCGTCGTAGCCCCGTTAGCTATTGGGGGCCATGAGAGGGTGTACCAGCATTCGTGCTGACCCCCTCGGGGGCTATTTTACACTTGCAGGTAAGAGACCCATGAGGACGCACTACGAGAGTAGGAGCGGCTAGACTTAGGGTGGGGGTGTTTATTTTGAGTTCGGGTGCGCCTGTGCACCCGACTGTTTATATTAAGCTGATGTAAGGTTGAGATTATGTTTGAGATACTTGTACTCGGTTGGTTGTGGTATTGAGGTTGGTGATGTTCTGAGTTGGATAAGTAATTTGGATAAGTATTGTAAATGATAAGGCCGGTATATTCTAACGATCAGACCGTGGCAAGGTCCAGGTGTTGTTTATTTCCGCTGCGACGTGTTCGATTAAGTGTTCAGTTTTGCGATAACCACGAATGGCGTTGGATGAGGTGTTACAAAAAGTGGTATTAGAGCGTAGTTACGCTCTGATCAAGAAATACCGGACATGAGTAACCACCGAGTTAGGATATAAGTTAAGGAATAAGTGTTGGTTTAAGGGTTGAGTGAGAAGTTAGAGTGAGTAGAGTCAGATGACCACTAATAAGTGTGGATTGTCTTTACCGTCTACGGACATTATAAATTTACTAACCGAAACAGTGGTGAATACGAATCTAATGTAAGTTATGCTTGTTCAGATGGCAGGACGTCCTAGGGGAAGCCGAGGTCGCGGCCAGGGTGAGGATACTTCAGGAATACCTGGAGGGCAGACGATCGCAGAGATCGTAGCTGCCGCATTAGGGATATGGGCTACCAGCCTGGTGTGGGTGCACCACCTCCACCGCCACAACCTAGGGAACCAAAACTGGGTGAAGAGTCTAGCAGATCTTCAACCTGCTCATTTTAAGGGGGAGAGACCGATCCCGCCAAGCTTGAGGCGTACATCTCTGAGCTGGAGACCGCCTTCGAGACCCTTGATGTCCCTGCTGGGATCAAGGTGCGCCTAGCCGCTTTCTATCTAAGGGGAGGCGGAAGCAGGCGATTGGTGGAAGCTGGGAGGGCCCCGGAAGTGGCCAATCCAGGATGGCTGGGAGCAGTACATTGCTCTTGCTACGAGCAAAGTACTACCCCGCCCATGTCCAGACGAAGAAGCGCTTGCAGTTGGATGCGCTTAGGCAGACGGACAAGATGACAGTGGACGAGTATTACTCAGAGTTCACTGCCTTGCTCCGTCTTCTGCCAGGTCTTGGATATTCTGACCAGATCTTGGTGGACCGCTTCTATGGCAGGCTTAGCCATCGACTCCGCTACGGCATGGGGCCGACGATTTACACTACCTTGCAGGTAATAAGAATGATTGAGATTTGAGTAAGTAATGAGTAAGATTTAGATTATGAGAAATTAGTGTGACTAATACTATGGAAAAGCAGGAGTGCTATCACGCCGCTGCTAAGGTTGAGATTACCGTCCAGCTGAGGGACGAGGAGAATGCAAAGAGGAAGAGTGCTGGTAAGAGCTCAGAAAGTCAAGGGCAAGGAGGGTACAAGAAACAAAAGTACCAGCCTCAGGCCCAGAAAAGTTAGAACCCAAGGGGAGGGGAGGAGGAAAAGGAGAAGGCTTCGGAAGAGCCATTAAAGTTGGCATATGCTATTGCAGCTACACCCCTGCGCTCTAAGGCGCCAAAGGGTAAGGAATTGATATTAAATGAGTTAAGAAACAAATTAGTAACCATTTGAGATATGAGAATTGACATTATGAATCATCAGGATCTGAGACTGAGATGGGAGCCGGTGGTGGCTACCAGCGACGCTTCATTTGTAGGTTGTCACAAGGACCACCCCGGGCTCGACTGTAAAGGGAATAAAGTGGAGTGCAACTTTTGTGGAGTCTACGGGCATCGAGCATATGAGTGTTACCGGAACCCTGCTAGCAGAGCCTATAGGCCCGATACCAGGGGCAAGGGCAAGACCGATCAGGGAGCTGGATCTGACGGTCAGAGGAAGGTGCAGCAGCCGGCGGACAAGAACCCACGGGTGACCCAGAAGACGGGACCACTTTACACATGGTGGACCGGGACGATGAGCCTGAACCCTCATCGAGGCCAGGTACCGCTATAACCATTTAGTAATAAAAACTACCTGCTTACCGCATTATCATGCATGTTGATAAGTGTCAAAATGAGCATGTTTTATAGGTGTATTTCATGTTTAATATTAGCACTTTCTTGCTCATTTCTCCACTTCGGTTAGTTTTCCTCTAGTTATGTTTTATTGTTTTTCTCACAAAATTATTGGTTTAACATGAGGAAAACCAAAGCCGGGAGTAAAATAGACGAAGAGACGAACGCGTGGACGCAAACGGCTCACGAAACAGAGTCCAAACGAAGAATCTAGAGCCGGTCAAAGTTTGAAGAAAAAATAGGCCACGGTCAAGCTGCAACCGCCCAAGAGGAGGCGGACGTCTCAGATGCAACCGCCTGGCGGACGTCTCACAGGCAACCGCCTGATAAGTGGCGGACGAGACTGGTGCAACCGCCTGGCGGACTTCACCCACGAGGCGGACCACTCTCGCACAACCGCCTAGCGGTCTCCTCACTTTGTCCGCCCCGTTACCACGCGGACAACACTACCACTACCGCCACTTATCAGGCGGACACCACCACACCAAACCGCCAGGCGGTCTTCGACGCGGTCAAGACTAAAATAGACGCCGGACTAGTTTTCTTCTTCGCGCAGTCGTCGTCTTCACCTTATCTATCTACTCCGACCACTGCCTACCTTAAATCGCTCCCGCATTTCGCCACTGTCCCCTGCAAATGAATGAAGCAATCAATGCTTCAATCAACGAAGCACTCAAGTGGGCAATCAACTGCAAATATCTACGGAAGACTACTTCCTCATTTCTTCTATAAATACCCATTCCCTACAGCCTTATACGAGTGCACGGAGAGAAAACCAGAAAATCACTCATTCTCACCTCATTCATTCTCTTCCATTAACACTCACGTACATCTCATACCCCAGTTCTCTAAATTCTCAAATTCACCCACTTCACTTACAATAAACCTACGTACATGTTTCACTCTTCGACCTCTCCATTTCTCCATTCACTAATCACGTCTCCGTGCTGTTATTACGTCCAACCTCTGTCAGATTTATTACCAGTTAATATGTCTGGCTAAGGAGGATTTGCTCCGGGCAAGGTTTTAATTATGGTTTGTTTAATTATGTAATCAATATTTCTACCGGTTTTAATAAATACAGTTTGTTACGCTTAAAGGATTTCTCTCACCATTTTAATAAATTACATGAATTTATTAAAATGCTTTCCTAAGTCTATTTTGATCAGACCAGGTGATAAATAGACAGGTTATTTAAGCCGTAAATCTGGAGAAAACTTATTATGATTTAATAAGTTAGTATTTACAGATGCAATTATAATTCCTTGAATTTAACATCCGTTTACATAGTTTTGCTCGAACTTGATTAGACCGAGCATTTTCTGGTAAACGAGTTCTTAAGGGTCTATGACTTAGTCCTTAGGATAATAACAGGAATTTTGCCAAACTAATTTATTAAACCGGAAGAGATAGCATAATTAATCAGATTATATAAAACCTGAACCCGGAGTTCCATTTAATTCATCTGCACTCAGTAATTTAATCTGCTCTTTTAATTCTCTAAAAACAAGTCAATTAACTTCCCCCCTTTTGTGACAAGCTTAGGAACTACTTTAGCTCGCTATAAGTCCCACGGTTTGACCCCGGCCGCTTCTGTCTTCTACACTACTACGACCGGGTTTTAATTTGCAGCCCGACGGATATTTTGAGTATTAATTTCTTTCTTTTAATAACTACACCTCTTCTAAATCACTCACGATAAATCCACTCTGCAAAATGGCGCCGTTGCCGGGGACTTGATTTAATCTAGTCCCTAAGCCCCGGTTAATTCACCTGTTTAATTACAATAATCTGTTAATCTAATAATTAACTAATAAATTAAAAAAACAACTGAATCTAACCTCGGACATCTGATTTGGACATCGGACTTCGGACTTCTGATCTGACTTGGACATCTAATTTTGGACATCGGACTTCTGACATTTGTTAATATTATTGTTATTATTTCTGTCATTTCGTTCCCTTGTTATTTCGTTCCCTTGTTATTTCGTTCCATTGTCTCTAACTACTAACTTTAAATTTCTGTCATTTCGTTCCATTGTCATTTCGTTCCATTGTCATTTCGTTCCCTTGTATACTAACTACTAACTTTAAATTTCTGTCTACTAATTCCTAACATTTTATTATTCTAACGTATAACCAGTTCTTTTCTCTGTTTTGAGTGGTGTATGCCTTTCACCAGGTCACAGAGCCTCCCAGAGAATATTAATCACACGGTTGGTTACATCCCAGAAATCGAGAGAGAACCTTCTGCGCAATCTCAGGCAGAGACGAACTCAACAGAACATTACCAACACAGTGATAGATTCTGACCCGGAAGCTAACATGGCAGCTACACCAGCAACGGTTAGAAATATCAACAGGCCGTCTAACCAAGGACAACAGCCTGCTATTGTCCTTCCTCACCTCAGCCCATCCGAATACGAAGAGTGGCAAAAGCTGAAGCCATATCATCAGATTCGATGTGTGAAAGAGTTGGGCATGTTTGATGGCACCAGTCCAGACGAAGCCCTGTTACATGTTACAAAATTCTTACAACATGCCAATAGCCTTACTGCAACCGATGCAGTACTTCAATATGCAAGATTGTCATTATTCCCACACAGCCTGACGGGAAACGCGAGCAAGTGGTATCATAGCTTAACACCGGGTACCATTGTTACCTGGGACGACATGGCCACCAAGTTCTATGACAAATTCCTACCTCCGAGCCGAACTCTGGAGATGATTGCTGAAATTTATAATTTTAAGCAACCAGGGTCGGAGAATATTTGTGAAACTTGGGACCGTTTCAAAGGTCTACTACTCACTTGTCCTCACCACGGTCTGACGAAGGAACAATTATCACAATTGTTTTACAAGGGCTTGATCGGTCCGTGCAGAACAATGGTGTTATCTTCGTTAGGGGCTGACGTTCTGAAAAAGCCGGGAGCACAATTTCTGAACAGCATGGAATCTCTCTGTGAGGAAATTAGAGACTGGGCCTCCGGTGGATCAAGGAGCGGTACTCCAGGATTATATCATGTTGGGGAGAGTGATAACAAATTCGACCAGCTCATGAGAAGCCATGAACAACTCATGGAAAGCAATGCTCAGCAAGCAACAAAAGTGAGCACTCTACAGAAAGTGGTCGAACAGATGGCTATGAATTCCTTCCCTCAGCAAGCTAAGTCGATGATTTCCCGACCACCTACTACCCCTCCAGGCTATGCTCCTCAATCTCAACCATCACCAACAATTTCTTGTACGCAATGTTGCGGGCCTCATGACTATGAACAATGCCCCCAACTACAAGAAATGAAAGCAGCAGAAGAAGCAAACTACATCACCAACAACTCAGGATACAGACAACCATGGCAACGTAACATGCAATCCAACCTTAGCTACTCAAACACCGGAAATATCCAAAACCCACATACCCTACAAACATCCCAAAATTACAGACCTCAATCCAATTTCCAAGGAGGCCCAAGGCAATATCAACAACAGCCCTATGGCAACGAAGCTTCATCGAGCCGACCAGCTCCACCTCCTTCGAATCCTGAGTCTGATATGTCTCAGATGCAGGAAATGTTTAAGGCGATGATGGGTAAATCACGAGATACGCAAGAAGAGGTCGCAGCTCTGCGCAAAGACCAAAAAGCCTTGCAATCTCAGATCCAACAGTTACTTACTCAACAAAGACCACCTGGTCAATTCCCTTCACAGACTAATCCCAATCCGAAGGAACAAGCAAATTCAGTCCTTATAGACGATGGCACATCACAATCAACAAACTTGTGTGCAGTCTCTTTAAGGAGTGGAAGGGAACTTGCCACCAGCAAAGGAAAAGAAAAAGAAAATCTTGAAGATTCCTATATCAATGTTGATGAAACCACCAAACCAACTTTACCTCCCTCAGAAATCCCAATTCCTACTCCTGTTACTCCACCTCCATCTCGAATTACCCTCGACATCCCAACCTCCACTCATAAAAACAGTGAACTCCCGTTCCCAAACAGAATGAAAAAGAAACATCTTGATGAGCAATTCTCCAAGTTCTTGAGCATTTTCAAGAAGCTGACCCTCGACATACCTCTGATCGATGCTTTGCAAGAGATGCCTAACTACGCAAAATTCCTCAAGGATCTCTTGACAAAGAAGAAAAAGAAACCTGGAAAGGAGACAGTGCACCTGACAGAGGAATGTTCCGCAGCCCTTCTTCGAGCACTCCCTCCTAAACAAACAGATCCGGGAAATCCCGTGATCCCGTGCTTTATAGGTGGGGTGGACTGTGGAAGTGGTCTATGCGACCTAGGAGCCAGCATAAATATCATGCCATATGCCACCTTTCTGAAAGTTAAAGGAGGAGAAATGCAACCGGTTCCTTTTAAACTCCAACTAGCAGACAGATCAGAGATCAAGCCCATGGGCATAGTCCGAGATTTGGTAGTTGGAGTGTCTCGCTTCATCTTTCCAGCTGATTTCGTCATTCTAGAAATGAATGACGATGTCGAGGTTCCCCTGATTCTAGGTCGACCGTTTCTAAGTACCGCCAAAGCTATCATTGACGTCCACGACGGGAAAATCACTCTTCGGTACGAAGATGAGACGATTGAATTCGACATGCAGAAAATGATGAAGAAAAGCTCAAACTTTTCTCCTCATGCTAAGACGGTGGGATTCACAGATGACGGAGGAGGAGGAAGGCGATTTTGCTACAGAGGAGGACACGTATTTTCCATCTTCCATCCAGGAAGCTGAAACTGAACCCCTAGAGCAAGTATTACTTACTTCTCTAGAAGAAAAGATGGAGGGTCCAGAAGTTAACGCCATGCTGTCATATGTAGAAAAAGGAAGGGCTGGTTATCAATCGTTCCGACCACCAATCGAAGAACTCGACAGAAAACCTCAAAAATCAATTCCATCAGTGGAACAACCACCTGAACTCGAGCTTAAAGAAATACCCTCTAACCTCAAGTATGCTTTCCTAGCTGAAAATGACCATTTGCCTGTCATTATTTCCTCTTCTCTGAATTCCGGAGAGGAAACGAAGCTACTTGAGGTATTGAAAAGCACAAGTCAGCAATCGGGTGGACTATCGCTGATATCAAAGGAATTGATCCCTCCTATTGCACACACCATATTTACATGGAGGAGAACTTCAAGCCTATCCGACAACCTCAACGACGGCTAAACCCTAACCTCAAGGAGGTAGTTCGAAAGGAGGTTCTGAAACTCCTTGACGCAGACATTATATCCAATTTCTGACAGTCCATGGGTCAGTCCTGTTCAAGTTGTTCCTAAGAAGGGGGACATCGAAGCTGTTATTAATGAAAAGGGAGAGACTATCCCTCAAAGAAAGATCACAGGATGGCGCATGTGTATTGATTATCGGCGTTTGAACTTGGCCACCAGGAAGGACCATTTCCTCTTCCCTTCATCGACCAGATGTTGGAACGACTAGCAGGGCAAGAGTACTACTGTTTTCTAGATGGGTCTCGGGTTATTTTCAAATACCAATCGCACCTGAGGACCAGGACAAGACAACCTTCACTTGTCCTTACGGTACCTTTGCTTATCGACGAATGCCTTTCGGTCTATGCAACGCCCCTGCTACCTTCCAGAGATATATGCAAGCAATATTTGCTGACTTCATCGAGCAGAGCATAGAAGTCTTCATGGACGATTTCTCAGTCTATGGCTCTAGTTTCGACAAATGCTTGACACAACTAGATTTGATCCTGAGACGGTGTGAGGATACGAATCTCGTCCTAAACTGGGAGAAGTGTCATTTTATGGTCAAGGACGGGATCGTCCTTGGACATAAAATATCAGCAAAAGGATAGAGGTGGATAAAGCCAAGGTGGAGGTCATCGAGAAGTTACCAGCACCAACTACAGTTCGAGATATACGAGCATTTCTAGGGCATGCAGGATTTTATCGGCGGTTTATTCAGGACTTCTCCAAAATCAGTAAACCTTTGACCGACCTGCTACAGAAAGATGCCCCATTTCATTTTGATGAAAGATGTTCAGCTGCATTCCAAACAATAACACAGAAATTGGTGACAGCACCTGTGGTCATACCACCTGATTGGTCTCTTCCTTTTGAGATCATGTGTGACGCAAGTGACTATGCCGTGGGGGCAGCTCTGTGCCAAAAGTAGGAGAAAATCTTGAGAGTGATCGCCTATGCTAGCAGAACACTGAACGACGCGCAGAAAAAACTATACGACCACCGAAAAAGAACTTTTGGCTATAGTTTTCTCCCTCGATAAGTTCAGATCTTACTTATGGGGAAGCAAAGTCATCGTGCATACAGACCACTCCGCTCTCAAATACTTATTCACAAAACAAGAAGCCAAGCCTCGCCTATTGCGCTGGATTCTTCTACTTCAAGAGTTTGACATAGAAGTCAAAGATAAGAGCGGAGGGAAACTGAATGTCGTCGCGACCATCTCTCTAGGTTGGTGACTCCTACGGATAGTGTGCCCATCAACGAATTCTTCCCGACGAGACTGTCTTCTCCATCACCAAAGTACAGGAGCCATGGTACGCAGACCTGGCCAATTATTTAGTCTCAGGAACAGTAACCACTACTACGATTTTCCTACTCCCAGAAGAAGAAATTTCTTTCTGACTCGAGGCATTATTTCTGGGAGGACCCGTACTTGTTCCGAGTTAGTGCTGATGGATTAATTCGACGATGTCTCCCGGAAGAAGAGGTTTCGAGCGTCATTCACTTTTGTCATTCTCGGGAAGCCGGAGGTCACCATGGACCCACGAGGACCGCTGCTAAGATCCTGGCATCAGGTTTTTATTGGCCGACCCTTCATAAAGATGTGTACCAATTCTGCAGACAATGTGATAATTGTCAGAAAATGGGTAACACATCCAGGAGACATGAGATGCCGCAACAAGGGATACTAGAAGTGGAGCTGTTTGATTGTTGGGGCATAGATTTCATGGGACCGTTCCCTTCCTCGCAGGGCCACGAATATGTTTCTAGTGGCAGTTGATTATGTGTCAAAGGGTGGAGGCTATACCCTGTCATCATGCCGATGCAAAGACAGTAACAAGATTCCTCAAAAAGCACATTTTTACCCGTTTCGGCGTGCCCAGGATTATTATTAGTGATGGAGGAACTCATTTCTGCAACCGTTTATTCGAAGCACTTATGGTCAAATACGGGGTACGTCACAAGGTAGCTTTACCTTATCACCCCCAGACAAACGGTCAAGCAGAAGTTTCCAACCGAGAGTTAAAATGGATCCTTCAGAAGACGGTTAACTCATCAAGAAAGGATTGGGCACTTAAACTGGATGATGCGCTTTGGGCTTACCGCACTGCATTCAAGACTCCCATCGGGATGTCTCCTTTTAAGCTGGTCTATGGAAAAGCATGCCACCTTCCTGTGGAGATGGAGCATAAAGCATATTGGGCAATCAAAGCCCTAAACTTTGACATGGTTTCTCAGGAGGAGAGAGAAGGAAATTCCAACTTACCGAATTAGAAGAGCTACGAGATCAGGCTTACCAGAATGCTAAGATATATAAAGAGCGGACCAAAAAGTTCCACGACAGGATGATCCTCAAGAAGGAATTCGAAGTTGGTGATTGGGTTCTCTTATATAACTCGAGATTAAGGATTTTCCCTGGGAAGCTCAAGTCACATTGGGCCGGCCCTTTTCAAATTGTTAGTGTAACCCCGTACGGTGCCTTTGAACTCCAGAACAAACAAGGCGAAACTTTCAAGGTCAACGGGGCACGTCTTAAAAGGTATAATTCTCATTCCAATATTTCACCTAACCTATCTGCAACTATTTTGTCCAAGAACAGCAGGACAATTCGCCCTCGAACTCTTCTCCAAACTAAAACTTGGTCAAATACGTCTAGCTAGAGACGTTAAACCCGGGCAGCTCGGTGGGAGGCAACCCACTATCTATCTTTTGCCTTTCCTTTAATTTAGTATGTCTTTCCTTTTTGTACTATATTTCCCTTTTATTTGCTATAATAAAATGCAGGCTTCACTTGAGTTCTACTCGCTGTGTAGAAAATTCTTTACAGGTTAAAAATTATGACATTACACAGCAGCACTCAAGTGTGGGGGAGCTCTACACACTCTACGAAATCTGGGGAGTACACTCTTTCCTTTACTTTGCTTGCCCTATTAATTTTATTTCATCTACGCAATGAGGGCATTGCTTGAGCTAAAGTGTGGGGGAAGAACCTAGGACATCTAAATGCTTAGAATTGATAAGTCTCTCTGCTTATTTTTCTGCTTACCTCGCATTTGTTCTAATTGAATTATGTACCTTGCTAATGTAGGTTGTTCTCTTAAAAAACTAATACTATTATGAATTGTAGGATGAAGGGTACAAATTTTCAAAATTTTTCAAAATTTTTACATTTGATACTTTTGAGGAGCATTTTTATATGCGGTGTGACCAAATAATCTGCAAATTGGTTGGATTTTATTGCTCAGGGTTTCTTTCTGACTTCTCTCTTAGGATTGCTAAGGTCGTACTTAAAAAAGAAGAAGAGAAAGAAAAATAAAATAAGGGACTTTCGAGACACCATTGGTAACCAACAAAAGAGAGTTGAGTGTTCTTGAATACCAAGGCATTATGCCTACATTTCCTCATCCCTCATGCAAAAGAGAAGCAAATGCATAAATCTTTTCTTCCTTTATTTTCTCCTCAATGCCCATTCGTGAGAGAAGTTGGCCATGGTAAAAGTTCTTGGAGTTACCTAAATTAAAAAAAAATGAAGTACCTTAGATCATACCCCGAAACTCTATATTTTGTTTTTACCCTGAGCACACCTATGCCACCAGCAGATAATTTTTTCACACTCCTCAATAAGTTTTAGAGATCATAAACTATTGACTTTTTATCCTACCCTTCATAATAATATTTGTTAGTATTGAGCATTTCCTACTTGCTTAGGTACATGGTTTTACTTGAGGACAAGCAAAAAGATAAGTGTGGGGGTGTGATAAGTGTCAAAATGAGCATGTTTTATAGGTGTATTTCATGTTTAATATTAGCACTTTTCTTGCTCATTTCTCCACTTCGGTTAGTTTTCCTCTAGTTTATGTTTTATTGTTTTTCTCACAAAATTATTGGTTTAACATGAGGAAAACCAAGCCGGGAGTAAAATAGACGAAGAGACGAACGCGTGGACGCAAACGGCTCACGAAACAGAGTCCAAACGAAGAATCTAGAGCCGGTCAAAGTTTGAAGAAAAATAGGCCACGGTCAAGCTGCAACCGCCCAAGAGGAGGCGGACGTCTCAGATGCAACCGCCTGGCGGACGTCTCACAGGCAACCGCCTGATAAGTGGCGGACGAGACTGGAGCAACCGCCTGGCGGACTTCACCCACGAGGCGGACCACTCTCGCACAACCGCCTAGCGGTCTCCTCACTCTTGTCCGCCCCGTTACCACGCGGACAACACTACCACTACCGCCACTTATCAGGCGGACACACACACCAAACCGCCAGGCGGTCTTCGACGCGGTCAAGACTAAAATAGACGCCGGACTAGTTTTCTTCTTCGCGCAGTCGTCGTCTTCACCTTATCTATCTACTCCGACCACTGCCTACCTTAAATCGCTCCCGCATTTCGCCACTGTCCCCTACAATAAATGAATGAAGCAATCAATGCTTCAATCAACGAAGCACTCAAGTGGGCAATCAACTGCAAATATCTACGGAAGACTACTTCCTCATTTCTTCTATAAATACCCATTCCCTACAGCCTTATACGAGTGCACGGGAGAAAACCAGAAAATCACTCATTCTCACCTCATTCATTCTCTTCCATTAACACTCACGTACATCTCATACCCCAGTTCTCTAAATTCTCAAATTCACCCACTTCACTTACAATAAACCTACGTACATGTTTCACTCTTCGACCTCTCCATTTCTCCATTCACTAATCACGTCTCCGTGCTGTTATTACGTCCAACCTCTGTCAGATTTATTACCAGTTAATATGTCTGGCTAAGGAGGATTTGCTCCGGGCAAGGTTTTTAATTATGGTTTGTTTAATTATGTAATCAATATTTCTACCGGTTTTAATAAATACAGTTTGTTACGCTTAAAGGATTTCTCTCACCATTTTAATAAATTACATGAATTTATTAAAATGCTTTCCTAAGTCTATTTTGATCAGACCAGGTGATAAATAGACAGGTTATTTAAGCCGTAAATCTGGAGAAAACTTATTATGATTTAATAAGTTAGTATTTACAGATGCAATTATAATTCCTTGAATTTAACGTCCGTTTACATAGTTTTGCTCGAACCTTGATTAGACCGAGCATTTTCTGGTAAACGAGTTCTTAAGGGTCTATGACTTAGTCCTTAGGATAATAACAGGAATTTTGCCAAACTAATTTATTAAACCGGAAGAGATAGCATAATTAATCAGATTATATAAAACCTGAACCCGGAGTTCCATTTAATTCATCTGCACTCAGTAATTTAATCTGCTCTTTTAATTCTCTAAAAACAAGTCAATTAACTTCCCCCCTTTTGTGACAAGCTTAGGAACTACTTTAGCTCGCTATAAGTCCCACGGTTTGACCCCGGCCGCTTCTGTCTTCTACACTACTACGACGGGTTTTAATTTGCAGCCCGACGGATATTTTGAGTATTAATTTCTTTCTTTTAATAACTACACCTCTTCTAAATCACTCACGATAAATCCACTCTGCACATGTTTGGTGAATAAATGAGTTAAGTAAGAATAAGATGAGATTAGAACTTAAGTAAGATATAACCTACTACCACTTTAGGAAGATTCAACATTTGCTACCCAATACCATCTACATCTAACCCGGAGCACACCGACATCGAAACCATAGACTTTGCAACCGAACAATGTCAGGTTATCCGCCCAGGTATGATTTTATTAAGGGGATACCTGACACCCCGAAGCACAAATAGCCATCATCAGAAGATGCAATCAACTAGGAATGGGACCGGGAGGTTTTTACACACCAGAGTACCTAGGGGGAGCAAGGATGAAATTAAAGATGATGAGCTTGGGCAAGGATTGGAATCCGTATGCCAAGAATTACCAAACCATGAGGGAACAAGATGGAGTCTCACCACCGGGAATACCCGAAGAGTTCCATCCAGTTATTACACAAGTCGTGGAAATCGCTCAGCAGTTGGAAGCTGAACCGATTCCAGACATCCAGGTAGACATTTGCATTGTAAACTTCTACGAGAAAAATGGGAGACTGGGACTACACCAGGACAAGGACGAGACAACGGAGTCTCTCGAAAGAGGGATACCCGTAGTGTCTTGGTCCATTGGGGATGATGCAGAATTTCGGCGAGCAGAAGCGTGCGGACCGTGTAGATAAGTTAGTGCTTAAGTCAGGTGATGTGTTAATTATGGGAGGAGAATCAAGGATGTTATACCATGGGATTAAGAGGATCAAGCTGAATACAGCACCGTCAGCAGTAATCAATGCGACGCATATGAGACCAGGAAGATTAAACCTAACCTTTAGACAATATTAGCCATGTAATGTTAGAATGGAATGAGGAATGAGATGTAAGATGAAGCACATGTTGTAAACAGGATGGTCATGAATAAAATAACAGTGTTGTTCATATAAATTGTTACGACTCTTGTTATACCATCAATACTCATGAAGCTTGTGAACAATTAGGTTATGGACTCGGTACGGAAGGTGCACTAAGCATACTTAAAGAGGCACAGGCCGACGCCAGCGGTACTATCCTCACCGGCACCTTTCGATTAATGGGATTGAGGCATCAGTTCTCTTCGACTCAGGGGCCTCGCATACCTTTGTCTCGGCATCATTCGCGAGCAGGTTGGGGCTAGACGCTGATGAGCTACCCGACTTCACGGTTACACTCCCGTCTAAGGAGAAGGTCGTTGCACTCGTTACTACCGAGGAGCCATTATCAGAATTAAGGGAGAAGACTTTCCAGTCACACTAGTGCAGAAAATGTTTTTAACCACGGTAAAAAGCCTATATACCACGGTTTGGAACCGTGGTTAATACGCGTGTCGTATATTCGAAAATGCCTATAAACCACGGTTCAAAACCATCGTTTAAAAGCGCGATTATAAACCACGGTTGCTATATGACCGTCGTTTAAAGTCGTTTTTGTCGCGGATCAGACCGATTTTATACCACGGTTTGGCTTTATAACCGTGGTATATAAGGCTTTTAAACGACGGTTCCTCTGTAAAACCGTGGTATATGACACTTTTATACGACGGTTCTGTAGAAAACCGTGGTTTAAAATGTCGTTCCACAGAATTTTAAACCACGGTTTTCAAGTAACCGTGTTTTTTTTTTCTTTTTTTTTTAGTTTTTTTTTTTTTTAAGCCTCTACCACAAATGTTTTCCACAATTTACAATCGTATACAACCTGTACAGGGCATCCAACTGGTATTGCCCTTTGATAACCAACCACACTATATGACCATAAACCAAAGTTGCCAGTTTGAATTGCAACATTGAAAACGAATTGCAAACAAACCCATTCAAACTTTCAAAAATAAGAGAGAGTTGAACTTTTACAAACTTTGAGAGTATACGTTGTTTCAGCAAAAACAAAAGTCTAAGTCTAACTACACTAGGATAAGATCTAAGTAACACTCAAGTAATTTTTACACCAAAACTGCGATAGATGATCTCTTACAAAGTCGAGATCCATTTTGGAATACGTGCTCCCTACTTTTGTGAAAAAAGAAACGATCTGTCCATAAAAAGAAACTGATCATCATTAGTACACAATTTTATTTCAAATGCATCAACTTTAACTAAAACTTTGATTGGTATGGTTTACCTTGTCATCATCAGCAAGCGTGTCAATATTTTGTACAATCTCGAACATGTACCGCATCACATAATAGCCACAGCTTCGTGAATCAGGCTGCTGAGGACACTGTCATCACACCATCCATGGATTACCAACTTTAGATAGATCAAAAAATTAAACGTTTAACTTAATACAAAAATGCATAAATTAAATGATTACTTACACGTATGTAATGGAAGTCCAAGATGGAGAATGGTTTCTTCGCATCATCTCCCAAACCAAGCTTATGACCCCTGCATAAATACAGCATTTTAAAATGAAGCCATTTATTGTCAATAATCTAGGACAAGCTTAAAATAAATACAGAATGCATTAAAATTTTTGAATACTCACTCCTTCAAATATTTCTCTACAACGATCTCTCGAAGGTCATCAGGGCCGCCCAATGGGTCTAGTATCAACAACAATGAGGTGTCGATACACAACACCATCAACATCCAATGATTGCTGCAACAAATAAAACAAAGAATGTTTTGTAGAACAATATTTTTAATTATCACAATTAGGAAGCGAAAAATTCCAGTTATTGTGTACTTACATCTGATGATATGGGATCAGCAAATATTTGCTTCTTCTTCGCACCGCAGCACAAAATCCCTGCCTCACGTGCTGTGCACATCCTTGCGCATCCAATGCGGCCTGACTTGCTGACATCAATTGTGGGCACAAGAAAGAGATGGAAGATAATCTCTTGTTCGATATCAGTCTAGTAGTCAAACACCTAAACAACATTTTTTCATAAGATATGTTAAATAGCTTAAAAAATGAAAGATAATTTAATAATTTAAAAGATACTTACACACAATAGGCCTGAATCACAGAGATGTTAAGCAGGTCTCCCATCAAAAATTCTCTAAGATCGATCACGGTAATCATCAGATCTCTAGGATCGGGGGAGTGGAAAACATGCTTACACACTTTCATGTTGAAATTGGTGACAGACTGCGGCTTCGTCATGAAAAAGTCATACAGCATTTTTTGATGGGAGGTCAACATCTTCAGATACTTGGGTGTCAGAATGGGGGATCTCCTAGGAGTCATATCGAAAGGTTTGACCACTTCCTTTCTCACACTCTGACTCTCCTCATTTGATTTCACAACTTCCTTCCCCTTATCCACTTTCCTCTTTTAACCGGTCTTAATTCCTTATCAATCTAATAGTATACAAAATTTAAATAATAAACATATCAGTCAACAGTCAAGTTAAAAACTAAACAGTAAGCATGTTATTAAATAGTTTACCTTGTCACTACTGACATCAATGAGAGAATATGGCCATGGAACAACTGAAGATTTTGCTTGACCTATTTTACTCCACTGATTCCACTCCAACGGAAGGGGAGATTCCTCATGACCTTTCACAATATCGTCTACCATCACACGAGCGTGGAGAGGTGGGATGGGCTTGAAATGTACTACAGTGTTCGGTCCGGTCTGTAAAACCCGACCGAATGCAACATGAACAGTCCCACAATCCAACACTTGAAACAAATGACATGATTTAGCCACCTACATCAACTCACAACAGTAAGCAAGCTAATAAAATTATATTGTTTTAAAAGTAATGTTAAATAACTAAGGAGGAAAAAAGAACAAACCGAAGGTTTTGATAAGGAAATGTGTCTCTGGTAGGAGAAGAAGGTGCAGGATGATCGACCATCGGAGTATCCGCCGTCGTGGTAGGAGCAGACGTGGTGTAGGATCATCCACAGTATCCGCCGTCGTGGTAGGAGCAGACGTCGGTCTAGCAGTAGGTGCCGGTGTAGGAGACACGGCCACTATCGATGTATCCGCCGTGCGGTAGGTGGAGGTAGGAGTAGACCCGGTGTAGGAGTAGGTGTCGGTGTAGGAGCATGCACCTGGCCTAATACTAAAGCCTCAAGTCTTCGCAGGCGCTCCTCGTAGGCTTGACGCTCCTCAGCGTGGCGTCTTTCCGACTCAGCGTGACGTCTCTCCGACTCCTCCAACCGGTCATGCACCCGTTCATCACCATTCTCTCTATCATTTCAGCCTGTGGTACTCTCGATCGAGACGTAGGAAACACGTCTTTTTGTCGAACTTCCCCTCCAAGCCCCCGCACTCGCCCTGGATGATCCTTTTGCCCAAGGGCCTTATTCAGTGGATCATCCTGAGACGGAGGGGCCGGAACCATCTCCCATCACTCAGTCGAGCCAGACTATTTTAAATTAACAAAAATATTAGAAATGAACTTACTAATTAGAAAACAACAACTTTTAAATATATATACTTACAATCTTGGACGCCAACTCAGCAGTCTCGCTCTGGGGGAACACATATACTCCCTCGTCATTTTTCTTCATGTGACCCAGCATAAATGTTTGCACTCTACTTGCATCATCAACATCATCAATAAGGACTGAGTGCCGTCTTCACTAGTTTTCGTCAGTAAGCCCTCGCTCTTCCACTTCTCCAACCGCCCCGTGTATCCAGCTCGCCCATGAAGTGCTTGTAGATATTCTTCGCCCGGTTACGTCTCGCTTGTTCTTGTTTCATCTTTACAAAATTTGTATATTTGTAAGTTATACATAATAAAAAAAATATATGTTAAATTTATTCCTTAAAAATTAAGAAAGAATAATTGTAAAAGTACCTTAAACTCTTCAGTCTGGCGATAGTCGTAGAATATCTTCCACTCCTCCTCCGTGATCATACCGTCATACACTACCCACGGCGGTGACCTCTTGGAGCCCGGTTTGTTAATCCAGCCGTCTACCAACCGATGCTTGAACTGTCGCAGTGATGTCGCTAGAAGTGATTCAAATTTTGTCCGAAGTCATCCGCGACTTTGTACTTCTTCTGCACTCTGCCAGATGATGTCTTTGTCTGCCTTTTCTTGATCTTTCCAATCCTTATAATCGAGCAATGGGATTTTACCATCAATCCCAAGTAGGAAGCAAACTAGCTTCGACCCAACGATGTCGGAGGTACTTGTCCCAGATCAAATCGATAGGAGAATTTTTCTTCTCCTTCAACCCACGGGTCGGTCCACTACGTCCCTTCCGAGGGTTCTGCGAAGTAGATGCGACTGGTGGTTCTTCAGTAGGGACGTCATCGTCAATATCATCCAACCCCAACAGTAAGTCCTCTTCGACTCTATCGTCAGGATCCATAATCTGAAAAATAATCAACAATTAACAAGGTTAATACGAACATCTACTGAATCAAATATTGAAACATGACAAAAATGAAATAATATATATGTCAACCAAACTTACAAAATAACATTTCATCGTTCAATCCACAATCCTTCATTGTGGTCGGACCTTCGATATTCAAAATTAGTTACATTATCTACCTCCATCGGCAACCGAATAGGTACATCTGTTTCATCTTCACAGTCGTATTCATCTCATCAACAATATTATCAATCCCAACTATCGATCTTTTACTCTGCATTACAATAGACCATCTGGGATTAGACTGATCACGACAGTAGAATACTTGTTTTGCCTTTGACGCAACAATAAAGGGTTCATCAGTAGGAGCCGCTGTCGTTAAATCAACTAGCTTCATACCATGATCCTCCTCACGATATCCCTGTTTGTTGTCCACCCATTTGCAACGAAATACGCAAGATTCATAACTAGTGTAATTCAAGACCCAAATATCCTCAATAACACCATAATATTCGTTCTTCAGTGTATTACGACTTGTTCCTGTGAAAATGTCTTGTGAAGCGATAAGATGCACGCCACTGTTCTGGTTTGTCGATTTACAATCTTGACGTGCAGTGTAAAAGAAAATCCATTTACATCATATCCTTCATAAGACAACACATCGAGATTTGGACCAAGTGCCAGCAACTGGATCATTTCATCCACGTTCCTGAATCTTCATACAACACCTTCTGTCTGAACCAGTTAACAAATGTTGCATTCTGCTCTTTTTTTAATTTGGCATTACTCATCGTTGGGTGTTTTGTTTGAGGTAGTAGGTAGGTGTGCATCGAAATACGGTTCAACAACTTTAGAATGATTCAACACAACCAGATGTGCCTTGTTCAATGTATCAATATCAACTCTGCATAATTTTTTCCCACAGGTACCAACCCCTTTAAGCCTGCCATCATGTCTTGCTTTCGGTAATCCAATAACATCAACACCGTCTAAGTAATGAGTGCAGAAGTCAACTACTTCCTCTGTTACTGTCCCTTCAATTATGCTTCCCTCTGGACGCCGACGGTTTTTCATTTTCTTTTTCAGTATACCCATATATCTCTCAAACGGATACATGTATCGAAGGTATAACGGGCCACAATGTTTGATCTCTCTAACAAGATGAACAAGTAGATGCACCATAATATCAAAAAACGAAGGAGGAAAATACATTTCCAACTGACACATGGTGATCACAAGGTCATTCTGTAGTTTATCCAGTGTCTCCACATCAAGCACTTTACACGAAATTCCTTTGAAGAAAACACAAAAATTTGTAATAGTTTTCCTGACATCAGCTGGAAGGATTCCACGGAGAGCAACCGGAAGTAAGTGCTGCATCAGCACATGATAGTCGTGAGACTTCATCCCTACCAATTTAAGATCAGACATTGATACCAAACTTGATATGTTCGATGAGTAACCGGATGGCACTTTAATATGACGAAGAGAATTACAAAAACTTATTTTCTCTTCTTGGATAATGTATGACAAGCGGGAGGCAAGAATGTTCTTTCCCTCTTTGTTGTGGCGCGAGTTCTTCTCGTATACCCAATTCAACCAGATCTTTTCTACCCTTTAAATGGTCTTTTGTCTTTCCTTTCACGTTTAGTAGTGTCGCAGATACACTTTCACCAATGTTTTTCTCCACGTGCATAGCATCAATGCAATGTCTCACCTCTAAATGTTGCCAATATTCAAGTTCCCAAAAATTGATTTTTCTTCCAGATGCTCTTTTCAGTGGCTTTAATTGGTGGACCGAAGTTGTTCACAACATTCTTCAACTGATTGTAAGTCTCAGCAGCAGATAGTGGTGGTCGAGCGACTGCATGATCCGTTTTTCCATCAAACTCTTTTGTCATCTTACGGTATTTGTGCCCTTTAGGGAGGAATTTCCGATGGCCCATGTACACATTTTTTCCACTGTGTTTTAACCGTATACTGCAAGTTCTATCTCCACATATAGGGCACGCTAGAGCTCC
This sequence comes from Limonium bicolor, assembly GCA_023374045.1. Classification (NCBI taxonomy): domain Eukaryota; kingdom Viridiplantae; phylum Streptophyta; class Magnoliopsida; order Caryophyllales; family Plumbaginaceae; genus Limonium; species Limonium bicolor. The sequence continues at coordinate 115,447,398 of CM041783.1, forward strand.
TTTAATTGTGTATCCCGAGAGGTTACCGTATGCAGGGAAATCATTGATCGTACAAAACAACATAGCCCGGAGCGTGAAGTTTTCCATACCATATGAATCATACACCGTCGCACCTTCATTCCACAACAATTTAAATCGTCAATAAGTGGTTGCAAAAACACATCAATTTTGTTTCCCGGTTGTTTTGGACGATATCAATAGAGAGAGGAGAATATGTCTGGGTTTCATACACAACCATGGCGGCAGATTGTATATTGTCAATAAAACAGGCCAAGTACTGTGTATACTGCTCAAAGTGCCATAAGGGTTCATCCCATCAGTGCATAAACCAAGTCTTAAGTTCCTTGGGTCTGTACCGAATTGAGGGTATATTCTGTCAATGTTTCTCCATTGTGGTGAATCGGCTGGATGTCTCAATTTACCATCATCCTTTCTATGGGTAGCATGCCATCGGAGGTTCTCAGCATCTTTCTGAACTGCAAACAAACGTTTGAATCGGGGAATTATCGGTAGATACCACAACACCTTCGCAGGAGAGCCCACTTTAGTGCTTATGTGGTTTCTGTCACCCTTTTTTACATAGCGTGATTCCCCACATTCAGAGCAATGGTCATCCAACTCATTCTCCTTCCAATACAACATACACCCATTTGGACAAGCATGTATTTTTTATATTCCATACCCATCGGACACATTAACTTCTTTGCCTCATAAGTTGTTGTGGGTATCACATTGTCCTTTGGTAGTACATCCTTCAGCAGTTGTAAAAGATCTGTAAAACTGACATCACTCCATCCATGTCTCGCCTTCAGATTGAATAGTTTTAGGACAACGCTCAATTTGTTTTGCTTTTGCGTATCACATCCACTGTACAACGGTTCCTTTGATGCTTGCATCAGATTTTCAAATGTTTTGGGTTTGTTGGAAAAATGTTGTTCAACATCTTCCATCATCGCATTAAGGTCCTCCTGATCATCTGAATCACTAACTAGTGAATCATCTTGAGTATCCCCAAAATCCTGTGAAGCATCCATTTCTGATTGTTCTGCAACGACGTATGATCAGCACATTCAAACACTTGTACTGAATGTTGACCATGCAGTATTGTTATGGCTTCATAATCTTCTGTAAACCCTCTGCAAATCAGATGATCCTTAATCTTGTCCACACCTCGGTATTTGAAGTCGTTCTTGCAATCGACACAAGGACATCGAATATATCCCTTATCCCTTGGTTTCAGATTGTCAACAAGGACTTTGCAAAATTTATTGACCCCTTCTAGGTACTTGATGTCCAATCTGTCACTGTACATCACTGAGCGTTCCATCTCCTTTTTCAACACACACCAGATGTCGTGAACTCGTTCCATTGATCTCTTTTTTTATTTACAGATTTAACAACCTAAACCTATCCAATCACCTTCGATCTCACATAGGAACAAGTTAATAATATACAGTAGTTCAGTGATAATTTCGGCAGCATTACCCTACAGTTCTCCTAGTGTAGATATATATATATGAATCGTTTCAATTCACATATATATGTACACTAGAAGAACACTAGGGTAATGCTGCTGAAATTATCACTGAACTACTGTATATTATTAACTCATTCACAACCTAGATGGTGAGATCAAAGGCCATTGGACAGTCCCAACAGGGACTATCTAAGACATATCTCTAAATCTCAGACAAGTAATTCTATGTTTGAATTGATTTTCCATTGTTTAATAGAAAAACAAAAATAAATTGAAACATTTTAAATACCAACCTGATGAGTACTGGATGGTCAGCTAGCGCGAACAGCACAGAAGAAGGAGAAGTAGGCAAATGCTCTTGCGCGTAGTATATAACACCTATTCAATGAAATTAGAATAAGGTTTTAATTTTAAAAAAACTTGAATAATTGAACATATTAAACAAACGAACATAGCTTAAATTCTGGAAAAAATTTGGCATGACCTTTGCGTATTTTAGACACTCCAAATTTTTTTAAGGCAGAAATTAACAAACATAGCAGCAACATTAACTCTCGGCAAACCATACGAATTATTATCAGACAGACAAGTATGCATATAGTAAATGTATATATATATATATATATGATCAATGAACAAAAACATCCACCCCATTTCAACCCCATCATCACATTTCAACCACACTATGCAAATACATATTCTAATGATTGCAGAATACAAGTAGAATTTAGTATAACGTCTATTTGTGACAATATTATATATATATATATATGTACATATATATATACATTTATATTAGTATTTGTTTCTAAAATTATAATCAGAAATGCAATGATTTACCGTGGGTTCTGATCAGGCAAAACGGTGGCAGAGGTTGACAGCAGCAGATAGTGCGACAAGTAGACAATCCGACTGTGTGTAGTGAATACAATGAAATTAGAGTACAAGGTTTTAATTTGAAAAATATATGAATAATTGAACAAATTAACAAACAGATATATTTTGAATAAACCATAACATTTTTAAAAAACTAACCTAATGATGAATAAGGATGATCAAGTCACAAATGGGAAGGAAGAGGGATTGTTCAACCGTAGAAACACCTATTCAAAAAAATTAAAATAAGGTTAAATTCTGGAAAAAAATTGGCATGACCTTTGCGTATTTTATATACTCCACATTTTTTAAGGCAGAGAAACAAACATAGTACCAACATCAGAAAGACTACTACGAAAACCATTTCATTTTCCCTGCATAAACAAACATTTAGAGAACTGTAGAGAATTGTTTTCATTCTTTTTTCCCCTGCATAAACATACGTCGTACGACTCTCTCTCCCTCCCTCCCTCGATCGCAATAACAACAACAATAATAATCATAATGTGACAGAAAATATAATATCTCAACCGACACTAGAAAATCAAAACAACCAAAACAAAGAAGACATAAACAATTAACACATCAGTCCACCATAGCTATCAGACACCATTGGAAATCCCACGCATTCAACCGGAGAGATCGATTCGATATCAAAACCATGTATATATCAATATATATATATATATATATATATATATATATTCTAATTGAGTGAAGATAAGTGAAAGATTAATGTCTTTTGGATGAAACCCATAAATTGAAAGATCCAAAATCCCAACTCTTGCTATCAATCCCTAGGAAAACTAATCACAAAGCTGTTTCATTAATGAACAAAACCAGCTACCCAAATCAATCTGTTTCTCGATCATTATTTCATCACTCAAGTAAGTTAGCTAGACAGATAATGCAAGAAACCATATCAAATTCAACAGCCTCCTTACTCACAGACGAATCCCCACTTCCACTTCCTCCACTTACCATTTCTCGTTCACCACAGAGCTTATCCATGTCAATCTACAAAACCACCATCGCGTACAAAACCACCATCGCAAGTCTCCACGGTTTATCACTCCTCAGTCGTAGACACTCGATCATATATTATACACCCCATACAATAAAAAAAAACGAAGATAGTTTAGGGTTTACCTGGGGCGGGCGGCGCTGATGAGGTCGAGACTTCAGACGAGGGGGACGGTTGGTGAGGCGGCTGAGAATGGCGACGCGGGCAGAGACAGAGGAGGACGGCACACACAGTCGACGGGCGGAGGAAGATGGGCACAAGCTCGACGGCGCCGGAGGAGGAGGATGGGCACAAGCTCGACGGGGGGAGACGGGGGCGGTGGAAAATCGTCGATAAATCGCAGGGGAAATAGAGAGCGGGGAGGAGGAAGAAGAAAGGTCGGGTTTTTATTTTTATTAAAAGACTTTTAAACGACAGTTAATCAAGGAACGTCGTTAAAGACGTATGTGACTGGACAAATAAACGACGGTTTCGTAAAAAACCGTGGTTTATAATTCTTTCGGTAAAACTTAAACGACGGTTGCAAACGAACCGTGGTTTATAAACCCTTTATACGACGGTTAGTACTGAACCGTCATTTTATCTTCAAAGCGTACGAACTATATATGACGGTTATATGGAGAACCGTCATTTATGCAATGAGGCGTGCACTATATATGACGGTTTGCTTAAAAACCGTGGTTTAAAAGTGCGTCATTTAAAATCTTTTTTCTACTAGTGCTCAGTTTCATTGAGTTCAGTAAGCTAGGATTTGATGTTATTTCGGGATGAACTGGTTGGAGCGGCACAAGGGACGTATCCTCTGCGCGAGCATAGATTGCTGCTCAGGAGTCCATCTGGGGTAACAATATCATACCGCCAGAGACCCCAGAGAGCCTTCGACTAAGATCATCACCGCCATGGCAATGCATAGAGAATTAAGGAGAAAGGAAGAAGTATACCTCTGCTATGTACAGGACATAGAGAGAGACCCTGAGTTCGACCCCGACTTACCGGTAGTGTCGGAGTTCCCCGACTTATTTCCACGGGAACTGCCCGGCATGCCACCCACTCGGGAGGTAGAGTTCACCATTGAGCTGCTACCTGGTACCGGACCGATAGCCAAAGCACCATACCGTATGTCTCCGGCAGAAATGACTGAGTTAAAGGAACAATTGAAAGATTTGTTAGATAAAGGATTCATTAGACCAAGTGTGTCACCTTGGGGAGCGCCAGTTCTCTTCGTGAAGAAGAAGGATGGTAGTCTCCGCCTCTGCATCGACTACAGAGAGCTGAATGCAGTGACAGTGAAGAATAAGTACCCACTACCCCGCATTGACGATCTGTTCGATCAGTTGAAGGGAGCATCTGTGTTTTCCAAGATTGATCTCAGATCGGGGGGTATCATCAGATAGCCATTAAGGAGGGAGACATTGAGAAGACGACATTCCGGACACGATACGGCCACTATGAGTTTACTGTGATGCCGTTCGGTTGTCGAACGCACCGGCGAAGTTTATGGATCTGATGAACCGCTTGTTCCAGGAGCAGCTGGACAAGTCGGTTGTGGTTTTTATTGACGATATTTTGATATATTCGAAGTCTAAGGTTGAGCATGAGGAACATCTGAGGAGGGTATTGGAGATAATGAGGGAGAACCAGCTATATGCTAAGTTCTCCAAGTGTGAGTTTTGGCTTGACCAGGTCTCTTTCCTAGGTCATGTCATCTCAGATGTTGGGATCGCAGTGGATCCAGCAAAGATTGATGCCGTACGTACTTGGACAAGGCCGAAGACTGTTACCGACATCCGGAGCTTTCTCGGTCTGGCAGGTTACTACAGGAGGTTTGTTAGAGATTTCAGCAAGGTCGCGAAACCGATGACTAGTCTGATGAAGAAGGACGCACCATTCTTGTGGACAGTTGACTGTGAGAGATCATTTCAGCGCTTGAAGGACTCACTGACCACTGCACCGGTTCTGACCATTCCAGACGGTACAGAGGGCTTTGAGGTTTATTGTGATGCATCCGGCAGAGGGCTGGGTTGCGTGCTCATGCAACATGGCAAGGTGGTGGCATATGCCTCACGCCAGTTGAAGAAACATGAGGAGAACTACCCCACACATGATTTAGAGATGGGAGTTGTAGTCTTCGCTTTGAATATATGGCGCCACTACTTATATGTGGTTAGTGTCACGATCTACACCGATCACAAGAGTTTGAAATACATATTCACTCAGAAAGAGTTAATCTTCGACAGAGGAGATGGTTAGAGTTTCTGAAAGACTATGACATTGACCTCCAATACAAAGAAGGGAAGGCCAATGTTGTTGTAGCAGATGCCCTGAGCCGTCGAGCACACTCACTCCATTCGCTAGTTTCTTTCTCCAGCTTGGTTGATGAGGTGCGAGAGGCTCAGAGGACAGATGAGTACATGAGAGAGGTCAGACAGAAGCTGACAGATGGTACCTTTGAGAGTCAGAAATATGACTTAAGACTACATGATGATGATCTGATCAGACTTAAGGGCCGGTTATGCATACCACGAGGCAACACGGATCTGAAAGACCGTTATACTTAGAGAATCACACTGTTCTTCAGTTCCATCCATCCGGGAGCCTCGAAAATGTATAAAGACATGAAGAGATACTTCTAGTGGTCGGGGATGAAGACAAATGTTACCGAGTTCGTCTTGAGGTGTCTCACATGCCAGAAGGTGAAATTCGAGCACCGACGACCGGGCGGAATGGTACAGTCGATGCCAGTTCCGGAGTGGAAGTTCCATGATATCTCCATGGACTTCGTAGTTGGGCTTCCACCTGCTAGGGGAGGTCTCAACATGATATGGGTGGTGGTGGATCACCTTACCAAAGTAGCCCGATTCATACCGATGAAGGATACTTGGAAGGTGACCAAATTAGCTGAGTTATTTGAGAAAGAAATCATGAGACATCACGGCATACCAAAGACCATAGTGTCAGATAGAGATACCAGATTCCTTTCGAGGTACTGGAGAGCTACCAGAGAAGCGTTGGGTACAGAACTCAAGCTGAGTACCGCGTTCCATCCTCAGACAGATGGTCAGACTGAGCGTACTATTCAGACACTCAAGGACATGCTGAGAGCATGTGCCTTAGACTTCCAGGGCAGTTGGATTGACAGATTGCATCTGATCGAGTTTTCATACAATAACAGCTATCACACTTCGATCAAGATGGCACCTTTTCAAGCGTTGTACGGTAGACCATGTCGTACACCGCTCTGCTGGGATGAGTCGAGTGAGACGGTCATTATAGGACCAGAGTACTTAGAACAAGTTAAGGCTGAAGTTCAGCAAATCAGGGAGAACATGAAAGCTGCTCAAGATAGGCAGAAGTCGTATGCTGATGTTCGACGACGGGACCTGGAGTTCGCAGTGGGCGACCAGGTATTTCTGCGAGTTCACAGATGAAGGGTGTATTCAGGTTGGGCAGAAGGGCAAATTAAGCCCGAAATTTGTTGGTCCTTATGAGATTACGGAGCGGGTGGGCCCAGTTGCTTACAGGTTGAATTTACCTGCTGAGCTGGGTAAAGAGCATGATGTTTTTCATGTTTCACAGCTAAAGAAATACATGCACCACCCCTCCCATGTGTTAGAACCTGAGAGGTTGACTTTAGAACCGACTATGAGATCCGTGGAGACTCCTCAGAGAATCTTGGACAGTAAGACTAGGGACACTCGCCACAAGTCAGTGCGACTGGTGAAGGTTCTCTGGTCTAACCAGGATGTCGAAGAGGCCACGTGGGAGTTAGAGGATAAGATGAAGGCGAAGTACCCTTCTTTGTTTACTCACTAGATCGTCTGTATAGGGTACGGGGCGTACCCCTTTTTAAGGGGGGTAGAGCTTCCTCGCTTTTGAGTTAGGAAACGATCATGTTTGTCGTTGTTTGGTTGTTAATTAAGATGGATTTGTGTAAGTTGCTACACTTCGGTGTAAGTTTGAGTTATGTATAATACTTATGTATGTATTTGAGATGTGTGAATGTGAATATAAGATGTGGTATTAAGATTAAGAGAATTGTGTACCGTGAATGGTTAAGCACATGTGTGAACTTTGAGGACAAAGTTCTTTTAAGGGGGGTAGATTGAAACACCCCAAACTTAGATATGGTGTTTAAATGATAAAATAAGATATAAGGAGGCTAAATAATGCCTTATAAACATTAAGAAACATTTCTAATCAAAGAAAATATAAGGAAACACCAATAGAGCAGTTTTAGCAAAAACGTGCTCTAAGCTTGGAGAGACTTGGGAGAGTACCCAAATATTGTTCTAAGACCTTAGTAATATTCTAATGGTCATTTTAAATCAATTACCAAAGAAAAACCAAGCTTGAAAACAAGTTAAAACACAAAATGTGCTTTAAGGAGTTTTAAAGCACGTTTTTGAAAAATTGTCTTGTAAATGAGTTTTGAATGGCTAAATGTCCATCATTACTCTTTAATTAACATGTGTACTATATAGTATCACATTTGGAAGTCTATATCAATGGGAAATCAAAAATTTCACAACAATGTGCCTTGTTTTGTGAATAGTGAATTAATTAAGCTAGTTATAACATAAGTCTATATAAGTGAGACATTTGGTCAACAAAGACTTAATTACCCTCATTATTAAAAGGGGGCCGGTTTCTTATGAGGTGAGTCACCACTTACATGAGTCATTAAGCAAATAAGAAAGCAAATAAGAGTTATAAAGTAAAAGCACTATTCACCTTTTACATAAATATCACACTTTATTAGTTCTCTCTCCTCACTTCTTCATTCTCCTTTGTTTTCCCCACGGTTTGAGCTGCTCTCTCCCTTCTCCATTCACGTAAAACTCAACCTCCATGAAAGCTCCATCTTCCTTGGTTACATCTTGCTCATTTTAGCTCCAAATCCAAAACAAAATACATATTCTTCTTAATTAGCTCAAGCTCCTTCTTCCTATCTTTTCGAAATTGCAAGAGCTTTGATTTGGTGCCAAGTCAAACCACCATTAGAGGAGGAAACTCAAGCTTGGAGACTCCATTGGCATCTCCATTCTCTTAAGGTAAAGAAAGTGCAAGAAAATCTAGGTTTCCACCATTTTCTTCACATGTCCGAAAATTAGTACTCATGGGACTCCATGTTTATGCCTTGTTCTAGCTTGTTTCTACTCTTCAAAGGAGAGAGGAGGTCCTTCTTGCTTCATATTCAAGTTTGTCTTGAGAAACCAAGGTAAAACAATCACCTTAATACCTTAAAGCATATTTTTAACCTAGGGTGTGTTCCTTAGGGTAAATGTGTTATCTAGTACTCATTGGAGTCATTGGATATTGGTTAGAACATTGGCAAGGAGATACACATTGGTGACCGAGATTGAACAAAGAAAACCTAAGGAAGAAAGCTTTTAAGCTTGTAAAGAACAAGGTAAATACTTACCTCAAGGTGTTTTATTGTTTAAGGGAATGGGATTTAGATATGTGATGAGTTTAGTGTAGAGTTTATATTGGGAAGGTGTTATAAAACCTAGGAGAAACAATGACTATGTTTGTGAACTTGTGACTAAAGAGCAAATGAGAAGAAGAGATAGTTAAAACAATGTGGAGATGAAATACAAGAAGCATTTTATTTCAATGGGAGCCTTGTTGTGTGTACTCGCAGGTTGAAGGCAAATATATGTGGAAATTCAGTGGTTAAGATTATTGTCATTTAAGGGCCTAAGTGCCAAGCATTTTAAATTTAAGCACTATATGATGATGTGGTGAAGTTTTAGTGTAAATTGTGTGTTAAGGTGTTGTGATGAGAATTTGGGTGATGTTGGTTGTTTGATGGAGAAAAACCATGTGTTAGGATGTGCTATGTACTAGAGAACCCATGGCAAAAATTTAAAGGAGAATAAGTGTTTAAGATATTCTAAGGGGATTTAATGACTAAGGAAGTACTAGGATGTTCTAGAGTTGTCTTGATGAAAAAGGGGTGAGAATAAGGTGTTCTAATGACTTATAATGACTTAGGTATCACCATGAAGGATTTAGGAAACAAGAGAATGTATTTGAGTATTTAGGACTTAGGCAAATGTTGGTGTACAATTAGGAAGGAAATAATGTGTTGATGGATGGAAGTTTAAACTTGTGAAGGAACTTTAAGTAATGCATAAAAGAGTTTTAGATGGTGAAAGATGCTTGGGAGATGATGTTATAGTGGTGAGGAAAACATTTGGCATAGTGGTTACATTAGGTATGAACCACCACCTAGAACCTAGAGGAAAAACATTACAAGTGTTAGCATTATTACAAGGAAAATGCATAATGACTAAGTTGAATCTTGGTGAATGATTTAATGTGTTTTTGAGGAGGGCTTAAGGTGTATTTGAGGTGCCCAAATGAGGTTATAACATATTAGGATATATGAGGAGAAGTTTGGAGTTGAAAGAGAATTTAGAAACAAGGTTCTGGAGCCGACCGACCTTAGGACCGGACTTGCAAGGTCGGTCGAGCTCAGTTTACACTACCGGAGAAAGTTTCTGGAATGGACCGACCTTGGGGACCGGACTTGCAAGGTCGGTCGGGCATGTATTTGTACGGTAATAAGTCTCTGGAATCGACGAACATAGGACCGGACTTGGCAAGTTTGGTCGAGCTTAAATTCCCTCGGGGAAACTCTCGGGAATGGACCGACCTTGGGGACCGGACTTGCAAGGTCGGTCGGGGTAGAATTTCCACGGTGAAGTGTTCTGGAATGGACCGACCTTAGGTAGGTCGGTCAGAAGTTCGGTCGAGCCTTAAAAAATAAAAAAAGAAAATTTTGAATTCTAAGAATGGCAATGGTAATAAGGTATGCCTTTGGTAAGGTAGTATGATTAGGACCCTAAGAACTCAAGGAATTAAGTTAAGATTAAGTATAAGTTTTAATGTTAAAGTTAAGTTGTAAGCTAAGTGGCAAAAGACTTGAGAGGTTATTGAATGGGAATCCTTAGGGACTAAGTGAGTTAAGTAAGGTGCAAATAACTAATGACCTAAAAATGAATGAATGTTTTAGGTTTGTGAATTGGGACCCGAAGAAGGTTAATCAAACAACGATCGACGGTGAACGGTACAATCCTTCTTGTGACCTGCTTGCTAACGAGGTGTCCCTCGGCTTGTGTGCTATATGTTAATTGCTATGACTAAAACAAGATAAAGCATGCAACCGGTTATATTGTTCTCGTGTGTTTGTGTATCTTTACACTAACCCGTGAGACTTGAGATTGCTACTAACCAAGTTTAGTACTTACTGAGTTAAGAATAAGAGTTAATTTTGGTGGTTGTTGGTTAATGCCCGTTAAGGCTTAGCTAGCACATGATGATTAAGATTTTACTAACTGGAACTTGAGTGAGGAAACCCGGGACCGATCTCCGGTCATGCATGCTAAAGAAAAAGGGGGACGGTATCTGAATCAGATCCGCCCTCCGCTTAAGGACTGTCTTCGGACTTGTAGCTAGGGCCGGTTGCCGGCTCAGCTACGCTGGACTCCCGTCCAGAGTAGGTGGCATTAAGATGGTGCGGTGGGATCACCTAAATCCCAGGTTCGAATTAAGCTACAACCAATCCCTCCAGGAAAGTTGTTTATAATGAGGTTATGATTAAGATTAAGGTAAGGTAAGGAAATGAGATTAAGGAAATGAGGACTAAGGAGGGGTTACTAACCCACTTGATAAGGGAACGCTTGAGTCGTTCATTGTTTGTGAAAATATATGTTCATCTGTGGTTATTGTTATTGCACTTCATATATGCTTGTGTATGTAATCAATTTCCATGCTATCGACAATTAGTCGTCGTAGCCCCGTTAGCTTGGGGGCCATGAGAGGGGTGTACCAGCATTCGTGCTGACCCCCTCGAGGGCTATTTTTACACTTGCAGGTAAGAGACCCATGAGGACGCACTACGAGAGTAGGAGCGGCTTAGACTTAGGGTGGGGTGTTTATTTTGAGTTCGGGCTGCGCTGTGCACCCGACTGTTTATACTAAGCTGATGTAAGGTTGAGATTATGTTTGAGATACTTGTACTCGGTGGTTGTGGTATTGAGGTTGGTGATGTTCTGAGTTGGATAAGTAATTTGGATAAGTATTGTAAATGATAATAAGGCCGGATATTTCTAACGATCAGACCGTGGCAAGGTCCAGGTGGTTTATTTCCGCTGCGACGTGTTCGATTAAGTGTTCAGTTTTGCGATAACCACGAATGGCGTTAGATGGGGTGTTACAATGTTATTTAAGGGCCTAAGTGCCAAGCAATTTAAATTATGCACTATATTGTGATGTAGTGCTAAATGTGTGAAGTTTTGTGTATAAGAATGTGCTTGATGGGATTTAGTGTTCTTGGTTGTTTAATGGTGAAAACATTGTGTTTTGGTTTAGTAATGTTCTAGGAGAGTTCATGTCAAAATTAGGTAATAAACAAGAAGTTCTAAGGGTTTTAAATGAGTTGGTAAGTTAGGAAATGTTTAGGATGGATAAGTGCTTTCCTAGTGAAAGAAACTTGCATTAAGGGGTTTAAAGATGTAAAAAGGGCTTAGGAAATGTTCTAGAGGATTTAGAAATGCAAAAGAATGTTTGGGGACATTCAAGATCATGGTGAGATTGTGTTTAGGACTTGTGCAATGTTGATGTAAAAGGAAGAAGTAATTTTTTGTATGGAGGATCTATAAGCTTGTAGAGATGTTTTAGGAATGGTAGGAAGAAAGATGCTTGGGAGATGATGTAGTAGTGGTGAGGAAACATTATTGGCATAGTGGTTTCATAGGTATGAAACACCACTTAGAAACTTAAGGAGGAAACATTATAAGTGTTAGGAAATTTGGTAAGAAATGAGTAAGTGTATAAGGAGAAAGAAAATGAGTTTTATGGATGTTGTATGAGAGAATAAGTGTGCCAAATGGTGTTGGAAAACATTAGAAGGCTTGAGGAAAAGTTTAGGGAAGATTGGACAATGTTTGGACATGTTCTGGTGGCATCCGACCCAGGGGTCCGATCCAAGTTTGGGTCGGACAGCCTCTGTTAGACGCCAGTAAATGGTTCTGGAACGGTCGACAGAGGGCTTGGGTCGGACATGGGTCGGACGGCTGTGTTTTAAAGGACGGTAAATGTTCTGGAATGGTCCGACCCAGTTGTTGAGTCGACATGGGTCGGACAAGTAGAGTTTTTCAAACCCGAAAGTCACTGGAAGGGTTCAACCCAGTTGTGGGTCGGACGGTGGGTCGGATGACCAAAACTTAAAACAAAAAAAACATAAAAGTATGGCTTAAGTAATATAACCCTAGGGGGTATAATGTAGGTAATCAAGTATAAGTTTAGACATTAAAACATGTCATATAATCAAGTTAAACACTTGGTAAATTTGAAGTTAAGTAAGTAATTGACCAACATTCTTAAACATGTATAGGAGTGACCTACGGTGGAAATCAATCGAAGCAAGGACCAAGGTATGGTTTTCTTGCAGTCTGTTGCCTACCGGTTTACACCGGCTTGTGTGTTGTTTGTTTTTCTGTGTGTTTATGACGTTATAAGACTTAATCATGTAATGAGTTTACAGTTGTTCATATTATTGTGATGTTATGATGTGACTCATTTCCCTTGTGTCTAACATGACTTACCACTTGTTGTGAATTGTTTGTTAAGTTCCACTGTTGAACTTCTAACAAGTGCTAACTGGGAAGTGAGGAATCCGGTTGTCCGGTCATGCATGTAAGTTAAGAGTAGATATCTGAATCAGATTCGACTCTTATGTTGTTAAGATTGTTCTCCTTAATTTGGCGTTCGATCTCCGCTAGCTTCCTCCAAAGCTTACCTATTCTGACTTATGATCGGTTTAGTGGGAACATGTGTTTGTGTGGTGTGTTCGGGTCACTATATCCGATCCATCTGTGACTTAAGTTACTCGTTCGAATAACAGAACGGTAATGAGTGTGTGTAACAAGCTTAATATGAGAGTGAACCATTCTTTAGGCTTCTTATGTTGTTTAACCTTCTTGGTTTGTTATTGTGGAAAGAGTATCCACTGTGTATGTGATGTTGTGCTATGCAATGATGTTGCTATGCCATATGTTATGTTATGTTAAAATGAATGCCATGTCATCATGACAAATAGTTGCGCGTATCCCGGTAGCCGATGGGCTGCGCGTTAACCATACCAGTCAAGGGTTGCTGACCCCCTCGGGGGCTCCATATTTTTACTGCAGGATGAGGATCGAGGAAGCAGAGTGGCTGTAGATTCTAGGCTGCAGATGTACTTTTGGTTATTTGGATGTTGAGCCCGGGATGCGCATGTGCTCCCGTGGCATTATATTTTGGTATTGTTCGTGTTACAGATGACAGTGGAGTTATATGTACAGTATACAGTGACAGTTTGTATTAAATACTCGGTATGTTGGTTATGTATTTATGGTTGTTGTTAGTACCTAATGCTCGGGAGTCTGATCATCAGACCGATACACATGTATTTATTCTGCCTTGTTAACCACGTGGGTGGTTAACGGCGTTGTAGCACCGAATCATTTAGTTATTGTTTAGTTATTTTTCCACTGCGAATTGAGTTATTGTTAAGTGATTAGTAGGGGTGTTATAGTTATAAAAGTGGTATCAAAGGGAAGTATCGCTCTGATGACTAGAATACCGAGCTTAGGAATATACCGAGTTAGAAAACCTAACCATAGTTATCTAAGTGAGTAGTTATGGAAAGGTTAACCACTAACCAAGTGTGGAGATACCTTGTTGTCGGGAAAACGTTACAACCGTTAGAACCGATAAGTGTGTAAGTATAATGCTAATAAGTGTTCGTGTGAATTCAGATGTCAGGTAGACCGCGAGGTCGAGGCCGCGGGCGCGACATTGGTGATATTGGGGACCAGGGAGAGAACCCTACGGCACAAGCCATGGCCGATGCTGTACCGGCCGCCGTAGCCCAAATGGTCCCAAAACTTGTAGCTGCAATTCAGCAGGGGTAACAGCCCGAAGTTCAACCACCACCGCCACCGCCCGAGAGAGACCAACTGGGCAAGGCATTGGCAGACTTGAGACCCCCGTCGTTTCATGGGGATACCGACCCACGTAAGCTGGAGGCGTACATCTCCGAGTTGGAGACCGCCTACGAGACCTTGGATGTGCCTGCTGGGGCCAAGGTCCGTCTTGCCGCTTACTACCTTAAGGGATCGGCACAAAGTTGGTGGAAGCTTGTGAGAGAGGACCGGATGGCGGATCCTCAGTTTGGTTGGAGGGAGTACACGGCTCTGCTGCGAGCCAAGTATTACCCTGTGCATGTTCAAGAGGCTAAGCGCCTGGAGCTGGATAGTCTGAGGCAAGGGGATAAGATGTCGGTCGATGAGTACTACACCGCATTCACCGGTCTTATCCACCTGTTACCGGACCTGGGATACTCGAACCGGGTGCTGGTAACTTCGTTTTACAACAGTCTCAGCCACCGTCTTCGCTATGGGATGGGGCCAGCTGAGTATACTACCTTGCAGGTAATTAGAATACAGTGTGATGTGAATAGGTGTAATCCATAAGTGATATTAATGTGAGTTTGTGAGTATGTTTTGCGGGGCATGACTGACATCCTAAATCCAGGAGTGCTATCATGCTGCTGCTAAGGTCGAGATTACCGTCCGACTGAGGGACGAAGAGAACGCGCACAAGCGCAAGGCCACAAGCGAGGGCCAGAGTCCGCAGGGGTTACGGGGGAGGAAAGAAGAAGAAGAAGCCTTATCCCCAGCCCCAGAAGAGTCAGCACCAGGGTGACAAGGGCCAAGCCCAGACCACCATAGCTGAGGAGCCATTGAAGCTCACATATGCATACGCGGCGAAACCCCTACGCTCTTACCCACCAAAGGGTAATTATTTAATCATGTGTGTGTCAAGTTGAAGAGTATGTTGTTAAGTTATGAAGTAAGTATTGATTGTGTACTGTGATAGTAGCTAGCACGGGTTCTGGACCGGAGCGCCACTACTACTATAAGTGGTGTAACGGAGACCACCCCGGCGAGGACTGCAAAGGAAATGACGTACAGTGTCGTTACTGCGAGAAGTGGGGTCACCGTGACTATGAGTGTTACCGGAACCCCAACAGCAGAGTCAACAAGCCCAAGGGGCAGTGGAAGGGCAAGGCCACAGCGACCATCGATGGCCCGAAGACGGCTAACCAGCCACCCACAGATCAGAGGAGCACTGATTCCCAGAAGGGGAAGGGGTCGGGACCTAGCAAGTCCACCCTGCATGTGGTGGACCGGTCTGAGGCGCCAGGGCCCTCTTCTAGACCAGGTACCGCCTAAATTGTTGAATGAAATAAGTGATTGCATGCCGCATTTCATGCATGTGTGTGTTAGTGAGTCCAAATGTACTACCATGTGAGTAAAGAATTAAAGTATAGTGTGAAAGTCACCTAAATAGGCAATTGGAAATTTAGGAACCTTCAATATATGTTATCCAATCCCACCCACACCAAACCCTGAGGAAACCACCATCAATATCACCGACTTTCCAATGGAGCAATGTCAGGTCATCCAACCAGGTATGATACTCTTAAATGGATACCTGACACCGGAAGCACAAATCCATATCATCAGACGATGCAATGAACTTGGAGCAAAACCTGGAGGTTTCTACACACCCGAATACCCGAGCGGATCAAGAATGAAATTGAAGATGATGTGCATGGGTAAGGACTGGAATCCTTACACCAAGACATATCAAGAAGTGCGAGCTGAAGACGGAGCAATTGTACCAAGTATACCTGAGGAGTTCCTTGCGGTCGTTAACCACGCTGTGAGAATTGCTCAGCAGGTTAAAACGGATTCGATTCCAAGTGTTAAAGCAGATTTGTGTATTGTGAACTTCTACTAGAGAGGTGGACGGTTGGGTTTATACCAAGATAAGGACGAGTCACCCGAGTCTCTAAGTAAGGGAGTACCCGTGGTGTCTTGGTCCATTGGTGATACCGCAGTGTTTATATATGGCGAGCAGAAGCGTGCTGATCTCGCAAAGAAGTTAGTACTAAAATCAGGAGATGTGCTAATCATGGGTGGGCAATCAAGGATGTTATATCATGGCATCAGGAAGATCAAACTGAATACCGCACCGTCGGCAGTGATCAACGCCACACACATGAAACCCGGACGTTTGAATTTGACCTTCAGACAGTTTTAAAACCTTGTATAAGTATGTATGTGTTAAGCCAGTGTATGTTAAGGATGTTATATATGTGTTAGTTATGTTAACAGTGTAAGCCAACGTATGATGTATGATGTAAAGAGTGTGTTAATGAATAAAGTGGAGTTCTTGAAGTATATCAACCGTGTTGTTACCCAATACTTATTAGTTTGCCAATGAATTAGGCTGTGCTCTCGGAACGGGAGGTACATTGAGTGTCTACAATGAGGCAGAAGCCTGCAAGAGCGGCACAATCCTCACCGGTACCTTTCCAGTCAATGGCGTGGACGCTTCGATCTTGTTCGACTCCGGAGCCTCACATACATTTATTTCGCTATCCTTTGCAAAGAGGCTGGGGTTAGATGGTGATGAGATGCCAGACTTCCTAGTCACTCTCCCGTCGAAAGAGCGGATCAGGTTGTACCCGCTACCACCGAGATGTTGTTGTACGAATTCGTGATGAAGAGTTTCCGATCGACTTGATAGAGTTCGACGGACTTGGTTTTAATGTGATTGTCGGGATGAACTGGTTGGAGCGGTACAAGGGCAGAATCCTGTGTGCCGAGCATCGTCTGCTTCTTCGGAGTCCATCTGGGGTTACCATATCTTACCGCCAGAGGCCCAGGGAGCCTTCGACTCAGATCATCACCGCCATGGCTATGTGTCGTGAACTACGACGAGGGAGTGATGTATACCTCTGCTATGTCCAGGACATAGAGAGAGACCCAGAGTTTAGTCCTGATGTGCCGGTAGTGTCGGAGTTTCCTGATGTATTTCCTAAGGAACTGTCGGGCATGCTGCCAGCACGGGAAGTTGAGTTTGAGATTGATTTGGTTCCGGGCACCGGACCAATTGCGAAGGCGCCCTACCATATGGCTCCAGCAGAGATGACAGAGCTCAAGGAGTAGCTGAGAGACCTACTCGACAAGGGATTTATCCGCCCTAGCGTTTCACCATGGGGAGCACCGGTCCTCTTCGTGAAGAAAAAGGACGGTAGTCTCCGCCTGTGTATTGACTATCGAGATCTGAATGCAGTTACGGTGAAGAACCGTTACCCTTACCACGCATCGACGACTTGTTTGATCAGTTGAGGGGAGCATCAGTATTCTCCAAGATAGATCTATGATCCGGATACCATCAGATTGCCATCCGTGACAGTGATATTGTGAAGACAGCATTCAGGACCAGATATGGACATTACGAGTTTACGGTTATGCCGTTTGGATTATCCAATGCACCAGCTAAGTTCATGGACTTAATGAGCCGCTTGTTGCAAGATCAGTTGGACAAGTCAGTGGTAGTCTTCATCGACGATATTCTTGTGTACTCGAAATCGAGGGGTGAGCATGAAAGCCACCTGAGAAATGTAATACAAACATTGAGAAAGAATCAGTTGTATGCTAAGTTTTCAAAATGTGAGTTTTGGCTGAACCAAGTATCCTTTCTTGGTCACGTGATTTCTAAGGCCGGGATCGCTGTTGATCCGGCAAAGATTGATGCAGTGCGCACCTGGCCTAGGCCAAGACAGATACCAATATCAGGAGCTTCCTCGGTCTGGCAGGTTATTATAGGAGGTTTATGAAGGACTTCTCCAGTGTCTCGAAGCCGATGACTTCCTTGATGAAGAAGGATGCACCATTCGAGGGACAGTCGACTGTGAGAGTTCTTTCCAGAGTCTCAAGGATGCTCTGACATCTGTACCAGTCCTGACTATACCAGACGTCCAGATGGTTTTGAGGTCTATTGCGACGCATCGGGTAGAGGTTATGGGTTGTGTGTTGATGCAACAGGAAGGTCGTAGCTTTACGCCTCCGACACTGAAGAAGCATGAAGAGAACTACCATACCCACGATTTAGAACTGGGAGTGCCATTGTCTTCGCATTGAAGATATGGCGACATTATTTGTATGGGGTAAGTGTGACAATTTATTCTGACCAAAAAAGTTTAAAATAATTGTTCACTCAGAAGGAGTTGAACATGAGACAAAGAAGATGGGTTGAGTTTCTAAACGACTACGACATTAATCTACAGTACAAAGAGGGTAAGGCAAATGTGGTAGCTGACGCATTGAGTCGCCGAGCACACTCTCTCCATTCGCTAGTCTCTCATACTGGCTTGGTTGAAGAGGTGCGGAGTGCTCAGATGACGGATCAGTATATGTTGGAGATCAGGCAGAAGCTTATTGATGGCACATTTGAGGGTCAGAAGTATGACTTCCAACTCCAAGATGATGACCTGATTAGGCTCAATGGCCGACTGTATATTCCGAGGAGTAGCGCTGAGCTGAAGGAGCGCATTCTGAGTTAATCCCACTGTTCTACGACTTCGATTCACCCCGGAGCTTCAAAGATGTATAAGGGTATGAAATGTTATATTTGGTGGACTGGCATGAAAAAGGATGTTACTGATTATGTACTGAGGTGTCTCACTTGCCAGAAGGTCAAGTTTGAGCACCGACGGCCTGGTGGTATGGTACAGCCAATGCCAGTGCCTGAGTGGAAGTTCCATGACATTTCAATGGACTTCGTAGTAGGGCTTCCGCCTACAAGGGGAGGTCTGAATATGATTTGGGTTGTTGTTGACCGACTGACCAAGGTGGCTCGATTCATACCGATGAAGGACACCTGGAAAGTGGCAAAACTAGCTGAGCTCTTCGACAGAGAGATTGTAAGACATCATGGGGTACCGAAAACAATTGTGTCAGACAGGGATACCAGATTCCTCTCTAGGTATTGGAAATCTACACGGGAAGCGCTTGGTACCGAGTTGAAGCTAAGTACAGCGTTCCACCCACAGACAGATGGTCAGAGTGAGCGCACCATCCAGACACTTGAGGATATGTTACGTGCATGTGCACTTGATTTTCAGACCAGCTGGATTGACAAGTTACATCTGATCGAGTTTAGCTACAATAACAGTTACCATGGTTCGATCAAGATGTCTCCCTTCCAGGCATTATACGGTAGACCATGCCGCACGCCATTATGCTGGGATGATTCGAGTGAGACGGTCATTATAGGACCAGAGTATCTGGAACAAGTTCAGGCAGAAGTTCGCCAGATCCAGGCTAACATGAAGGCAGCCCAGGATAGACAGAAGTCGTACGCAGATGTGCGCAGACGTGACCTGGAATTCGCCGTGGGCGATCGGGTATTTCTTAGAGTATCCCCCATGAAGGGAGTGTTTCGTTTTAGCCAGAAAGGCAAGTTGAGCCCAAAATATGTGGGGCCTTATGTTGTGACGGAGCGGATCGGCCCGGTAGCTTACAGACTTGATTTACCCGCCGAGCTGGGCAAGGTACATGATGTATTTCATGTGTCCCAGTTGAAGAAATATATGTCTCATCCATGTCATGTGCTTCAGCCTGAAAGGCTAACCTTAGAGCCGACCATGCGATCAGTGGAGACTCCGGTACGGATTCTGGATACTAAAACTCGAGACACTCGCCATAAGTCTGTGAGACTGGTGAAGGTCCTCTGGTCTAACCAGGACATCGAGGAGGCCACTTGGGAGCTGGAAGATAAGATGAAGGCGAAGTACCCGTCATTGTTTACTTCTTAGTGTTTATGTGTATAGGGTACGGGGCATACCCCCTTTTAAGGGGGGTAGAGCCATTTCGGTTATGTGTGTCCGACGTGTATTTAAACACATCGTCTACGTTATGTTGTTATGTTGCAAACCGTTATGTCTGAATGATGTTGATGTTGTTGTATGGACCTTGTGTCCGATGATGTTGTTGTATGGACCTAGTGTCCGATGTTATGTTGTATGGACCTTTTGTCCAATGTTATGTAAGTGTGTTGTCAATGTTGTTATGGAAATATTGTTTATATGTATTCCTGTGTTCTAACATTTAGGATATGTGGAAGTGTGAACTTTGAGGACAAAGTTCTTTTAAGGGGGTAGATTGAAATAACCCAAACCTTAGTATGTTGTTTAAACATTTAAATATGGTATATTAAGACTAAAAAGAGTCTTAGAAACATTAGTAAACAATTTAAATCATAGAAAACACAAATAAATACCTTAAGGTCAATTAGGGCTAAAATGTGCTCTAAGCTTGGAATAAGCTTGGGTAAGACCTAATGAGCTTACTAAGACCTTATTTATATACTAATGAACATATTAAACCAATTACCAAAGAAAACCAAGCTTGAAAACAAGTTAAAACACAAAATGTGCTTTAAGGAGTCTTAAAGCACATTTTTGAAAAATTGTCTTGTAAATGAGTTTTGAATGGCTAAATGTCCATCATTACTTTAATTAATATGTGTACTACTTAGTATCACATTTGGAAGTCTATATCAATGGGAAATCAAAAATTTCACATCTATGTGCCTTGTTTTAGTGAATAGTAACTAAAATAAGCTAGTTTGTAACATATGTTTGTATAAGTAATTAAATTGGCCAATAAAGACTAAAATACCCTTATTAACATAAAGGGGGCCAGTTTTTATGGTAATGAGTCACCACTCATGTTAGTTTATTAAGTAACAAATGATGACTAATGGTTACTATTTACTTTAACATATAAATAATTCTTAAAAGCAAAACCAATCTTCATTCTCTCATTTCTCTTCATTTCACACGTGTTCAACCTCTCTTCTATCTCTTCTCCATTCTCCATTCACGGTTTGCAATAGTACACACACAATACCATCTTTGACCACTTGTATCTCCTAGCTCATTTTTCCAAATCAAATTCTAAGACCACCATTCTCTTCCTCTCATCAAGCTCTTCAATTCTATCCTTTCAAAATCTCAAGAGCTTCTTATTGCTGCCTTCCTCTCCATGGGAGGAGCTTGAGCTCATCTTTTCACATATTATTGTTCTCCTTTGCTTCAAGGTAAGGAAACTCAAAGAAAAATGATGTTTCCCTCATGTTTATGTGTTGTCCAAAAATCACTCTTAAATGTGTCCTTATGTTGCCTTGTTCTAGCTTCATTCCAACCTTTCATGGACTAGGTGGAGTCCTCTCTTGATACATATTCAAACTCTCTTCAAGTTCTAAGGTAATACAACTATCTTAATGTTTTTAAAACAATGTATAATCTAGGGTTCACAATGAGATGAAGCATAGAGCTTGTATACTCATTTTATCATTTGTATAATGTTTAGAAGTTGACAAACAATCAAAAGCCTTGCCGATTTACTCAAGGAAACAAGAAAGAAGTTGTGAGGAAAAGAGGTAAATGTGCTAACCTAATGTGGTTTAAAGTCTTAGGAGAAATGAGCATATATTGCTTATTAAAATGATCTAAGGAGCCAATGGTGAATGACTTAGTAAAATGTTCTCAAAGGCTTAGTAAAAGGCATATGTGTTGTTGAGTGTATTTGCAGGTCAAAGGCAAATATAATGTGGGAAATTCAGTGTTTATGATTTATGCATCTTAAGGGCCTAAGAGCCATGTTATTTAAGGGCCTAAGTGCCAAGCAATTTAAATTATGCACTATATTGTGATGTAGTGCTAAATGTGTGAAGTTTTGTGTATAAGAATGTGCTTGATGGATTTTAGTGTTCTTGGTTGTTTAATGGTGAAAACATTGTGTTTTGGTTTAGTAATGTTCTAGGAGAGTTCATGTCAAAATTTAGGTAATAAACAAGAAGTTCTAAGGGTTTTAAATGAGTTGGTAAGTTAGGAAATGTTTAGGATGGATAAGTGTTTTCCTAGTGAAATAAACATGCATTAAGGGGTTTAAAGATGTAAAAAGGGCTTACGCAATGTTCTAGAGGATTTAGAATGCAAAAGAATGTTTTGGGGCATTTCAAGATCATGGTGAGATTGTGTTTAGGACTTGTGCAATGTTGATGTAAAAGGAAGAAGTAATTTGTTGTATGGAGGATCTATAAGCTTGTAGAGATGTTTAAGGAATTGGTTAGGAAGTAAAGATGCTTGGGAGATGATGTAGTAGTGGTGAGGAAACATTATTGGCATAGTGGTTATCATAGGTATGAAACACCACTTAGAAACTTAAGGAGGAAACATTATAAGTGTTAGGAATTTTGGTAAGAAATGAGTAAGTGTATAAGGAGAAAGAAGATGAGTTTTATGGATGTTGTATGAGAGAATAAGTGTGCCAAATGGTGTTGGAAAACATTAGAAGGCTTGAGCAAAAGTTTAATGAAGATTTGACAATGTTTGGACATGTTCTGGTGGCGTCCGACGCAGGGGTCCGATCCAAGTTTGGGTCGGACAGCCTCTGTTAGGCGCCAGTAAATGGTTCTGGAACGGTCCGACCCAGAGGGCTTGGGTCGGACATGGGTCAGACGGGTGAGTTTTAAAGGACGGTAAATGTTCCGGAATGGTCCGACCCAGTTGATTGAGTCGGACATGGGTCGGACAAGTAGAGTTTTTCAAACCCGAAAGTCACTGGAAGGGTCCGACCCAGTTGGTGGGTCGGACGGTGGGTCGGACTGACCAAAACTTAACAAAAAAAAAAGTATGGCTTAAGTAATAAACCCTAGGGGGTATAATGTAGGTAATCAAGTATAAGTTTAGACATTAAAACATGTCATATAATCAAGTTAAAGACTTGGTAAATTTGAAGTTAAGTAAGTAATTAACCGACATTCTTAAACATGTATAGGAGTGACCTACGGTGGAAATCAATCGAAGCAAGGACCAAGGTATGGTTTTCTTGCAGTCTTTTGCCTACCGGTTTACACCGGCTTGTGTGTTGTTTGTTTGTCTGTGTGTTTATGACGTTATAAGACTTAATCATGTAATGAGTTTACAGTTTTTCATATTAGTGTGATGTTATGATGTGACCCATTTCCCTTGTGTGTGTCTAACATGACTTACCACTTGTTGTGAATTGTTTGTTAAGTTCCACTGTTGAACTTCTAACAAGTGCTAACTAGGAAGTGAGGAATCCTGTTGTCCGGTCATGCATGTAAGTTAAGAGTAGATATCTGAATCAGATTTGACTCTTATGTTGTTAAGATTGTTCTCCTTAATTTGGCGTTCGATCTCCCGCTAGCTTCCTCCAAAGCTTACCTATTCTGACTTATGATCGGTTTAGTGGGAACATGTGTTTGTGTGGTGTGTTTGGGTCACTATATCCGATCCATCTGTGACTTAAGTTACTCGTTCGAATAACAGAACGGTAATGAGTGTGTGTAACAAGCTTAATATGAGAGTGAACCATTCTCTAGGCTTCTTATGTTGTTTAACCTTCTTGGTTTGTTATTGTGGAAAGAGTATCCACTGTGTATGTGATGTTGTGCTATGCAATGATGTTGCTATGCCATATGTTATGTTATGTTTAAAATGAATGCCATGTCATCATGACAAATAGTTGCGCGTATCCCGGTAGCCGATGGGCTGCGCGTTAACCATACCAGCCAAGGGTTGCTGACCCCCTCGGGGGCTCCATATTTTTACTACAGGATAAGGATCGAGGAAGCAGAGTGGCTGTAGATTCTAGGCTGTAGATGTACTTTTGGTTATTTGGATGTTGAGCCCAGGATGCGCATGTGCTCCCGTGGCATTATATTTTGGTATTGTTCGTGTTACAGATGACAGTGGAGTTATATGTACAGTATACAGTGACAGTTTGTATTAAATACTCGGTATGTTGGTTATGTATATATGGTTGTTGTTAGTACCTAATGCTCGGGAGTCTGATCATCAGACCAGTACACATGTATTTATTCTGCCTTGTTAACCACGTGGGTCGTTAATGGCGTTGTAGCACCGAATCGTTTAGTTATTTTTCCACTGCGAATTCAGTTATTGTTAAGTGATTAGTAGGGGTGTTATAGTTATAAACATATGGTATTTACAACATAGTATAAAATATGTGGGTATATTGTAACAAATGAAAACTATGAGGAATGAAGAAATAATAAGTATATTATATGTGGTGCCTTCGGTAATAAAATATAGTTGCAAAAACTATATATTATAATGTTTAATGCAATAAAAATATCATGTTATATGATATAATGACATTAATGTAACAATGTATAAATTATGTGGTTAAAACATAATTAATGAAAATACAAGGGCTGTTGCGTACATAATAAAGTTTGAAATTGAATTTATAAACTATGGTCTACAATGTTACAAATACTATAGATATTATATAGTATTAATGTGATTAAATGGAACAATTATCATTAATAATATTCACATGAAATAATGTTACAATTAATGAGAAATGAAGATTACAAACTAAGGTTAGTATTAAGAATAAACCTTGGGAAATTATAATACATGTAACGAAATGTTACATAATATTAAGGTAAAGTCCTTAATATAAATTGCATGATATAATGCAACAAATGGAAATGATCATCTTACATAAGATGATAATCATGTAACATATAATATAAAAGTATAACTTATGAAATATTAATGTTTAAGTGAATACATGTGATTTCGCAAGCATATATTAAATGTACATACATATTGGATTATATGGTATAGTTGAAACTACAATATAGTGCATGCATACATGCAACCATATATTATATGACTAAACAAATAAAAACAGCATGTATAAATGTATATGTGTGAAAAACGGGAGTATATGAAAGAATATGCCATATGGTTCTAATGTCATGAAATAATAAATGACAAGTGTTATGACATTAGTATAAATATATACTACAAGTCATATAATTACAAATCAAAGTATATGTTTATTAAGATGAATAATGAGATGTATAGTCTATGGTACAATATCAAATGGTTAAATAATAATGCCGTAAAACATTAGTGTATAAGCATAAATTGCAATGCAAATTAACGTTGCATGGGTACATGGAACAATATATTATAAATGTATGCTCGTATGTCTAACAAAAATGGTTAAGTTAATACTTAAGTATTAACAGGAATATGTATTCGTATACTCGTAAAAATAAGGAAAAAATCCTAACATTTAAAAACGCCACAACTAAGACGTTTTTATAACCGACCCATTTAAATAAACTCGGGCATTGGTAATTAATACATATTTCGACTGATGAGTTCGTATACGACACTTTAATAATTAACTGTTGAAATCCGGGGATGAAATGTCAGGATTATTTGTGTTGTTCGGATTTACCGAGCTTAAATAAGTCATGTGGATTGACTTATGTTGTGTTTGATATTTAGACCGTATCACCGACGAAGGTGCTGGACGAGCTAGTGGTCTACTGCGCAACCTAGGTCATTGGTGAACGGTATGTAAAGGGGTCTGATCCGAGATGTCCTGAGGGCTTCCTCGGGCTCGGATTTGTTTGCTATAACATGTGTGATATGTACGTGGATATGTGTATGGGTTGTTTACCTGTGTTACTGCATTATTTATTATGCACGAATGTCCTACGGGACTAATACTACGTCGACTATAGATCGACTTATATAAACCTACATATACGAGTATCGTGATTGTGATTTGATAAGTGTCCAAATGAGCATGATTTACAGGTGTATTTCATATATAATATTAGCACTTTTCTTGCTCATTTCTCCACTTTTGTTAGTTTTCCTCTAAATTATGTTTATTTGTACTTACTTACTTTCACGATAATATTACTCACTTATTATATATTTTCTTAGATTTATGTAATGATATGAACTGATACATTTTATGTGTCTAATGCAGGAAAATTACAATAGACCCGTATATATATATATACTAAAAATATCACGTACATCACTTCAGTATAAAAATGAATCACGTGTGATGATCATGGGCACATTATATTCTTCACGAGCTATCATTTTCACGAGCAGCACACGAACGGACAAGAGGACAATGCAACTAATGAGTACGTGAGACTTGCATGAAGAACCGCCCTTGTTAACGCCTTCTATTAGGCGGACATGAAGAGATTCAACCGCCTCTGTACCACCTAAAACCAAGGCGGACGTGAGTGTGGTTTGGGAGGCGGACACATAGGCTGTAACCGCCTGGTAATTGGGCGGTAGCCAAGGCGGACATAAGTGCTGCAACCGCATGAGACTTGGGCGGTAACCAAGGCGGACAAGACTAAAATCAGTCGCAAAACAGTTTTCTTCGCGCGCCGACTGTCTGCAACTTGCTACCATATCCATTACCAGTCGGCGCTTAAATTCCTCACGCGTGAACTCTGTCCCCTGCAATCAATGAAGCAATCAGTGAGCTGCAATCAAACGCAATAAATGTTCTTCCACCGCCTCAATCAATTTCCCAACTTGCTCACGCGTCTGTTAAACTCCTCTGCTGCCTCTTCGCTTCCTCTATATAAACACACGAGCCTTCTCCTTATCTAATATCGATCGACCACCCAATCAATCCACCACCCATACAATCCATCACCGTTCCACTTCACCACACATCACACGTTCATCTCATTTCTCTCCTCCCGCCTTCTCCATTTTTATTTCACTTTCCACCATATTCACCTCTAGTCCTACGTATACAAAATAGCAGAGCGAGCTGGAGTGATTACAGATGATTTCTATTACTCTTGTTTCTGTTTATCTATTTAATATGTTAGGCTAGAATATTTATACTCTGGGAATGGTTATTATGTGTTTGTATTAATTGTGCAATATTTTTACTGGTTTATTTAAATACAGTTTGTTACGTTTTAAAGGTTATCTCGCACCTTTTTAATAAATGTCATGAGTTTATTAAATTGCTTTCCTAAGTCTATTTTGATCAGACCGGTGATAAATAGATAGGTTAATTAAGACGTAAAACTGGAGGAAACTTGTTATGATTTAATAAGTTAGTATTCAGTTGCAAATGTAATTCCTCAAATACTCCTCTGCCGTTTACAGGCATTTTGCTTGAACCTTGATTAGAACCTTGCATTTTCAGGTAAACGAGTTCTTTTGAGTCTATGACTTAGACCTTAAGAAAATAACAGGAACCTTGCCAAATTATTAAACCAGTAGAGATAGCTTAATTATGCAGATTATAATAACCTGACCCAGAGTTCCATTTAATTTATCTGTTAACTTAGCTTATTTTATCTTTCTTTTTATTTATAATACAAGTCAATTAATTCCCCCTTTTTGTGACACGCTTAGGTACTATTATATGTATATTAGTCCCACGGTTCGACATCCGGTCGCTTACAATTTCACTATACTACTACGACCGGGATTTGTTTGCAGCCCGACGTTTATTTTGAGTTTTAATTTCTTTTCTTTTAATTTTACACCAGTTTAACCACTCACGATACAACGTCTGCATGATTGCAGCTGTCTGACATAATACGCTGAGTATTATAGACTATGTAGTTATAACCTAAGTAAAATACTTAGGAAAAGAGACACGACATCGTTGGTCACTAGAGCTTTGACTCGAACACGAATACCACCTAGAATGATTCTAGGCATGCGTAAGACCAATAGGGCAGCCAATAAATAAGTGATGATTCTCTACATTTAAAAATGTAACGCTTTAAAACGACTAACTGAGTCAACAGTTGAGAGTGGTTAAGAGTGATGGTTACCTTAATCCAGTTAGTCCTTGGCTACTGGTCGTGCATTGAGATCAAGTGGGACTTTAACATCTCATGAAGCTGGGCTATAGCTTTGGGGTGAAGGTGCGCTAGGGTGCAACCTCCGAATCAAGAACCTGAGGATAAAGTGGTAAGGAGGGATAGTCAGCCCACCAAGGAAAAATTCAGAATAAATGACATACCTAAGTGTGAAGTCATCATGAGGATGGGAGTTAGAGGAAGGAAGGTAAATGCGAGTGCCAAGTGGGACTTTAACATCTCGAAGAAGGGCGTCAAGCGACAGAATATCAAGAGAGCTAGGCAAAGGTTCACGATTTTCGGCGAAAACGGTGATTAGGAGATAACAGAGTCGGATAAAATTTCTTACCTTCTTTCACACCCTGAATCGTGTCTAGGGAAGAGACGAAATTGACTTTCAACTTAGCCTTGGAGGAACTTGAAGAAGTCATAGTTGTTGAGGAATCAAGCAGGCGCAAATCACAGACGACGGTGGAAAGGGAGTGACCAGGGTTAGCACCACAAAAGAAGAGTAAGCGATGGTTGTTGAAGAGAGTGATCAGAAAAGCAAAGAAAGAGAAACAACCAGTTCCTTCGAGACTTAAAAAGCGGTAAAAATCCTACTTAAAATATCATTAAAATATCTGTTGCAAACAAAAACTGCTTTTGGCAGGAAAACAGGAACTTTGCTTATTCTGAATTAAGAAGCTGGCACACGGGAAAAAGCAGAAACTCTGTGTGTTCCGCATTGACAGGCATGCACGCAGCCAAAGGGGGGAAGGCCGTACTGGCCACAAAGCCTATAGAAAGCCATCTTTTTTCCTCGCTAGGCAAAGGAAAAAAGAACTTGAGGGACTGAGAAATGATAAGGAAGACGTGCAGTCGATGGGCCTTCAAAGTAACAACAAAATAAAACCCAAAAATTTTCCGATTTCTGCCTAACAACCATGACAACTACAGGAAGTTCTACTTTTTTCATCAAAGCTTCAAAAAGTAAACTTGTGGACTATTGAAGAGGAGAAAAATGAGATCAATCCTAAAGGCCAGGGAAAAACCGAAGACAATGACCGGTCACATATGACCGTGTAGAAAACAGGGAATAAGTATAAATAAACGACCGGTCATCTGTGACCGGTCGAGAAAGTAAGAAGTAAGTGTAAGTAATGGTCGGTTGCCTGTGACCGGTTGAGAAAGCAAGAAGTAAGTGTAAGTAGTTACCGGTCGCCTATTACTGGTCGAGAAAGTTAGAATTAAGTGTAAATTGCAACCGGTCGCCTGTGACCGGTCGATAACCAAGGAATAAGGTATAAATAGCGACCGGGTGCCTATGCCCGGTCAAGTAACTAGGAACGGAAATATAGATATAGATGGTATGTTTACATAATAATTAGAGTGACAGCCTGACAAATAGGGAAAGTGACAAACTGGTAACCCCAGAAACTATAGGAAAGTACTGTAAATAAGGGTTCACCCCCAAAAAATAAGATAAAATATCAATACTTACTCAATCTCTTTCTACTTGATTACTCTCTTTATTGCAAAGTTCTCTCTAAGTGCGATTTCATCGGTAACAAGGTAATTCGATGAATACTCTGGCATGAATCATAGATCAAAGGGAGATTAGCGATTTAGATTATTAGGGAAAGAAATTCAACCTTTTCAACAATATTTTTAATTTTGGGTTGATTTCGGGTCAATTTTAGAGTGTCGGATCGGTTTTGGGTTGATTTTGGGTCATCATGTTAGTTTCGGGTTGACATAACATAACCTGTTTCAGGTTCGGGTCGGTTTCGGGTTAACATGAGCAGATCGGGTTAGAGTTGAAGTCAACCGGACCCAAAACCCGAAATTGACAACCCTAGTTATGTATCATCTGACAAAAATATTTTTTGTTATAAACCATTGTTCAGTGTAATAAATTAAGTTATACTAAATTGAACTATGTGTGATGACTAGTATTTATTAAGCTAATAAACAATGAACAATAGTTGTATGTTTTACGTTTTTGATGACGAGCGACATATACAAGGAAGAAACTAAAAAAACAGTTATTATCTTACTCCCTCCGTCCCAGCACAAATGTCCACTTTCACCTTTGCACGTAAGTTAAGAAAAAAATGTTAATACATCTTCTTTCCCAACTTACCCTCTCTGAACGTCCCTGTATAGACAATGGTAAAGGAAAA
Organism: Limonium bicolor; assembly: GCA_023374045.1. NCBI lineage: Eukaryota > Viridiplantae > Streptophyta > Magnoliopsida > Caryophyllales > Plumbaginaceae > Limonium > Limonium bicolor. The sequence continues at coordinate 115,477,576 of CM041783.1, forward strand.
AGTATTGTACATATTTAGCACATGTATAAAAATTAGGGGTATTAGTGTAGTTTTACATGAAAAGTAGAGAACATTTTGGGACAAGGAAAGAAAGGAAAATGGATAACTGCTATGGGACGGAGGGAGTATAATTTAATATATGTATAAGTTTTTAGTCATATTATAAAACATGAACTTAAAAAGTAATAAAATTCTAAGAATATCATGATTCATATACAATTCTATTGAAGTTTAAATTTTTTTATAGTTACTTTTTTATGTGTTCATTTATTGGAATATTATTTTAATGATTGTTATTCATTTGCTACATACTTTCAATAACTTTATAATTCAAAAATTTAGAACGTAATAGCCTAATAGGGAAACACTTATAAGAGTATTAAATGCACATTACAAGATGAGTAAAATAGTTATATAAAAAATATTATATCAGAAATGAAATGGATAATTATTTTATGGCAAAACAAATCCTTACGAATTTGATTCATTACTAAAAAGTGATGATATTTAGTTAAATTACGTTTATTTGAGATATTTAATGTAAAGTCCATTTACCATAACAAAAACGAAAGACACACGGCCATAGACCACGTCTGAGAGGAACGTGTTATCGTTGCTAGGCGATTTGGAGATTTTGGGTCAACATCAAACCCTAACCAGGTAAATCCTAGATTATCGTTCTCATGGAGACGATTTGGTCACTCTCCTATTAGATCTTCTTCAAAGCTCAGCGACAGCTTAGTTGGGGTCTCCTTTCCCTCTGTGGCCATGGCTAGTGAGGTGGTACGTCATCTTCATCAACAAGTAGCTAGGTGGTCAGTCTTAGATTGTGGTAGTGGTGGATCCGTATTCACTCTTCTTTGACAGTGCGGCTGATTTCCTTATTTCCTGCTGCTATTTATATTTCTACAAATTGTGGGCCGCTGTGAATTTCTACCCTCCAACTATGGTGCTAGATTGTTGTCGGAAGTGGATAGTCTTTGGTGTTCATCTGTTTGTTCTTCTCGTCACCAAGTTGTGCATTATTATTCTGTCCTTCTGTTTGGATGTAGTAAGGTGTCCCCTCAAATTTGAGTGGATCGGGAGGGACTGTCGCCAGTCTTTCCCACAGGATTCAACCTCTTTGGAATTGGTAACCGAATATCTAGAAAAAGGAGTCTTTAGTATAGGCAAGACAGATATTGACACCGGGTGAAGCATTTCCTTGTCTCCTCTGATCGTGAAAAGTGGGGCTGACTACCAAATGAGTTGCCTTTCACTAAATTGTCGGGGATTAGGCCACCCCAAGGCAGTTACTTGGGTTAAAAGCTTAATCCTTAAGCTTAAACATGATATTGTTTTTTTATGTGAAACCCATAGATCTTTGATGAATATGGATCTCTTCTTTGGCAAATTTTCTCTGTATTCTGGAGTGGCTGTTGCTAGTAGAGGTAGAAGTGGTGGCCTCTGCATTATGTGGAAGACAGATATTGGGTGTTCTATTCTCTCTCAGTCCCATCATCATATGTCTGTTGTTATTAAGCTACCTGGCGATCTTCAGTTTCTTTTCACTGGGTTCTATGGATGGTCCAATTGGAACCTTAAATTTTTGTCCTAGAAACTCCTCAATGCTCTTAAACAACAGGCTGATCTTCCTTGGGTGATAGCTGGTGATTTCAATCAGATCCTTTTCGCTTCTGAAAAGATTGGTGGTAGAATCAGACAGGAAGCTCAGATGTCTCCTTTTAGAGATGTCATAGCCGAGTGTGATTTGCATGATGTTGGCTTTTTGGTGCTAGCACTACCTATACCAATTGTCAAGAAGGTGATTCAAATTCCCACAGTAGATTAGATAGGGTCTTCTGCTCTTTTGATGGGATTACTCTATTTCCAAACATCTCAGTGGAGCACCTGCCGAGAGAAGACTCTGATCATTGCCCTCTTTTCATCAGATTGTTTGGGAATCATAAAATCCCCACTAGAGTTTTTAGATTTGAGAATGGTTGGTGTTTGGATTCAAAATGTGCTAAGATTGTTAGAGAGGTGTGGGGCTCTTTTGATCCAGATGTTACTGCCATTCTAGCCCAGTGTGCAAAAAAATTAAGTGACTGGAAAGGTTGGTCTATCTCAAAGATCAAGTGGAAGATCAATTCAAAAAAAAAAGAGCTTGGTCTCATCCCTAGTAGTAATACCTCTCTAGGTTCTATAAACAATAGAAAGAGGCTCTTAATGGAAATAGAGATCCTTGCTTTTCGTGAAGAAATTTGATGGAAACAAAGATCAAGAGATTGCTGGATTAAAGAAGGGGATAAAAACACTGGTTTCTTTCATGCTAGAGCTTCTAATCTCAAAAGATCAAAAGAGATTCATGGCCTAAGGGATCCTGATCAGGTGATGCAATACAGTTGGCATAACATTGAATTCATTGCCAGAAATCACTTTCAATCCCTTTTCTCTTCTTCTCTGCCCCAAGCTGATAATGAGTTTATCTCTGTGGTGGAAGGCAGGCTTAGCTTCAGCTTTATCAATGAGTTATCGAGACCGTATACAGAGGATGAAATTTTTTCAATAGTTAAACAGCTTGGCTCTAATAAAGCTCCTGGTCCCGATGGTTTCAATGGCAAGTTTTATAAAACTTATTGGCACATTATTGGAAATCAGGTGATTGATGCTGTTATGTCTATTCTTAGAGGTCAGGTACTCCCACCCTCTTTGTTTCATTACCCTTATCCCTAAAACCAGTGGTGTAGTGGATATTGACAAATTCACACCTGTTGCTCTTTGCAATTTCATCTATAAAATTGCTTCTAAGATGTTAGCCAACAGAATCCATCACATGTTACCCCATCTCATCTCTCAGAACCAATCGGGCTTTGTTAAGGGCGGGCTGATCACAGATAATATCATCCTAGCTGGAGAGTTACATCACTTTTTATAGAAAAATCAAGCTACTAAGAATGGTTTTTTTGCTCTTAAGGTGGATCTCAGGAAGGCCTATGATAGGCTTGAGTGGTGTTTTTTTAAAGCAATTCTCACTTCCATGGGATTTCCAGCCAACTGGCTCAACCCAATCATGAATTATGTTCAATCTGCCAATTGCTCTATTCTCATCAATGGCAAGCCTGGTACTTCCTTCTCTCAATCTAGGGGCATAATACAAGGAGATCCCCTATCCCCTTTCTTATTTATCTTGGCTCAGGAAGCTCTCTCAAGTTTTCTAAACAAAGCTGATTCCAGAGGAGATTTCAAAGGTATTAAACTCTCCCCTCTTTGCCCCTCCATTTCTCACCTAGCCTTTGTAGATGATATCCTCTTTTTTGGTCTTGCTAGCACCACAAATATATCATTTCTAAACCAATCAATATCTAGATTTCTCCTTTCATCTGGCCACAAAATTAACCTTGAAAAATCTGAGCTCATTTTCAGCAAAAAGCTCTCCCCTAATATCAAAAATAATATAGCCAACATGCTTAATGTTCAAGAAGTCCCCTCCTTCTCCAAATATCTTGCCTTGCCCCTCAAAATTGATAGAAATAAATCTGACCTTTTCTCCTACCTTCTAAACTCTGTCCACAAAAAAATATCTAGCTGGTCAAAACCAATGGCACGGGCGGCTAGATCCATCATGGTTTCTAGTGTGCTACAAGCCATTCCAAATTATACAATGTCTCTATTCTCCCTCCCAAAGAATATGACTTCCAAACTTAATTCAGCTTTCTCCTCCTTTTGATGGAGTGGTAAAGTAGGTGGGAAATCACTTCATTGGATTAAATGGGCAAAGGTGTGAGGAAAAGTGGAGAATGGTGGTTTATGATTCAGAGAAGTGGAAAGTTTTAACAAAGCGCTCCTTGCTAAGCAACTATGGAGATTGTTAATCTATCCTAACTCTTTGGTTGCCCAAGTTCTCAAAGCTATTTACTACCCCACAACAACATTAGTGAGTGAAATACCCGTGAAATTTGGCATAGGATTAAATTAGCATATAGTCGGGAATGTTATTAGTAAGATTGATAAAGGCCCAAAGAAGCTATATAGACATATATATATATACGTTCGTCTCAAACAACTTTATTATGTACAAGGATACAGACTGGATTTTTACTTCTTCCTGAAATATTTACCTCTTCCTAACTTATTTATTCAGCTACTATGTATTTACTCTTTTATCTATTTATTTAGATAATTCTTCTCATCCTTTACTAGCGATCGGTTAGCCCTTCTTTTATTTTTACTTTAACCAAATAATATTTATTTATCTCTCTAAATCTTGAATCTAGATCCTTCCATGATTTTAACGTTATTCATTTACTTTTAAATTGAAATCTGATTTATAAATTCATTCCAAGTTATTTTACAAGTATTGTTTATAAATTCTCCTTCCACTAAACTAGGTATATTTATTAGTTAATTACTGATTCCTTAATTATTTTCACATTGTTTTCTATTTAATAACACGATCGTAATCACGATCTTCTTCATCTTCAATACGTCGTCACTACGCTCCTCTCTTTCTTCAAGCTCCCAACCTCTCTCAATTCTCGCTCTTGTTTCCCCATCACTGTTAGGCCGCTTCTCTGGTGCCGGATCTGGTAGAGGGGTAAGGGGGAATCCATTGGTAAGGTTAGATAGTTAATTCTTTGGTATTTGTGTAGTTCCTAATTGTGTTCTTACTTACAATTCTAGACACCGAATTCCCTGACGGACGCTACTATTGATCTTGCTGAGTGATTCTGTGGCTGTGACCGTATCCAGGTAAATGTTGTGCTCAACATTCTCTACCTCTGTGTTTTTGCGAATTAACAATGGATTGGTTTGGATGTGGTTTTGATACTGTGAAAGTTTGGGAATTATTTTTCCCCTATGTATTCTGGTGAGATGTTTTGCAAAGGGTTTGAATCAATGTTTTGGGAGACTTTCTTTGAATTGGTTATTGGATTGTTGGTACCTCTTGGTGCTCCGTGTATATTGTTGGTGCCTTATTGGCACTCCGTGAAACTATTGGTACTATGTACCCCGTGGATATTCTTATTATTTTGCCTGTAGACATTACTTGTAGTTAAGCTCTAATGATCTACTCCTTTGGGTCATAAGTTACCTTCTGGGGGTGTGCACACTTAAGGACCTAGAGTGAGGTGGAATTCTGATTGTTACGACCCAATTTGGGGGTCGTCCGTGTAAACCATTGATTTGATTCTTGGAAAGTTCTCCCCCGAAATGTTTTACTAATGGTGGTTTGGTGTTGGTGAAACTGGTTAACGTTATGGTGTGAGTTAATGTTTTGCAAACGTAAAATGAGTTTCAAAATGTATTTTACAAGTTGAGGCAATGTTTACTCAGTTTTGCTGATTTGCGCGATCCCTTCGCATTTTCTATTGTTGTTTTATGATCGCAGGTACTCTTGGCTGAATTGGGGATTGGGACACGCTGCCACATAGCTTAGGATGACTGGATAATTACTTCGCCTAATTTCGAGTTGAGTTATGTTTTGGAATTGCTATGTTTTACAATGTAACACCCCATCCAACATTAACACACTTACAATAAACTGCAGCGGAAATACAAACCTCATCACATTACTTAACTCGTTGGTGTTGCACGCCGTTAGCCACCCACGTGGCTAACAAGGCTAAACCATATACATTGTACCGGTCTGATGGGCTAAATTCCCGAGCAACTACACATTATTATCCCTTTCCATTAACAACAACAACAACATACACCTTTCAACTATACCGAGTATTTATAAACTGATGCCGACAACAATTTCGGTCTTACTACACCTACTGTATATTTACACTTAAATGAATACCCATGTACAATGACTACCCGTCCTACTCTCGAACGGCTTCCAGCTCTCTGTACCTGAAATAGGAAAAGAAGAGAAAGGGTGGCCCCCAAGGGGCTCAGCACCTTTGCTGGTATGATAATCCCGCAGCCCACATGCTACCGGGCCACGCACAACTAATTGTCGTCTTAGCATGCGGTTGATTATTTTTAATTCATACATGCAACTGTAAACACACAACACATAATCATTTCGCCTCAACGGGCTCAACAAACGGATAATATATCCTTACTTAATAAGTCACTCAAGGTATTCAATATCCCTAGAGTGTTCCTCCTCTAATGGAGCTACTTCCTTAACAGACGACACTTACCCTTAAATCGGGTTATCCTTAAACGCCTCTTTTCTCAAACTGGGATTCATATCCATGATCCACATACTCCACATTTTACAACATATAACATACACTACATAACAACACTTAACAACACTTTGCACGTTTCCACGTGCACAACATAACACCGCAATAGATGTTGCATCACAACAAAGATACATAACATAACGGGAATGGTCCTCTTAGGAACCGACCCAAACATTGTTAATACACTGGTGAGCCTAGAGAATGTTGCCAGTCTCATGATAAGCTCGTTACATAACTCGTTACCGTCTCGTTAAATGAACGGTTAACTTAACACAAGGTGTCTCGGATATAGTGATCCAAGCACACCGAAACAAACATAACAATAGTATGCCCCTGTGGCCCGACGTGAGTCAGTAATAGCCTTGGTTAAGCTAAAGGGAAGGTTGGGAACCAAATTGGAAAACAACCATAACATACGGAGAGGATCGAACCTGCTATGACAACGACCCCCATACTCACACGCGTGGCCGGAACAGACCGGACTCCTCACTCCCCCGTTAGCACTTGTCAGAAGTTCATCATTGAACTTAGTTAAACAATCACAACATTGGGTTAAGTCTTGTTAGACATACACAAGGGAAGAGAGAGTCATACATTCACATACAAACATCGCACACAAACATCACATAACCAACTCACGCATAGCCGTGGTTAGAACGTTCCTTAAGTCGGAAACGTTGTTACCGGATACCGTTCTCCTACGTTTACCTAATAGTGGTTAACTAGCCCTTCAAGCGCATTCGAGGTTACCGGTATCGGCACGAAAACATACAATAACAATAACGACTGTAAACTCGTTTCATGATTTATCTCATAACGTGGCAAACATACAGAAAAACACATTGGCATACAAGCCGGTGTAATCCGGTAGGACACAGGTTGCAAGAAAACCATACCTGTCACCGGAGTCCACTTTATCATGTGCACTTATGTTCCTCGAGCAATTCTCGAACAACTGATAACATCACATGTACTTTTATTAACATCGGGGTAGCATGATTATTTAATGTCTAATGCTTATAACTTCTCCCCGTTAACTTAGTTACATAACTTTACATTTTAACTTGTTTTACTTTTACATTTTGATACAACTTTCCCCTCACCAAATTGCCATTATAACTCACCTAACATGTCTTTAACAACCTTATAACATCATTACTAATCAATCCCCATCATTACATATCATTTTATAACCTTAACATTTAAATCATCTTACTTAACTTAATCTCTTAAGTCCTTTTATAATTATTTTTCTAATCATCAATACTCTCTTAATGGCATACCACTTATACCACTTAACATTCTTAAAATTTAATTTAATTTTTTTTTTTTAAGGTCCGACCGACCCACCGACCGACCCACCCCCTGGGTAGGTCGGCTGCAGAGATCATCTAAGTTCACAGTTTCAGCCCGACTGACCCAGACTGGGGTCGGTCCCCTGGGTAGGTCGGCTGCAGAAACTCTCCTAAAAATGCCTATCTTATTCCAAACTCCTCCACAAGTTCCCTTATATGTTCTAACACCATTTGGGCACTTAAACACCCTCTTAAATCATCCATTAAACTCATTAGTTGACCCACCATCAAGCTCCTTGATCATTCACTCAAATTCTTGCAAATTCCTAACACTTGTAATGTTTTTCCCTAAGTTCCTAAGTGGTGGTTTATACTTATGATAACAACTAACTAAAATGTTTTCTCACCACCATCACATCTACTCCAAGCATCATTCATCACAAACACCTCCATTACACAACTCCTTCTATATCCACAAGTTTACACTTAGACCTTCACAAGGCATTACTTTTCCTTTGTTTACCTAAACTTTAACAAGACTTAATACTTCACATATCATAACTTTGGTGTGTATAAAACACTCATTTGATTTCTAAATCCTCCAAGATTATGCCCAAGGCATCTTAACACTTAAGAACACCTTAATTCACCATCTTCACACTTAACCATTCCTAGCACCTTCTAGGTCATAAAATCTCATTACTACACATAAACTCCTTTGTTTATCGACTAAATTTTGCCATAGCTTCTCTTGTATATTCTCACATCCAAACACTTAGGTTTTTACCTTATTCCACTCAAGAACACCTAAAATCCATCAAACACATTTTATACACAGACTTCACACATTTAGCACTACATCACAATATAGTGCATAAGCTTAAATTGCTTGGCACTTAGGCCCTTAAATAACATGGCTCTTAGGCCCTTAAATTGCATAAACCTTAAACACTGAATTTCCCACATAAGTAATGCCTTTGACCTGCAAATACACCCAACAATACATATGTCCTTAATAAACTCCTTGAGAGCATTTCTCTAGGTCATTCACCATTGGCTCCTTAGGTATTTTATTAAGCAAATCAAGCTCATTTTCCTAAGGCATTTAAACTACATTGAGATAGCTTGTTTACCTCTTTTTCCTCACAAACTTCTTTCTTGTTTCCTTGTAAAACCGGTGGGGTGTTTGGTTGTTTGTCAACTTCTAAACAATGTACAAATAATAGAATGAGTATTCAAGCATTATGCTTCATCTCATTGTAAACCCTAGTTACACATATTGTTTTAACACATTAAGGTAATTGTTTTACCTTGGAATTGGAAGAGAACTTGAATAAGTATCAAGAGAGGACTCCTCTTAGCCCTTGGAAGATTCAAATGAAGCTAAAATAAGCAAGGTGAAAACACCATTGTGAGGTGAATTTTCGGACATCACATAAACATGGAGGAAACATGGATTTTTTGAGTTTCCTTACCTTGAAGCAAAGGAGAACAATAATATGTGAAAAGGTGAGCTCAAGCTCCTTCAATGGTGAATCCTCTTGGCACCGAAATGGAGCTTTTGGGATTTTGAAAGGATAGAATTGAAGAGCTTGATGAGAGGAAGAGAATGGTGGTCTTAGAATTTAATTTGGCCAAATGAGCTAGGAGATACAAGTGGTCAAAGATGGAAAATAATGGTGGTGTTGGTGTTGCTGTAGCAGGCCGTGAATGGAGAGCAAGAAGAATAGAAGAGAGGTTGAAGATGTGTGGAATGAAAGAAATGAGATTGGTTTTGCTTTTTGAAGATATTTATATCTTAAAGCAAATAGTAACCATTAGTCATCACTTATTACTTAATAAACTTACATGTGTGGTGACTCACACCTTGAAAAACCGGCCCCCATTTAATAGAAGGGTATAATGGTCTTTGTTGACCAATTTAATTACTTATAACAACATATGTTACAAACTACCTTATAAAAGTTACTATTCATCAAAACAAGGCACATAGAAGTGAAATTTTTGATTTCCCATTGATATAGACTTCCAAATGTGATACTATATAGTACACATGTTAATTAAAGAGTAATGATGGACACCTAGCCATTCAAAACTCATTTACAAGACAATTTTTCAAAAACGTGCTTTAAGACTCCTTAAAGCACATTTTGTGTTTTAACTTGTTTTCAAGCTTGGTTTTCTTTGGTAATTGATTTAATATGTTCATTAACATATTTTTAAGGTATAGGTATGACCATTAGGTCTTATACAAATTTATCCCAAGCTTAGAGCACATTTTTGCTCTTATTGACTTTAAGGTATTTATTTATGTTTTGTTTGGTTTCATTGTCTACCAAAGTTTCCTAAGGACTTAATTATCCTTATTAAATCATAATTGAATATTATTAAGTCTTGGTAGGCTCTTCGGGTCCTAACCAAGTTCACTCATAGCTTAGAGCGTGTTTTTGCTCAAACTGTATCTTAGTGCTTTATTGCATTTACTATGGTTTAAATTATTCACTGATGTTTCTAAGGCACTTTTAGCCTTTACATAACATAGTTTGGTATTTAAACTACATATCAAGGTTTGGGGTATTTCAATCTACCCCCCTTAAAAGAACTTCGTCCTCGAAGTTCACACTTTTCACACATCATTAGATTAGAACACAGTAATCACTTGGAAATAAACTTCCATAACCAAACACACTTTACATCACAACCTCGGACTTAATGGTCCGGGCAGCACATTCACATCCACACATAACATAACATATCCACATGATAACCTCGGACTCTATGGTCCGGGTATCTTAACAACACTTACACATACATAACAACCCCTTTGACTCACTGGTCTTGGGTAACATAACAACATTTGGACACATAGGTCCCGATAACATAACAGTCTTTAGACACATAGGTCTATGTAACACAACACATTTAGACTCATAGGTCTTGATAGCATACACTTTGGGAAATCCAAGTCAAAACAACATTTATTACACATACCACACAACATGTCATAGCATGTATAACAATCAAAAATATTTTTGATATACACTGTGATCCCGCAGAACCCGGTCGCGATGGACACCTTCCGTCCCCGTGCCTTTGGGAGATTAAAACAATCACTTAAATTTAAAATTTCCTTGTGAGGTTAAGTAAGAGAACTTTAATTATGTAAAGTATCTATCAACGTTTTATAAATACCAACTGAAAATCCTTTTGAAAACACACACAACTCCAAGTCCAACTTAAGCTCTTTGCTTCTTTTCTTAGTGTGGTTATTTGTGACCACTATAGGGAGTTTCAAGAGTCATCCAACCCTGATGTGATCAGCATCAGTGTTGAACTATCCTTCCACCCCAATTTGTGTTCGGCTTCCCTTGATCACATGCAAATCAAGTTCCGCTTCCCACTTCATTTTCAAGCATCAACTAAGTCACTCATTTCCAATTTTCTATCTTTTAAATCATTCTAATCATGATCATAACATCTCCAAAGGATAGAACTTCGTCTATCAGTTATTCCCATACACTTTAATGTTGTTACCTAGGGAATCTTATTCTCACTAGGTTCTATGTCGGTATCATGCCCTTTCATGAATCACAACACTGTATATATATATATATATATATATATATATATTATCAAAATACAATACATGGTTTACATTTAAACACCGTCGGGGTTTTGTTCCCCGGGAGTTTCTCTACTCCCCACACTTGTACTATCACACACAACTGTTAACAAATACACACACTTATCACAATGGTATTCGCATCTTCTGTGCGCAATTACCACAATTAAACCATGAATGAATGTGTATGTTTACGTAACACACACACCAATCATCAAAACAATAATATAATTTTGTGCTATGCACAATATAAGTCACATACACTACGTACACTTGTACGGTAATATACACTAAGTGGTTTTGCGCTCTACCCCCCTTAAAAGGGATTACGCCCACGTAATCATTCACTAAACATTGGCTTAAAATGTTTTGCCGTCGTGAAGTATCTTAACTTCCACGTGGTCTAGTACACAATGGATTCTGATTAGAGGATCTTAACCTTATTGGCGGTTTAGTTCCTAAACCAAGAATTCTCATTGGAGTTTGTTTAAACTCTTAGTTGGTTTCGATTCTGGCCTGTTAGGCTTATAGGCGTCACTCATGTTCACCATGTACATTCAACACTTGAATCACTAGCTCACTAGTTTCTGCTGCGAAATTCTAATAACTGTAGAGCTTAATTGCTCCCTTTTGTTATTCTTACTGTATTGTACATCCCCAATTGTGACCTTCATCTTGGTAACAATGGTTTCTCAACCGACGCGTGGTATCTCTTACCGTTAGCGAATTCGGTGAGTTATAAACTTTCTATCCACTTCTATAACAACTTACTGTGTATACAGCTATGTATTTCACCATGATTGACTTGTTTCCTTCAGACTTACTGTCGGTCGAGATTGAGCTACTACCTAGTGTGTAGTGCTCTCTCAGCTATTTACAACATTTGGGGTATATTCCATACCGATATTTGACAGTTAGTGCTACTGTAGTCACTTACTGTTAATCATGCCTCCACATTTGGTCTTGTACAAGTACTTTCTATAGGTGTGGCCTTGCATTTCCTATGCATCGGCCATTATAACATTATTCCTCCATAATTAACATGTTTCCAATTCCTAGTTATCCCACTCGATCATTACTGCGCAAGTGCAATACCAAAACACTCAGTCATACAGAGTGTAGAGGCGTAAACGCTTGACAGTAAATCCCTTATGTGATTCGCCATGGAATTCACACTGAGTTTCCTTATCACATAGTACCGACCATTGGCTTATTGCCCAGTCTGTGTATCATCACTTGCTAGCATGTCCATTGAGTTTAACTCATAACTGGTCTTATCTGCCACATCATTATTCAACAACACTTATACAACGGTCGCTTACTGCGCACCGTGCTTATTGTATAACACTAACTTATATGGTGTTTACTGTCACATTGACTTCCACACATATACTTACATCATTCGTATTATGGTTCATCACTCACTACTGTATGCTCCTTGAGCATTGATCATCCGAGTCACAAGCCGGCATTATTCAGCTCGGTGTTTCACTTTATACACGCATACTACTAAGCTAACTGCTCTCTTTCAATAATAACATCGTCCATCCTTAACATATTTCTTGGGCTTAATACACATAACTACCGCTCCTGCGGTCTCGCAATATCGAGAGGTATCCCCACTCTTAATGCAGTGGTTCGTTTACCACTCTATTCACTTATACAACATAAACTTCTACAATCAATTGAATTTATATAACATATCTTGCTTATGGCTTATGAGCCTTGTTTGCCTTGAGCTGGGCTCATTGTAGGCTGTCCACGCACATGTACTTCTCTGTACAATATTACATGGTTTCCCCTCATGGGATGCCCCTTAGGATTGTCAGTGCGTTCCCTGACAACTTATGTCTAAACTGGGTGTTAGTTTCAACCCTTATGTTTCTGTCATGCATTTCATTCAACAATTGTTGATGCGAACACCCCTCAAGGATTGCTCCTGGGTGTTGCTATGTTATGCCATTACATTTGGCTCACACTTATTGGTACATTCCGTTAGCCACGCCGTTTGCGTTCTTAACTGGTTTATTATCTTTTTCTGTGAAGATCAACACTTCCTGGTAGTGTAGGTACTCATTCTGGGAATTTCATCCCGTTCATTGCACATTAATGTGTCCACATTAGTCATCTGCTTGCCATGTACAGGCTAGGTCACCGTTCCAGCTAACATGTTTATCCCTAAGGATCCTTAAGACATATGTGATGTCTTTACATAACAGTTTGTGCCCTTCGCACTTCCTAACTCTTAAACATTTCCTTGAGAGGAATTCATTATTTCCTTTAGTCTAGTTAACTTAACTGAGTTCCTTAACTTCAACTATTCCTTGTAATCCTTAGCTCTTGTTTGATTTATACTGCTGACCGTAGACGGAGTCGACTACTTCCCGTGTTTCGGACTCCACTCGTATACATATGTGGGGTACCATACTGATACATTGCTACTTACCCAACTAACCCATAAGTAGGTCTGTCAGGCCCAAGCTCCTATCGGAGTGCGGTCGTCCCACAATTCAGTTGGTACACTCGTAGTGTCCGTCACACGCCTAGGTGAAGTATTCTGTTGTCAACTCCCTTATATTGTCCCGTGACAATATGCGTCCCGTGCTTCCCGAACTTAATCGAAGGAAAGTTTATCCACGGTTGTATCCTTGTCAACTGTCCATGGTTTTACTGGTTTGGCGTAAAAGAAGGTTAGAAAGAAGTGTTGGTTTGAAAGAAAATCTGGTTTTGAAAAGAAGAAGGGTTTGAGTAAATCTGAGTTTGAAAGAAAATCTTCATGGTTTCACAACATCTTCTTACCTTAACCAAGTCTAGCTTCTTGCTGACTGGTGTACTTACAGTTACAGAGGTTAGGCTATCAAGCCCTTCCATGGTCATAGTGGTCTCGTTTAACTTCATGGTACTTTACTAAGTACCCTGTGGTGGTTATAGATTTCCGAATAGCCCTGTTATAGCAGCACTTGCTATAGCAAGTGCGCCATGCTAACTGGCTATCGGTTTAACACATACCGGTTGTGGTATTATTTTTACCCGCACTGTCATCAGTGGCCTTGTTGGCCCTCACTGATCTTACTGTCTTGACAATAACTCCTCTAGGTGACTTCTCACTGTCTTCACATGATAATCATCAACTAGGGTGTTTCCCATTCTGGGAGACCCCTTTTACTTAGTATTATATCTCCTTCGTAGCCCATTCCATGTATTTGTCGTGGTTACTGAGACTTGTCTCTTGTTTGGGCACTACGTTGTAGTTCCCTTGTCGGTTGGTATACCGTTGGTGTATTATTTATCAACTGTGGTCCCGTAGGCACTCGTCTCGGGTTTTATTAATCCATTTCTTGCCTGTTGCACGGTTGGTGCGTTGCAAGCTGGTTATCCTCGACTGCTCAGCATGTCGACCCAGGTTGCTGGAAATTCTATTCTTCTACACACAAGATTCTTCATTCTTCGCTATTAAATGCGGTTAACATTGTTCAGATGGAGACCGTCTCCGGGATTCCCAGTTTTCGGGATCTACCGTGTGACAGGTTCTCCGTACCTTTAGAGGTACTTAATAACAGCCAGATCGGGTATTCCCGAGTAAGAGAGGACTTCCATCTCTCTGGCGTTCTTTCCCAAGTTATCAAACAGGGATTGTGGAGGGTGGGATGGATATTGTAGGTTTCCAGTAGTCACTGGTAGTTCCTAACTAGCGTATCTCTCACGCTATCACTTAACCCTTAACCCAAAATACTAAAATCCTAACTCGGTACTTCCTAAGCTCGGTAATTCAGTCATCAGAGCGTTACTTCGCTCTGATACCACTTTTTGTAACACCCCATCCAACATTAACACACTTACAATAAACTGCAGCGGAAATACAAACCTCATCACATTACTTAACTCGTTGGTGTTACACGCCGTTAGCCACCCACGTGGCTAACAAGGCTAAACCATATACATTGTACCGGTCTGATGGGCTAAATTCCCGAGCAACTACACATTATTTTCCCTTTCCATTAACAACAACAACAACATACACCTTTCAACTATACCGAGTATTTATAAACTGATGCCGACAACAATTTCGGTCTTACTACACCTACTGTATATTTACACTTAAATGAATACCCATGTACAATGACTACCCGTCCTACTCTCGAACGGCTTCCAGCTCCTGTACTGAAATAGGAAAAGAAGAGAAAGGGTGGCCCCCAAGGGGCTCAGCACCTTTGCTGGTATGATAATCCCGCAGCCCACATGCTACCGGGCCACGCACAACTAATTGTCGTCTTAGCATGCGGTTGATTATTTTTAATTCATACATGCAACTGTAAACACACAACACATAATCATTTCGCCTCAACGGGCTCAACAAACGGATAATATATCCTTACTTAATAAGTCACTCAAGGTATTCAATATCCCTAGAGTGTTCCTCTAATGGAGCTACTTCCTTAACAGACGACACTTACCCTTAAATCGGGTTATCCTTAAACGCCTCTTTCTCAAACTGGGATTCATATCCATGATCCACATACTCCACATTTTACAACATATAACACACTACATAACAACACTTAACAACACTTTGCACGTTTCCACGTGCACACATAACACCGCAATAGATGTTGCATCACAACAAAGATACATAACATAACGGGAATGGTCCTCTTAGGAACCGACCCAAACATTGTTAATACACTGGTGAGCCTAGAGAATGTTGCCAGTCTCATGATAAGCTCGTTACATAACTCGTTACCGTCTCGTTAAATGAACGGTTAACTTAACACAAGGTGTCTCGGATATAGTGATCCAAGCACACCGAAACAAACATAACAATAGTATGCCCCTGTGGCCCGACGTGAGTCAGTAATAGCCTTGGTTAAGCTAAAGGGAAGGTTGGGAACCAAATTGGAAAACAACCATAACATACGGAGAGGATCGAACCTGCTATGACAACGACCCCCATACTCACGCGCGTGGCCGGAACAGACCGGACTCCTCACTCCCCCCGTTAGCACTTGTCAGAAGTTCATCATTGAACTTAGTTAAACAATCACACATTGGGTTAAGTCTTGTTAGACATACAAAGGGAAGAGAGAGTCATACATTCACATACAAACATCGCACACAAACATCACATAACCAACTCACGCATAGCCGTGGTTAGAACGTTCCTTAAGTCGGAAATGTTGTTACCGGATACCGTTCTCCTACGTTTACCTAATAGTGGTTAACTAGCCCTTCAAGCGCATTCGAGGTTACCGGTATCGGCACGAAAACATACAATAACAATAACGACTGTAAACTCGTTTCATGATTTATCTCATAACGTGGCAAACAGAAAAACACATTGGCATACAAGCCGGTGTAATCCGGTAGGACACAGGTTGCAAGAAAACCATACCTGTCACCGGAGTCCACTTTATCAGTGCACTTATGTTCCTCGAGCAATTCTCGAACAACTGATAACATTACATGTTTTATTAACATCGGGGTAGCATGATTTTTAATGTCTAATGCTTATAACTTCTCCCCGTTAACTTAGTTACATAACTTTACATTTTAACTTGTTTTACTTTACATTTTGATACAACTTTCCCCTCACCAAATTGCCATTATAACTCACCAACATGTCTTTAACAACCTTATAACATCATACTAATCAATCCCCATCATTACATATCATTTTATAACCTTAACATTTAAATCATCTTACTTAACTAATCTCTTAAGTCCTTTTATAATTATTTTCTAATCATCAATACTCTCTTAATGGCATACCACTTATACCACTTAACATTCTTAAAATTTAATTTAATTTTTTTTTTTAAGGTCCGACCGACCCACCGACCGACCCACCCCTGGGTAGGTCGGCTGCAGAGATCATCTAAGTTCACAGTTTCAGCCCGACTGACCCAGACTGGGGTCGGTCCCCTGGGTAGGTCGGCTGCAGAAACTCTCCTAAAAATGCCTATCTTATTCCAAACTCCTCCACAAGTTCCCTTATATGTTCTAACACCATTTGGGCACTTAAACACCCTTTAAATCATCCATTAAACTCATTAGTTGACCCACCATCAAGCTCCTGATCATTCACTCAAATTCTTGCAAATTCCTAACACTTGTAATGTTTTTCCCTAAGTTCCTAAGTGGTGGTTTATACTTATGATAACAACTAACTAAAATGTTTTCTCACCACCATCACATCTACTCCAAGCATCATTCATCACAAACACCTCTGCAGACGTTATATAGTGAGTGGTTAGAACAGGTGTAATTAACATAAAAGAAAGAAATTAAAACCCAAAAATAAACGTCGGGCTGCAAATAAATCCCGGTCGCAGTAGTATAGTGAAATGTAAGCGACCGGATATCGAACCACGGGACTAATGTACATATTATAGTACCTAAGCGTGTCACAGGAGGGGGGATTAATTGACTTGTTTTTATAAATAAAGAAAAGATAAAATAAACTAAATTAACAGATAAACTAAACGGGACTCTGGTTCAGATTAATATTATCTGCTCTTTCATGCTATTCCTACTGGTTTAATTATAATTGTCTGGCAAAATTCCTTTTTTAAAATATCTTAAGGACTAAGTCATAGCCTCATAAGAACTCGTTACCAGAAATGCCGGTCTATCAGGCTTCGAGCATCTTATGTAACGGACGTTAAATTCGAGGAAATATAATTGCATCTGAAAATACTAACCCATTAAATCATAATAGAGCTTTCTCCAGATTTACGGTTTAATCAACCTATCTATTTATCACCTGGTCTGATCAAAATAGACTTAGCAAGCAATTTAATAAATTCGCGAGATCTATTAAAAGGTGAGAGAAGAGCTTTAAGCGTAACAAACTTCATTAAATTAAAACCAGTAAAAACATTGCATAATTAATACAGAAAATAATAATTATTCCCAAAGCGTACGTAAACTAGCCTAACATATTAAATAGAATAACAGAAACAAGAATGATAGAAATCATCCGTAATCACTCCGTCTCGCTCTGCTATTTTGTATACGTAGGCTAGAGGTGGATTTAGTGGACTGTAAAATAAATAAAAATGGAGAAGGCGGAAGGAGAGAAATGAGATGGTGCGTGAGTGGAACTCCAGAGGAACCACGGAAGGAGCCTCCGGAAGGACACCGGATAAGGAGGAATGAAGCTCGTATTATAGAAAAATAGAGCAGCAGCTCATCAGCTCACTGATTGAGCTCGTTGATTGCAGCTCCCATTGATTGCAGCTATTGATGCTGGGGGGGGACAGGGCTGAATCGCGTGCGTGATTTCTGGTGGGCGCCGTCTCAATTTGCAGAGCGAGTTGGCGTAGAAGATAACCCGTTGATTTCCTACAGATTTACACGTGTCCGCCTGTTATGAGGCGGTCTCCTCTGTATGTTGTCCGCCTGAACAGAGGCGGTATCCTCTGTCTCAACCGCCTCGCGGTTGCATCTCTGTCGTCCGCCTCATAAGAGGCGGTACTCTCTCTAATGTCCGCCTGAACAGAGGCGGTCGCCTCTATCTCTTCGCCTGGCGGTTGCATCTCTGTCGTCCGCCCCTTAATGGGCGGTTGCATGCAATTCACGCGTGCATGTTATTCTTCCTCACGTGACCATTTTAATCCCTTATAAACATATGTATGTTTTAGGTATTTTTCCTACAATTTAACACATAAAATACATCAGTTAATATAACAACATAATTATAGGAAAAACCTAAGATAAGTGAGAAACATTACTAAAAATGCTGTAATTAATAAGGTGATTAAACCTTAAAAAGTCTATATGTTTTGCACTTATCAAACTTCCTCACACTTGACTTTTGCTTGTCCTCAAGCAAATAAGAATATAATTATCTCTAAGCCCTATAATAAAACAAGATTAAATAAGTGTAGAAGGAATTTAGACAAAGTGACAATCGAAAGAATAATTCTGCTCTTAGAAGTAGGTTTTTATAAACAGTGAAGAAGAACAATTTAATAAAAGCATAGATAAACTAGACTGCAGAAAACAAGTTAGATTAACCTGGGATTTCCAACCAATTTCATTCACTAACCCGGGATGACAAGGGGTTGAAAGTAATGCCTTATTCCGCAATACTTTTCAACACCACATACTCATGTTTATAAATAAAATTGCAATTTATATTTACATTTTTTTTTATGTGCAAATTGTATAGACAAAGCACATATTATTTTTATAACAATTTTTTTTTTTGAATGCATTATTTTTCTGTACCTCAGACTTTTCTCTCTATCCTTGTAGCGGGGTGTTGGGTCTTCTATCCCAGATCACGAGACCTTAGGTAGATAGGTATAAAGCACCCCAAAGAACTTAAAAACCAGATAGACGAGGCCGTTCTTGGTTAGAAAAAATTCATAAACAGCGGAGTAGATTAGTACCTTCTTTATCCTTTTCTTTCCTTGACTTTCCAAATATTTCCATAATCCCAAGCTAAACCTAATTGATTTTTACCAACTAGCAGATCTATCATTTTTCGAGTAAAAATAGAGTATTTGATGGAAAATAATTTTTTATACAACACTCTTGAAATAAAACTACCTTTCAGTTGTCACTTGACATAATTTCAGATCACTTCTACAATTATTTTATCTCATTTTATCAATTTTTTTTAATTTTAGGCAGTTTAGAGTAGCAAAAAGTGAGTGTGGCATTATCGAAACTACTGTCATAATTTCAGGGATAAGGTCTTTCCCCATCCACTTAAGAGGAAGCAATGTCCTCATTGTTCAGAAAAAATCAAGAAAATGACCTTTCAAATTATGACAGACTCATAAAGATTAAACAAATATGGGTTGTGAAAATTAATAAAATAAAGGAAGAACTGAACTCCCCTTGTATCGTAGATGAGGAAGGTATCCTTCCTCACACTTAGAGCTTGGCAGGGGTGAGTGAGAAGTTCCTCACACTTGAGTTTGCGCAAGTGTTCAACCGAGATCTTGAAATGCCAAAGCAACTGAGGTTGCTTTCCAAAGGTGAGTTCAGCTATATATTCGACATAGGATTTGTTCTGAAAAGAAAATCATATTAGCCAGCAGAACTCAATGAACCAAGAAAATAAAAATAAAATAAACATAAATAAATAGGCATAATAACTTGAAGCAAAAATAAAACAGCATTTACATAAATTAAAACATGAAGCAACCGAACTGTACCTTCCAGAAGTTTGATTATAAGTTGTTTAAAACAGTATAATTCTACAAAATGTTAGTACATAAAATAAAAAATACTACATAAAATAAAATCATTAAGAGATAACGAATATTAATAACAAAAAGCAACATAAAAACTAATATTAAAAGCAACATAAGTATTAATATTAAAAACATCATAAAAATTAAATTTATTATCAAGCATGAATATAGACGTAAACATTTTAGTAATATTAATAAAAATAGAAAACAAGAAGAATAAATAATATGAAAAATAAAACAGAATAATTATACAACAAAATTCTGTCGAAAATCGACAGAACCTCCCCTAAAATCTACGATTCTCACAATCAATTCAGTAAACGCGAAGGTAACTTAATACCGTTATCAGCCTAAATCCACATATAACAACCTATAATCATAAATTCATTCGTTTAATAAAAACAAGGCATAATTTAATTGGAGAATAGATGCTATTTTAACATAGCAAATCTCGTATCTACATATACCTAAATTTGAAATTCATCAAAAACGACAAATTTAAGTATATTCAGTGTAGATTTAACCTTGTGTATGTATATTATGATTTATAGAAGAAGAATCTGAGACAAAAATTGCATATTAAGCTCGAATTTTCGAACGGGTCGACCTAGGGTTCGAAAGTTCAGTCCTTAATTTCTCCCAATGTAGTTCATCATTTGAGGATTTGAAGCTATAGAAACGTTAAGAATTGAAAAACAAGATTTCGATACTAACCTTGCGTGATTTGGTGGAGGATTGAAGAAGATGTGTCGATTTGAAGAGGAGGGGAGTCGCGCGGCGGCTTGTTCGTTCTCCTCTGCACCGGTTCAAATTCTCTAATTTAGGGAAGAACAGATTGCAAAACGCGGCGTTTGAAGTTTTTGTTTTAATCGGGTTCGCTCGAGTTTAAAATGAACCGGGGAGACTGATTGGAAAACGCAGCGTTCCGTGTTTTTTTTTCAGTATAGAGGGACGTCCGCCTCTTTGTCCGCTCGGTTTTCAGGCGGACAAGGGCCGCGGTATTCAGTTGCGTCCGCATGGTAATGGGGCGGTTGTCCACGCGGACAACCCCCTGCTCCGTTTTTTTTTTTCTTCTTTGTTCTGTAATCCTAATAAACAACAACAAATATATTTACATAAAATTATGAGTTAGAAATAAAATGACATAAATTATAAGTTAGTAGCCAATTTACAGAAAATTAAATGTTAGAGACAATGGAAATTAAATGTTAGAGACAATGGAAATTAAATGTTAGAGACAATGGAAATTAAATGTTAGAGACAATGGAAATTAAATGTTAATAAGAATTAGAAGTTAGATGTCAGAAGTTAGATGTCCGAAGTTAGATGGCCAAGTCAGGTGTCCAATTTGTCCAAATGTCCAATTTAATATTAACAGATTATTAGAGGAGTAATATTAACAAGATATAGTAGATAATTAATATTACAATAAACGAAAATAATATAGAAATATTATTAACATTTTTAAGAGAACAAAATATTTATAATTAAACAGGTGAATAATCCGGAGCTTAGGAACTAGAATAAATCTAGTCCCCGGCAACGGCGCCATTTTGCAGACGTTATATAGTGAGTGGTTAGAACAGGTGTAATTAACATAAAAGAAAGAAATTAAAACCCAAATAAACGTCGGGCTGCAAATAAATCCCGGTCGCAGTAGTATAGTGAAATGTAAGCGACCGGATATCGAACCACGGGACTAATGTACATATTATAGTACCTAAGCGTGTCACAGGGGGGGATTAATTGACTTGTTTTTATAAATAAAAGAAAAGATAAAATAAACTAAATTAACAGATAAACTAAACGGGACTCTGGTTCAGATTAATATTATCTGCTCTTTCATGCTATTCCTACTGGTTTAATTATAATTGTCTGGCAAAATTCCTTTTTTAAAATATCTTAAGGACTAAGTCATAGCCTCATAAGAACTCGTTTACCAGAAATGCCCGGTCTATCAGGCTTCGAGCACTCTTATGTAAACGGACGTTAAATTCGAGGAAATATAATTGCATCTGAAAATACTAACCCATTAAATCATAATAGAGCTTTCTCCAGATTTACGGTTTAATCAACCTATCTATTTATCACCTGGTCTGATCAAAATAGACTTAGCAAGCAATTTAATAAATTCGCGAGATCTATTAAAAAGGTGAGAGAAGAGCTTTAAGCGTAACAAACTTCATTAAATTAAAACCAGTAAAAACATTGCATAATTAATACAGAAAATAATAATTATTCCAAAGCGTACGTAAACTAGCCTAACATATTAAATAGAATAACAGAAACAAGAATGATAGAAATCATCCGTAATCTCACTCCGTCTCGCTCTGCTATTTTGTATACGTAGGCTAGAGGTGGATTTAGTGGACTGTAAAATAAATAAAAATGGAGAAGGCGGAAGGAGAGAAATGAGATGGTGCGTGAGTTGGAACTCCAGAGGAACCACGGAAGGAGCCTCCGGAAGGACACCGGATAAGGAGGAATGAAGCTCGTATTTATAGAGAAAAATAGAGCAGCAGCTCATCATCAGCTCACTGATTGAGCTCGTTGATTGCAGCTCCCATTGATTGCAGCTATTGATTGCGCAGGGGACAGGGCTGAATCGCGTGCGTGATTTCTGGTAGGCGCCGTCTCAATTTGCAGAGCGAGTTGGCGTAGAAGATAACCCGTTGATTTCCTACAGATTTACACGTGTCCGCCTGTTATGAGGCGGTCTCCTCTGTATGTTGTCCGCCTGAACAGAGGCGGTATCCTCTGTCTCAACCGCCTCGCGGTTGCATCTCTGTCGTCCGCCTCATAAGAGGCGGTACTCTCTGTAATGTCCGCCTGAACAGAGGCGGTCGCCTCTATCTCTTCCGCCTGGGGTTGCATCTCTGTCGTCCGCCCCTTAATGGGCGGTTGCATGCAATTCACGCGTGCATGTTATTCTTCCTCACGTGACCATTTTAATCCCTTATAAACATATGTATGTTTTAGGTATTTTTCCTACAATTTAACACATAAAATACATCAGTTAATATAACAACATAATTATAGGAAAAACCTAAGATAAGTGAGAAACATTACTAAAAATGCTGTAATTAATAAGGTGATTAAACCTTAAAAAGTCTATATTTTTGCACTTATCAAACTTCCTCACACTTGACTTTTGCTTGTCCTCAAGCAAATAAGGAATATAATTATCTCTAAGCCCTAATAATAAAACAAGATTAAATAAGTGTAGAAGGGAATTTAGACAAGTGACAATCGAAAGAATAATTCTGCTCTTAGAAGTAGGTTTTTATAAACAGTGAAGAAGAACAATTTAATAAAAGCATAGATAAACTAGACTGCAGAAAACAAGTTAGATTAACCTGGGATTTCCAACCAATTTCATTCACTAACCCGGGATGACAAGGGGTGTGAAGTAATGCCTTATTCCGCAATACTTTTCACACACCACATACTCATGTTTATAAATATAAATTGCAATTTATATTTACATTTTTTTTGCATTTTGCAGACGTTATATTGTGAGTGGTTTAAGTGGTGTAATTAAAATTAAAGAAAAGAAATTAAAACCCAAAATAAACGTCGGCTGCAAACAAATCCCGGTCGCAGTAGTATAGTGAAATGTAAGCGACCGGATATCGAACCACGGGACTAATGTACATATTATAGTACCTAAGCGTGTCACAGGGGGGGGATTAATTGACTTTTTTTATAAATAAAAGAAAATAAAATAAACTAAATTAACAGATAAACTAAACGGGACTCTGGTTCAGATTAATATTATCTGCTCTTTCATGCTATTCCTACTGGTTTAATAATAATTGTCTGGCAAAATTCCTTTTTTAAAATATCTTAAGGACTAAGTCATAGCCTCATAAGAACTCGTTTACCAGAAATGCCCGGTCTATCAGGCTTCGAGCACTCTTATGTAAACGGACGTTAAATTCGAGGAAATATAATTGCATCTGAAAATACTAACCCATTAAATCATAATAGAGCTTTCTCCAGATTTACGGTTTAATCAACCTATCTATTTATCACCTGGTCTGATCAAAATAGACTTAGCAAGCAATTTAATAAATTCGCGAGATCTATTAAAAAGGTGAGAGAAGAGCTTTAAGCGTAACAAACTTCATTAAATTAAACCAGTAAAAACATTGCATAATTAATACAGAAAATAATAATTATTCCCAAAGCGTACGTAAACTAGCCTAACATATTAAATAGAATAACAGAAACAAGAATGATAGAAATCATCCGTAATCACTCCGTCTCGCTCTGCTATTTTGTATACGTAGGCTAGAGGTGGATTTAGTGGACTGTAAAATAAATAAAAATGGAGAAGGCGGAAGGAGAGAAATGAGATGGTGCGTGAGTTGGAACTCCAGAGGAACCACGGAAGGAGCCTCCGGAAGGACACCGGATAAGGAGGAATGAAGCTCGTATTTATAGAGGAAAAATAGAGCAGCAGCTCATCAGCTCACTGATTGAGCTCGTTGATTGCAGCTCCCATTGATTGCAGCTATTGATTGCGCAGGGGACAGGGCTGAATCGCGTGCGTGATTTCTGGTAGGCGCCGTCTCAATTTGCAGAGCGAGTTGGCGTAGAAGATAACCCGTTGATTTCCTACAGATTTACACGTGTCCGCCTGTTATGAGGCGGTCTCCTCTGTATGTTGTCCGCCTGAACAGAGGCGGTATCCTCTGTCTCAACCGCCTCGCGGTTGCATCTCTGTCGTCCGCCTCATAAGAGGCGGTACTCTCTGTAATGTCCGCCTGAACAGAGGCGGTCGCCTCTATCTCTTCCGCCTGGCGGTTGCATCTCTGTCGTCCGCCCCTTAATGGGCGGTTGCATGCAATTCACGCGTGCATGTTATTCTTCCTCACGTGACCATTTTAATCCCTTATAAACATATGTATGTTTTAGGTATTTTTCCTACAATTTAACACATAAAATACATCAGTTAATATAACAACATAATTATAGGAAAAACCTAAGATAAGTGAGAAACATTACTAAAAATGCTGTAATTAATAAGGTGATTAAACCTTAAAAAGTCTATATGTTTTGCACTTATCAACCTCCATTACACAACTCCTTCTATATCCACAAGTTTACACTTAGACCTTCACAAGGCATTACTTTTCCTTTGTTTACCTAAACTTTAACAAGACTTAATACTTCACATATCATAACTTTGGTGTGTATAAAACACTCATTTGATTTCTAAATCCTCCAAGATTATGCCCAAGGCATCTTAACACTTAAGAACACCTTAATTCACCATCTTCACACTTAACCATTCCTAGCACCTTCTAGGTCATAAAATCTCATTACTACACATAAACTCCTTTGTTTATCGACTAAATTTTGCCATAGCTTCTCTTGTATATTCTCACATCCAAACACTTAGGTTTTACCTTATTCCACTCAAGAACACCTAAAATCCATCAAACACATTTTATACACAGACTTCACACATTTAGCACTACATCACAATATAGTGCATAAGCTTAAATTGCTTGGCACTTAGGCCCTTAAATAACATGGCTCTTAGGCCCTTAAATTGCATAAACCTTAAACACTGAATTTCCCACATAAGTAATGCCTTTGACCTGCAAATACACCCAAATACATATGTCCTTAATAAACTCCTTGAGAGCATTTCTCTAGGTCATTCACCATTGGCTCCTTAGGTATTTTATTAAGCAAATCAAGCTCATTTTCCTAAGGCATTTAAACTACATTGAGATAGCTTGTTTACCTCTTTTTCCTCACAAACTTCTTTCTTGTTTCCTTGTAAAACCGGTGGGGTGTTTGGTTGTTTGTCAACTTCTAAACAATGTACAAATAATAGAATGAGTATTCAAGCATTATGCTTCATCTCATTGTAAACCCTAGTTACACATATTGTTTTAACACATTAAGGTAATTGTTTTACCTTGGAATTGGAAGAGAACTTGAATAAGTATCAAGAGAGGACTCCTCTTAGCCCTTGGAAGATTCAAATGAAGCTAAAATAAGCAAGGTGAAAACACCATTGTGAGGTGAATTTTCGGACATCACATAAACATGGAGGAAACATGGATTTTCTTTGAGTTTCCTTACCTTGAAGCAAAGGAGAACAATAATATGTGAAAAGGTGAGCTCAAGCTCCTTCAATGGTGAATCCTATTGGCACCGAAATGGAGCTTTTGGGATTTTGAAAGGATAGAATTGAAGAGCTTGATGAGAGGAAGAGAATGGTGGTCTTAGAATTTAATTTGGCCAAATGAGCTAGGAGATACAAGTGGTCAAAGATGGAAAATAATGGTGGTGTTGGTGTTGCTGTAGCAGGCCGTGAATGGAGAGCAAGAAGAGATAGAAGAGAGGTTGAAGACGTGTGGAATGAGAGAAATGAGAGAAATGAGATTGGTTTTGCTTTTGAAGATATTTATATCTTAAAGCAAATAGTAACCATTAGTCATCACTTATTACTTAATAAACTTACATGTGTGGTGACTCACACCTTGAAAAACCGTCCCCCATTTAATAGAAGGGTATAATGGTCTTTGTTGACCAATTTAATCACTTATAACAACATATGTTACAAACTACCTTATAAAAGTTACTATTCATCAAAACAAGGCACATAGAAGTGAAATTTTTGATTTCCCATTGATATAGACTTCCAAATGTGATACTATATAGTACACATGTTAATTAAAGAGTAATGATGGACACCTAGCCATTCAAAACTCATTTACAAGACAATTTTTCAAAAACGTGCTTTAAGACTCCTTAAAGCACATTTTGTGTTTTAACTTGTTTTCAAGCTTGGTTTTCTTTGGTAATTGATTTAATATGTTCATTAACATATTTTTAAGGTATAGGTATGACCATTAGGTCTTATACAAATTTATCCCAAGCTTAGAGCACATTTTTGCTCTTATTGACTTTAAGGTATTTATTTATGTTTTGTTTGGTTTCATTGTCTACCAAAGTTTCCTAAGGACTTAATTAGCCTTATTAAATCATAATTGAATATTATTAAGTCTTGGTAGGCTCTTCGGGTCCTAACCAAGTTCACTCATAGCTTAGAGCGTGTTTTTGCTCAAACTGTATCTTAGTGCTTTATTGCATTTACTATGGTTTAAATTATTCACTGATGTTTCTAAGGCACTTTTAGCCTTTACATAACATAGTTTGGTATTTAAACTACATATCAAGGTTTGGGGTATTTCATACAAGTTTTAGAAACGTTTTGGTATTCGGTTTAAAGCCTGAGCACTCTTCGTTAGGGTGTGGCGGTAACGCCTTTTGGATTTTGCTATTCCACTGCTATTAAGTTGAAGTGTTTTACTGGTGTTGTTCTCTAAGAAGTATTGGTTATGATGGAGAATTACTTTCCATATAAGAGATATTTCGTTAATGTTTTTGTTATTATTTGAGGTACTAAAGTTATTTCAATGGTTTTTCTTTTGGTTGCAAAGTCATTATGTTTAATTTGATGTTGAATCGGTTCTGTTTTCGCTTTTAAAATGCACATCAGGACCTGTCCGAACGTCCGTCCGGACATCCATGTTCGGACAGGCCCCGGAGTTTAAGAAGTTTTCTCTGTTTTGTCGTGTCCGAACTTCTGTCCGAACTACAATGTTCGGTCAGCATGCGAGGACAAGGTCGACTTGCAAGTCTCGACTTATGTCCGAACTTGCAAGCTTGGACCAACATTCGGACACGCCGCGTAAGAATTTTCAGACTTTGAAATTCGACTTGTGTCCGAACTTTGAAGTCCGGACACAAGTTCGGACTAATGGATTTCCGCAGTTTAACTTACTCGACTTGTGTCCGAACTTCCATGTCCGGACACAAGCTCGGACCAAGCTTGTTTTGCACTTTTAGACCTCATTTGGAGTCCGTTTTCGAAGCCGTTTTCACCGTTAGATTTGTAATTTAATACTCTGTGTTTTAAGGCAAAATCCAGGGTGTTACAAGGTGGTATCAGAGCCGAGTTTGGTAAATAAGATAAAATTTGGATTAAAAGGGAACTAAAATGTGGGGTAAGCCGTTTAGGGAATTGTAGTACCTACCTGCGATACTGTGTATGTGATGTTATACTGTATGGATATTGAAGTTCAGTCTCCGTTTGTGTATTACAATGATTGTGATGATGTTAGCATAACTGAATGAGTTTTGCTTACTGGTATTGGATCTATTAGATGTGCTAGCTCCTAATATGGGGTAGAGACTTAATACATGGGAATATGGGTGGATGTTGCTTACATTACTTAGTGCATGTAATCAGGAGTGTGCATAGAGCTCTAGGGAGTGCAGGATTGGCTAACAGACTGAGTTTTCCATACCACACCAGCAGTAGGAGTCGCAGAACTCAGATGGCCGCCAACGACCCCATGAGGCAGTTGCAGGAGTTGGCTCTCAACCTGGGACAGATTGTCCAGAGGCAGGCGCAGAGGGATAATGTGCTGGAGGACTACACTAAGAGAATTGCCCATCTGAAGCCCACATCCTTCAAGGGAGAGGAGGACCCGGTGCTACTTGAGGACTGGATAAGAGAATTCGACAAGATTTTTGAAGCAGTCAATTGCCCAGTTGACCGAAGGGTAAACACAGCAGTTTAGTATTTCAAGAGTGAGGCAGACATCTGGTGGTCCGCCAACAGAGATGTGCTATTGGCTGGGCCTGATTTCGGTTGGGATGGCCTGAAGGAGGCCATGAGGAGGCGCTTCTACCCCGAGCATGTCAGGATGCAGAAGTATTTGGAGTTCTCAGAACTTAAGCAGCTATCTTTGAGTGTCAAGGAGTACCATTCGAAGTTCCTGGAGCTGGCCAGGTTTGCGCCTACGATGGTCCCCGACGAGGCGTCGAAGGTGCAGACGTTCGTGGGTGGGCTAAACTGGAGTCTGCAGGAGGCCCTCAGTGTGCTGACAATCCCGACGCTCCAAGATGTGTACGGGAAGGCTGCAAACCTGTACAGGGTGCAGCAAAAGAGAAGGAGGTCCTGGCTGGTAATAAGAGGAAGATGGAGGGAGGAGATGAGCCCCGAGGACGAGAAGATCAGTTCCACAGACATCAACAGGAGAAGAGGTGGAAGCCTCACTCGGACCGCAGAGACGGGAGGCCGAGACATGGGGGAGATCAAAGGCGAGGTGACCAGCCCCAGCACCAGTCTCAGAGAGGAGAACCCAGACAGGAGAGGCACTTTTACTGCTAGAGATGCAACAAGGATCACCCGGGGAAGGATTGTGAGGGGAACTTGGTCACCTGCTTTCGCTATGGAAGGCGGGGACACCAATTATTCGAGTGCTTTCAGAGTCCCCAGGGAGGCAGTCAGCAGAGAGGCTACAGCGGCGACCGCTCGTTCAGGGAGTCCGACCAGTAGGGCAGAGGCCCGAATCAGAATCAGCGTGGGGACGCTCCTCAGCGTACTAATGGAGAGGGCGGCAATGGTGGCAATAGAGGCCAAGGGAGTACCGAGGCAACCAGTAGTGGGCTCCAGGGAAGATAAATGTGATGAGTCGGGCCGAAGCCGAGGCCGAGGCAGATGTACTGGCAGGTACCTTTACTGTTCTTGGTACTCCTGCACGCATTATTTTTGATACTGGGGCTACTTATTCTTTCATATCTGATAGCCTAGTTGGGAAATTGGGGATAGAGATTTGTGAGACTTCTCCCATAGCTGTATCTATACCATCGGGACGGGTGATTTCTTGTAATAATGTAATGAAAGACGTAGGTATAGACATCAAAGGGGAGCAATTTGTAATAGATTTGATCCAGTTCGCCTTGACCGACTTCGACATAATCCTGGGGATGGATTGGATGAGCAAATACAAGGGAAGGATAGGCTGCAACGAGCAGAAAATTATTCTCAGTGGACCGTCGGGATGGAGAGTCTCGTACAGAAATGTGGAGGAGAAGTGAAATACCCCAAACTTATAAAACATGGATTAAATATTTAATCATATTAATTAAGGCCTAAACATGCCTTAAAAGTCAACTGAGAGCAACAGTGGTCAACATAAAACAAGATGTTGCACCCTTTGACTGTTAAGGGTAAATATATACCCAAATGAACTACTTAGGACCTAAAAAATTGTCCTAAGCATATTAACACATTACTAAACATATTACAATTGTTGGGCAATACTCCAACACAAAGAACAAGAACTTTCATGCTTCAGGGTCAAAAAGGGCAAAAGGTGCTCTAAGAAACCTTAAAAATCTAATGACCTCTAAATGATATAAAATTTGATACCATGATCAAATATCATGTAAGGAACACAAAAAAACCGTTGTCAAAGAAAACCAAGCCCAGAAACACCTTGCGACACAAAATGTGCACTAAAACTCCTTAAAGCACGTTTTTGTGTAATCACCTTCTAAATGGTTTTAAATGGGCTAAAAGGTTATAAATACCTTTAAATATAATAAAATATCATATTATATGATATTAGGAATTTAATTCCAGAAATTTTACAAATTTTTACAAATTTAATATTAAAATATTAATAAAATCCTAAAAGGGGGCCCGCTTGAGTCAACATTGACTAAGAATGGTCAAGAGGTCAAAGTTTGACCCCTTGGACCACATGAGGTCGACATACACAGGCTGGGGGAGTCAAATTTCGTCACTTCCAATACAATAAACAAGACTTAAATAAGTCTCCTTAAATTAAGGCTACTTTTGCCTTTTATTAGTTTATACACTCACTTTAGGCTCCATTATTTGATCAATCAAGCCTCAATTCGTGGGAGCCTTCCTTTCTCTTCAATCAGCCGACCCCATGTCCCCTCCTTATCTCTTTGATGAGTCACCTCCAATAATGAGACAATAAACTAATCAATAATGCATTTTCAATCAAATATTAGCCATTCTAGTCACTCTCTCTCTCCTAGCTGCATTCATTTCGGTGAAGCAGCTCCTCCAAGCTCTCCCAAGCTCTCTCAACCGAACTTCTTCAGTTGGGAAGGTAAACCTAACTTCTAAGCTTCGAATTAATGGTTTAAGGCTTGTTTTTGGCTCTTTTTCTTCATCTCTTCACCACCTATGCTTAGATCTCGTGACTAATCAGTTCCTATGGCTTATTCTCAATGTTCTAAAGGTTATAATATCAATCAAATTCGAATGAAACAAGTTTAGAGACCAATTCAATTCATTTTAATAAAATGTTAACTACATAACTTTGATTCCCTTTCTTTGTCTTTTCATAGCCCATTTTCTTCTCTCCTTTTGATTCAGTGGTGTGAATTTGGTCATCCATTTGGGAATCAGTTGGCAGCAGGATGGCCGAGATCCAAAGGAAATACCCTCTTTTAAGGCATTTTTCCAAGGTAAAACCTAATAACAAGGCAGCTTGTTGAGATCTAGCTATTTCCTATGTCAATATAGTAGATCTAACACCTTGTGGTGTGTTTGATTCAGGTCGAAACCATCTTGAACTCTCCTTGCATTCTTAAGGTGATTTTTGCCTTAAATCTTACATTAAATTACTTCTTATGGTTAGATCTTTCTTGGAGACTAACTAGGCCTTGGTTTCTGTTGAAAACATGTAAAACAAGCTGTGGAGAATTTCTCCTTAAGGTGGCGAACCCAAACAAGGCTTTACCTAAGCTAAATCAAGGTATAAATCACTTAAAACCTTAACTTGATACATTAACACAAGTTTAAGTGTGTGTATATTAATTGCCGTGAGTGAAGAGGTAAAATAAGGTCTTGTTTGACCTTAAAATGTTTAAGGAATGGTTTAATAAATTTTATAACTAATTAAACAAGCATAAATGTCAAATTTAAGACATTGTGTGGAAGTTTGGTAAATAAATGAAAATTATATGGTGAGGCTGAAATTTATATGTATTTTTGGGACATTTATGTGTAATTTATTTTGCAAGACAATGTTTGTAATAAGGCCATGTATTTTAGGCCATTTTATTTATGCATTTACAAGCTTTTATTTAAGCTTAAGTGGTATATAATTATTACCGAAATGAATAAGGGGTTATAGTGTAATTAAATTAAATTTAGGGACTTTAGAAAAATAAAGCCGAAAATTAGAGTTAAAAAGGAGTTAAAATAAAGTTTATAAGATTTTATAAAGTTTTGGGGTTAAATGGTGATTTCTAGAAAGTTTGGGTGCAAACCGTAATTATAAGGAATTGGTGGTCAAGGAAATATTAAGGAGGTCAACATTGACCATGTGCTAGGTTTTGACCAAAATAAATAAGTTAGATAACTTATTTAAGGTTTTATAATAAGTTATGTATTTAATGGTAATATTTTTATAACATATGTGGTAAATATGTTATTACCAAAAATAAAAGGTGTACAATGGTATTTTAAAACACGCATGGGCTATTAAGAATTTTTAGGAATTTATTTGGTGGATTTTGGAATTAAAATAAACTATATATGTAAATATATAGTTATTATGTCATTATGACACTTTGGGGAAAAATAGATGGTGGAATGGTAAATATCGAAAATATATGGGTTAATAAGGATATTTATAACCCTTTGGTGGAATTTGGTGATTTTTAGAATTATATAAGAGTATCTATTGAGATATGTGTATAAGATATGATTTTTATGATATGGTAAAACTATATGTTATAAATAGGGCCAAATGGCAATTGTAGAATAGCACAAGGGCTGTTCGGAATTTACAAAAAATAACCATAGGTTATACTCTTTCATAAGTTAGAAATGTTATATTAAATGGTATATATAACATGGTAAAAAGAAAGGGGTGATTTTGTAAACAAAGGAAATTATGGTTTACGGAGAAGTATAAGGTTTAATATATGCCTATGAGGCAATATGAGATAGTTTTGTATAAAAACTATAGGAATAAATTAAAGGGAATAAAAATATCATATCAAATGATATTAGAATGTGGTATAACATTACATAATGTTATGTGGTCAAAACGGAATTTAAATAGTTTAAGGGCTATACCGAGTAAATAAGAGTTGAAAGATGAATTTTAGACTAAGGTCTATAATGTTATAAATGTTATGACAATGATATGGTTTAGATGGAATTAATATAAGGAAGGGTACTCACATAAAATAATGTGACAAACTATAAATAAATGGGATTTATAAACTAAGGTGTTTATGGAATGAACCTTAGGAGTTGTAAATGTACAACATAAAATGTTACATAATATTAGGATAACAATCTTAATATAAGTTGTACAATACAATACAACTAATGGAAATAATCATCTAACATAAGATGATAAAATGTAACATATGATATAAGAGTTTATTAAACTCATGGGAATTACCTACGTGGTAAATATATACATACACAAGGATAATGTATATAAGGTGGATATATATTTTGGTTCGAAACCATATGATTTAATGGTGGTGGTTATTAAAAAAAATATAGTTACGAACTATAAGTTATGAGTTTTGGAAGCAAATATTATTTGCTAAAGATAAAGGGATTATACAACATGTCGAATTATGAAGAATGGTGGGAAAATAAAACAATACGAAAGAGAATATAATAAAATAAATGATACAATAAGAAAAAGAATATAATATAATATAATCATGCATGCATACATGCAACTATGGGTTACGTACCTAAACTAGATGGTGGATAAGATTAAAAAGGAAATAGTGAATTAAACTTAACAGTTGAAATATTATGACGTACGCGTTATAAGTAACAAAACCGACTGTTTTAGAGAAACCCGTAACGAACAACTGTAGAAAACAGGGGTGAACTGTCGGGGTTACTTATTATTCGGAGATACCGGATGTAGTTAGTCATGGAGACTGACTTATAGTTTATTACCGTTTAGATTGTACCTCTGACAAGACGCTCGACGAGCTAGCGGACTACACGGAGCATAGGATCTTGCTGATTCATACTCCACCGTAATACAATCAGGGTGAACGGTATGTAAAGGGTTTGATCCGAGTTGTCCTAAGGTTGCTCCTTGGGCTCGGATTTGGTTGATATAACTTGTATGTTGTTGTGTGATATGTGATAAGATTGTTTGTCTGAATGTGATAATTAATATGCATGAACTGTATATTTATAGCTGCTTATCTTTTACTGTTGTTGAGTTAACAGTTTGGTTCGTATATATGAACATATATATATAAAACGAACTAGCGGCTATGGTGCTATCTTATATGAAATATAAGGAACGTAAGTAAAACGTTGTAGCACTATGATAATAACATATACATATTATCTGAGACTTTTATACGGAGCATTGGCCTTTCTATACGCCGCTCTTGTATCTAGCACTGGATCCCGAGTTTACAGACTCCGGATTGGACTAATGACCTTAGTCTGCTGTGTTAGAAAATTTGGTAATGCGATGCGATGGTATAATTAATTAATTAATGGAATGGAAGTAAAGCCAAGAGGATGTGGCTCTTGGTGTGTGCTGTGATCACAAAAACGATACCAGGATGTCCGCGTACGGGTCCGTAAGTATCAAGAAAATTTCCCGTGAGCTAGAATGGCTCGTTGGTCGGAGACTCTACCGTTGGAGTGGCTACTGCCGTGGGTGACCCGCCATAATATATGGGTAACTAGAGACATGTCGTTTTAACGAGACATTGTCACTAGGTATAACTGAACAACTAAAACAATTGAGACTTATACAGTGGCTTACAATACCATGGACGAGACTAAATACTTGTTTATTATTCTCGTTGTTTCGCTTTGTTGTTCATTGGTTATACTTGTGGTTATTTCATTGTGTGTTGATGGTTGGATGGAGCCTACAAGGCTAAGGTAAATTAAATATGAGAACTGTACGCTACGGCGAATGTACATTGTACATTATATTGTTATTACTCGATATGTTCGATATATAAATGATTGTATGGAATATTAAATGGATGTTTGGATTGGATGGATGGTTAAAAGTTTATGGATATTTGGATGGTTGATTATGTATACTATACATTTATGCTTCAGTTTGGTTATAACTGTAAAAAGAAAAGCATGAAACCAATCTACTAATAAGATGGTTAAAATGACAAGTGACCACTAGGGTCCAGGCCCGGCATACTCAGCGTCTATCGCTGATACTACACCATTTCAGGTTATTGACCATTGTCGGAGCTGAAGAGCAGGAACAGGGTAACTGGAGATGTTGTATAGCAATGAAGATGGTGAATTGTGTCATGGTAAGGTTGAGTATTCAGGATTGGGTAGTCGCTCACTTGTCAATGTTTATGGTTATGGACTTAGTATGATGTATAGGAGTTTCTCGTTATCACTGCGGTTAGCAGTTTGTTTATTTGGAAGTTGGATGTGGTTTGGCTACGTGCTCGCATGGGCGAGTAATGGCGGTGACACCCGAGTGAGTTTGTATTTGTTATTTATTTTCCGCTGCGAGACGTTTTATTTATTGCTACGTGAGAGATTATATCGTGTTAGTGGTGAGGGGTGTTACAAAAGTGGTATCAGAGCGGAGTACCGCTCTGATGACGAGAATAATAGGTTAAGACAGTGAGCTTAGGACTTGGGAAATTATGGGAAACATTTGGGAGGTACGAGACGATTCGTCTTAGAAAGATACTGTGTCTAGTAACGCAAATTGCGTGACAGGTTAGCCTTAAGGCAACTTGATATCTATTGGTTGTGTACGGTAATTTACCGAGTATTATGTGACATACTGTACTACAGATGTCTGGTGGAACTAGAGGGCGTGGTACTGGAAGAGGTGGCGGCGGTGACCCCGGCATTACAGGAGTTGCTGAGACGGTTGCAGCCGTTCTTGCACAGCTGGGTACTTAGATAGGAGGAGCACGCCCCACCCGCCACAGCCCAGGGAAACGAACTGCCTGAAGTCAGTTGGCGAGACCCGACCACCTACATATTCCAGGAAACAGACCCCGTAGCTTTGGAGTGTTACATTGTTGAACATGAGAAGGCCTACGAAGCTTTACAAGTACCTGACGACAAGAAGGTCGCCACTTGAAATACCACCCCGAACTTAAATATAGGGATTAAAATAAATCTAATACGTATTTAAGGGCCCTAATGGTACCTAATTAATATTGTAAGGAAAATAAATCCAAAGAAATAAAGAACGCACGCTTAAAAGGCGAAAAACGCTAAATAAGCGTTAAATAACCATAGGAGGTATGAGACTCGGTTAGCGTGTTATAAGGATTTTAAAGGCTTAATTGAGTCTAAATAATATATGGGAACAACTCCCGAAGAAAACGGATCCAAATAATGTATTAAACGCTAATAGTGCTTGAGTGCACGTTTTTCGAGAAAACCCGAAAGCGTGACCTTAAGTGGTCAAACGAGCCGTAAAATTATAAGTCATTAAATAAATATTATTAAGCATCTATGAAAGCTTAATAACCAATAAAAATAAAGGAACGAGAAATTCCGGAAAACGGGCCCCGGTTAGTGAACAGTACCTAAACCGGGTAAAATAACGAGCGTTTTCTGTAAAAGACGAAAAACGCTCCAGCTAGCATACTACATGGGGGCCGGTTTTTACTAGCTAAATAACCCCTCACACACACACATGTAACTAGCTAATTAAATAAGAGAGCCAAAAGCAAAAAGCAATAAAGTAAACATTACTTTATTTCCCTCCCTCTCACCTCACTCTCACATTCACTCATCTCTCTCTTTCTCTTCCCCTCTCCATCGTACTCTCCCTCTTCCTCATCCCTTGGGCTGTGATTTTGAGCTCCCCCTCTACAACCATGGAAGCTCCTCTTCTCTCTCTCCTCCTCCTTGCTCATCCTCATGTAGCTCCAAATCGAAAATAAATTACATATTTGAACTCCCCTCATTCTCCTCTACATTTCCCTCTTTTCAAAATTCGAAAAGGAAGAGTTTCATCTCCATGGGTTTTCCCCATTTGAAGAGAAAAGCACACCATTATGGAGCTTGGAGTCTCCTCTTTCCAACAAGTATAATCTCCACAAAAGATTCAAGTTTTTCTCTTCATTTTTTCTTTGGTAGCCGATTTTGGCTTGTTGTAATGCCGTTTTTTTCTCTCCTTTTGAGCATAATATCAACCTCCAATGGTGGTGAGAACACCTCTTGAACCAAGGGCTAAAACCCCTCCTAAAGCTTCAAGAGGTAAACCCTAGAAATTTGTTTAAAACCCCTCGTAATGATTAGTATAACCTAAGGGTTAGTATATTAATTATACTTGTTTTGTATGCTATGGGTGATGGGATGGAGTTTTGGCAACTCCATTTCCCACAAAACCGAATGGGACAAGAGAGAAAACAAGAGAAGAAATGGAGAAGAATGAAGGAATTATAAAGCTCAAGGTAAGAGCTCTTTATTAATGTTAATTTTGGTGCATTAGAGTAATGGAATGGGTGAACGAATAAAAGAAACCAAACTAATGTATTAGGATTGAAGTTTATGAAGTGAGTATTGAGAGTAAGTTTGAGTATTTGTGCATTAGTATGTGAATTGTAGGCCTTGGAGCCAAATGGTTGTGTATGAGTATTGGTATTGATGTTTGATGGAGTATTGGTGTATTGGGATGGATTTATATTTGTATTGATTGCTGGTAGGACCCTTGTAAGGGTTTGGCTAGAATAGGAATGATTTTGGTGATAATGAGAATGTGTGGATGAGTAAGGAAAAGTAGATGAGTTATGGCAAAATTTTGGTAGGAATATGTGCATTTATGAATGACTTGGTGAATGGGAGAACCAAGGTGTGTATTGGGGATTTTAGGGATGTCTAATGACCATGGAATGGTATTTGAGGTAAAGGAATACTAGGATGCAAAATCTGTAGCAAGGAGTGCTAGGAATGTCTTGGAGAAACTAGGAAGAACTAGAGTATAAGGCTTAGTAAAGTGAATGTTGGACTTGGGTATAGATGGTACAATTGCTCGGAAATGAATTGGCATGGTAAGAGGAGGTATTTGGGATGCTAGGAGTAACATTGGTGGAGGAAATATTGAATGGTAGGAGTTGTAGAAAAATCTGTAGCATTAGAGAATGAAAAACTGTTGTAGGTGTTGAAAGGAAGTGAGGAAATTGTGTAAATTGTCTCATGGATTTAGTAATGGAATTGGTGGATGAAATAAGGTATTTTAGGGAGCCTAAATGGCATTATATCATGTGGGATTACATGTAGAAAGATTGGGGAAGGAATGGGTAAGAAAAGAATTGAAAAACAAAGTCTGTAGCAGTGTTCTGCTACCGACCGACCCAGAGCCTGGGTCGGACCGTGGGTCGGTCGGAGCTTAGGTAACGAAAATAAACCCTTCGGGAATGGACCGACCCAGGAGCCGTGGGTCGGACGTGGGTCGGTCGGACTCGAATTTTCTGTTGTCGAAGTTTCGCACTTCGACCGACCCAGAGGTGGGTCGGTCGGTGGGTCGGTCGGAGCTTGGACAACAGACCCGAAACTCTCGGCAATGGACCGACCCAGAGGTGTATGGGTCGGTCGGAATAGTTCTGGGTCGGTCGGGAGAAATTTCAGAGAACGAAACTTACTGGAATGGACCGACCCAGGGTTGGGTCGGTCGGTGGGTCGGTCGACCCGTAACTTACAAAAAAAAAAACTAAACTAAAACTAAATGAATGTAACTAGTATATATATATATATATATGTATATGTATGTATACCCACCTATACATATGTACATGTATATGTAAGCAAGTAAACCATTGTAAGTAGATAAAAGTAAGTAAATAAAATGTAGGTATAGGAATGTAAAGACTTAGTAAGTATGAGTTAGGGAGCGTAAGGATAATCGAATTAAATTAATGATAGTTAGATTAATTATTCGATTGTATGTATATCATAGGATTTGATTTGTGAACACCGGAGGAACGTTGGGATACAAGTACAACGGTGAAAGGTATGATTTCTTCATGCCCTGTATCCTAATCTGGTTACCCCGATTTGTGTGCTTATTTGATCACCTAAATAAGATAAATGCATGAATCGGACTATATTGCACTTACTTGTGCTTGATTATGTTCTTGATATTTATTGTCTTGAACACTAGTTTGTATAATTCATGAAAAACGTGGATGAAGATAAAGTGTATCTGTATCTTGTAGTGTACTTGTGTATAGTATTGTATTTCGTATGGATGTACATATGGGCCTTGTATTTGTAAATGTGGCTTGAATGTTGACTTGTGCTAATTCCTAACTAGCTAACTCCTAACTTAAGTGAGTAAATTGGAATGAGTACAAGTCCGATATAGCTTCGGCCACGCGTGAGGATGAGGTGACACAAGAGGTTGGATCCGATTCCTGGTTCTTAAGCTGGTCCATGGCCCAAATCCCTTAAATGGGTAGCATCCTGGATTAGTGAACCAAGTAAATCCCGGTGGTGGGACCGAGTAGTTCCCCGGGCCGGAGGTCCCGACGACTTAACATGAGTAAGAGAAAGTAAACAAGTATGTATGAGTATGAGTACGAGTATGAGTATGAGTATGTATGCGTATGTATGGAGTAACGAGTACAAGAGTAATCTCCACCCGATTAACCCGGGTGGACCAATGAAGCTAACAAGAATTGTATGTTGTGTATGTACTGCGTATGTGTACTTGAGAACAAGGTAAGTAAGTATTTGATGGTATATGTACTCCTTGTATGTGATGAAATGTATGTATGTATGCCTTGTGAAAGTAATGTAGTATTGAGTATGAAAGCATGTATGCATGTTGTGTGAATAAATGAACCGCATGTATACGACCAAGTGGTCGGCGTACCCTCACTAGTACGCGGGGTATGCGGTTATCATGCTCGGCGAAAGCTGACCCCTTCGGGGGACATTTTTTAGTGTGCAGGTACTGAAGCCGATGTGGTCAAGGAAAGAGACCGGTGGCTACACATGGATAACTAGAAGTAGAACGTAGAGGTGTGCCAAGTGACACACCCTTGTATTTAGTAAGTAAGTAGTTTGTGAGGAATGGGTAGTGTATAAGCTCATGAGGAGTATGTACGAAATTGAAGGAAGTGTTGTAATTGTACTTGGAACCTAGTAAACTCGGCATGTAGATTGTATGGTATTGAACTTGGTGTATGGTAATGAATGGGATGTTGTAGTATTTGATTCGGTAATTGGAGTAGGTGTGATAAGTGTGTAGTACTCGGATATTCCGGTCCATCAGACCGATGCTGTAAGTAGAAGTAGTAGCCTTGTTAGTCACGTGGGTGACTAACGGCATTGTATCACCCAATGTATGTAAGAATATATCCGCTGCGTGTATCTGGTATGTAAGGAGATTGGACGGTAAGTATTGTATTAATGGTAGGGGTGTTACAAAAAGTGGTATCAGAGCGAAGTACCGCTCTGATGACTGGAAATACCGAGTTTAGGGATACCGAGTTAGGAAATAGAAGCTTAGGGCTAAGGGCTGAGTGTTAGCATTAGAGATATGCTAGTTAGGAACAACCGGTGAGTACCGGATACCTACAATACCAGTCCCGCCCGCCGCAAACCCCCATTGTATAACTTGGGAAAGGACGCCAGAGAGAAGGAAAGTCCTCTCATACTCGGGGAAACCCGATCTGGCAGTTGTGAAGCAATCACACGGTAAACAAGAACTGACATATAGTATATTCCAAGGATTGGAAGCCCGGAAGGGATCCCGGTTAAACCACAATACCCGCACTCCATAGCGGTGGGACGAGCACTCCAACCACGAGGAGGCTGCAACTTACAACAGCATGGGGCGACGTGCTTAGCAGTCGCGAGACCTGGCTAGTCAACCAGCAGCAGGAAAGAAGCACTAACGGTACAACGAAATGGAAAAAGGAGTAATAACATAACCCGAGACACAAGTCTGCGGGACAACAGTAATAGTCAAGCAGCACCACCAACGGCATGCTAGCTGACTAAGGACATAGTCAGGAACGATTAACTCCAAAAACCACAACGCCAATGAGGTTACAATACCTGGCCAAC
Organism: Limonium bicolor; assembly: GCA_023374045.1. Lineage (NCBI taxonomy): Eukaryota > Viridiplantae > Streptophyta > Magnoliopsida > Caryophyllales > Plumbaginaceae > Limonium > Limonium bicolor. The sequence continues at coordinate 115,518,783 of CM041783.1, forward strand.
ATAGCTCAGACAGCTACAAGAACATTCACAAGCTATAAGCTGATGCAACTACAACCGTAGTGCCTAAAACAACTCAGGCTCAGGAACCACAACAAACGTGTGGGAACGAGCAACAAGGAAGAACACAACCAAATCAAAGGGGAACCTCCAAGGATTGGAGAATTACCCTGATCAATGACAGCCATGTCAAACTTACTAAGAAGTTACTCAGAAGAGTAATTAACCCAAGTAAATGATCAACAAGATCAAAGGAAGAGTCAACAAGACTATCGAGAACCAGTGAAAACCATACCGTGACCGGTATCGGCTTACCCAAAAAACCACCAGTACCACGCACTTGCCACGGCAAGTGCAGTAATAACGGGAGCATTCAGGAGGACTTTTAACACACCACAGATACATAGTGATGTACCGTGACAGCAGCGAAACAACTATAGGATCACAAATCCTGGAAGCTAGAGGAATCAAACCTTGGAAAGGCTGACGGCCTGACCACTGTATTAAGAACATACCAGACAGCGGGAAGCTGGACTTGGTCAAGACCTCAAAAATGGCTATGCCATGAGAGACTTCTTTAACACCGAAACCTATTTTGAAAACCAAAAATTTTCTTTTCAAAACCTCAAACCTCTTTTAAAGACCTTGGATTTTAAAACCGAACCAACATGATTATGGTGAGTATCATAGATTGATACAAGAGGAGTTGACAATAGAATACTTCACCTAGGCGTGTGACGAACGCTACGAGTGTACCCGTTACGGGATGTGGGACAACCGCACTCCGAAGGAGCTTGCGGGCCCGACACGTAGTTGGGTAAGTGGCAACGTATCAGCATGGTACCCCACGTATGTATACATGTAGCGTACGACACACGGGAAGTAGTCAGCTCCGTTCTACGGACCATCAGTGAGTTCAAACCAGAAAACTGGACACCTCAGACAATTCAGCATAAAGGAACTCAGAGAATCCATCTGAAGATAAGGAGTAAGAACTAGGAAGTGCAAAGAGCACAGACAAAAAGTATAGACATTGGATATGTCTCGAAGACATCAAACAAATACGCGATAGCTGGGAAGCATACCCAGCCTAAACACAGTAAGGCAGTGCCTAACGTGAACACCACAATGCTCAACAAACGGGACAGAACTCCCAAGAGCAATTACAAAATTACCATAAAGTAAAATCCATCATTGAAGGGAATAATAAACCTAGTCTCAAACGCTAGGAGCAAGTATAAACAGTCTACCCAAGAACGGGAGACGTTATAACCCAAAAAGGAGATACTCAAATACAATACCACAGGGCGGTTATAGTAATAACACATCGCAATATTAGCCGGGGGAAACGGCATGACACAACAACACCCAGGAGCAATCCTTGAAGGGTGTCCGAGTTAGCAACAGATGAACAAAGCATCATGATAAAGGCACAAAAGCTAGAATGAACATTCGGTTAGGACACCAAAGGGATTTCGTTTAATAGGAAATACCCTAAATTACCAAGAGGCACTGATAAAACCAAGTTGCCTAAAGGACCTCCTATGAATGGAAGCGTGATGTCACGACTTACCATGGAGCCCAGTAATACCCCCAACCTATGGGGTATAGAAGAAGTGGAAATGTGAAGAAGCAGCTTGCAAAGAGCATAGCTCGCAGCAATACGGCTTAAAAGCCATCAAACAACTATGTTAGGTAAACCTTAACGTTGCATAACCCACACAATTTGATAACAAGACTTGCAAGAGATATTGTCTCATACGACAAGAAATCAACAACTGGACCATCAGTTCAAACCCAACATCCTGAGTGGCTTGGAGTAATGGCCAACTCAATGTCACTGTCACTAGAGCGTCAGTCTAGTATACAGTTGACAAGCTTTTAATTACCTTCATGCCTTCTGTAGCAATGGTAGCACAGAGGCATAAGAATCATGATAATGCCAACATTGGCCTAGTCCACACTTGGACACTACGAGGAACCCAAGGGAAGGTACCCCTCGTTAGCTAAAGACCACCAATATGGTGAAGATGTGAACCCTTAGAAAGGCTTCCATCTATTATAACAGAAAATCCTACGCATATAGATATTGCCAAAAGACAATCGAATAAGAAAATGAGATTTTCCAAACCACTACGCCTACAAGAGGTTGTGGACTGTAAAAGCATAACGCTTAAAGAGCATAAAGACTCGAAGGAGTAAGTATACTCCATATGCACCTAAGCATGTGTGAACCACTGTATAAACACCAACATGATGAACCTCGTCACGAGACTTATGAGTGGAAGTATACCCCTCAACAAGAACCTTCCCTTGTCAGCGATAAAATACCCTTCAGTTGGAGAACGGGACCAGAAAACCCTGGAAGCTTCTTGGGATGTCCCGGTGACGTACATACAAGGATAAAACTGCACAGCTAGAGCCTGTAACCAATGCTCAGCTTAGAGAGGACAATCATTGTCAAAATAATCAATGTGAGTGCACATTGCACACCATGAATGACCAACGCTCAAGAGAGCCTGTAACCCGATAAATTACTTCATCCATTATCAACCAAGATAATTGGTAAAGGGTATCATAAATGATGGAAATAATGTGAGGTAAGCCAACCTACACATGAAACCTAAACTGAAATAAAACATCCCCACAATGGGAAGATAATAGTAGTGCGGTATGCTACAACAACCATCATACACACGAACATTGGAAACCCCAGGGTATTCATACCATAAGGGAATGGTGCCAATGACAATGGCAATGAGTAAAGAGAAATTATCACAGTAACAGAAACAGTAAAAACGACGATGTACAATGGGTAAGAATACGGTGCGCAACAAGCGACCGCTATGAGAAGTAGCAAATAAGGACACGGAGTATAAGTATGAGACGACAGGCAGAAATATTCCTTCATATTCCTTAAGTGACCTACTGCCAAGCGTTTACGCCTCTGCACTCTGTATGACTGAGTGTTTTGGTATTGCATTTGCGCAGCTAATGATCTAATGGGATGGCTAGGGATATGGAAATGTAAACCGTAGTAAATCCTTCTTTTCACCAACAAACATGGCATAAGCCAGTTAAACAAGCTTAGCAACAAACCGTGCGGCCTAGGGCCAAAGAAGCACGAAGAGTGTAAACCCACTAACAATCACAAGATGTGAATTCCATAGGAATAAAAGGTGAAAGGAGACGTAACAGAGTCACTAGGACCGACGCATAAAAATGCAAGGTCATACAAGTAAAGACACTTGTACTGAACCAGAAGAACTTGTATGATTCAGAAACTATGGACATCAGAGGAAGCACTATAACTAAATAGTGGCTTAGCCTCGCCAACAATAAGTTGGAAGAACTTAGCGAATAACCGTGAGAGTACGGGTAGTATGTATAATAGATTACCAGGAAGCTGGTTATAATCTAAACTCGTTGAGTTCAAAGGCGGTAAAAGAATACCGCAGTTGTTTAGTAGACCTTACTTCCATAACAGACGGATAAAAGATGATGTATAGCACAGTAAGGATAACACGAAGGGTGAGTAACCCAAGTTATCAGGGTCGCGCAGCAGAAGCTAGTGGGCCCTAGCCAGGAAGGGCTATTAATGCCTTGAAGCCTAATAGGCTAGAACCAAATTGATTGTGAGTTAAATAAACTCATAGAGGAATTCCTGGTGCAAAGACTAAACCATTGGTATGGTTAAGATCCTTTGACCAGAGCATATTGTATAGTGTACCATAGTGAAGCTAAACGCTTCAGATTGCCCAAATTGATTAAACCAACGTTTAATAATAATAACATATGGTAGATTACGTGGGCGTAATCCCTTTTAAGGGGGGTAGAGCGAAAACCGCTTAATGAAAGTTTTATAAATAAAACACATAAACTATAATGTGCATAGCACAAATGAGAATCAAATTGATGATTGGTACTAATGTTAAATAAACATATGTATTCACTCATAATGAGATTATGGTAAATAAGCATTAGACATGCAAATACCATAGGGTGAAAATACCCATCTTGTAACACCAGTGTAAGAGTATTGGTAAAGAAGAGTAATGAGTAGTGGACGGAACTCCACAAGTATTGTAACCTTGAAGAAGTAGTACGAAAGGAATGAGAGAATAAGGAATGAATTCTAAGAGTAGTGTATTCGTAAGTAATATTAGGGAATTGAGAACAATTAATTCTAAAGTATGTATTCTATTAAATATTGAGATGAAAAGAGTAGGATGGAAGTAGTGAAGGTGATGAAATGAGCACTTAGGTATTGAACCGGAGTAAAGCATTTGGAATAGAGTGAGGATGATTGATGGATCGAATCCATCCTTTGGAGATGTATGAATGATACGACTAGAAGGAAAAAGATAAAATGGAAAAATTGAATTATTGTTGTTTGAAACTGATGTGGGAAGTCGAACTTGATCCTGATCAGATCAAGGGAAACCGAACACAAATTGGGGTGGAAAGATAGTTCAACACTGATGCTGATCACATCAGGGTCGAATGATTCTTGAAGCTCCCCTTAAGTGGTCACAAGAATCACACTTAGGATAGAAGTAATGAATATAATTGGAACTTGGAGTTGTATGCTTTAGAAAGATTTCTAACTAGTAGTTGTAAAAGATATTTCTTAGACTGGAGAGTAAGTAATTGTGGGAAGTTACACCGGAAAGGATGGTAGTGTAGCATATTTATTATTCCAAGGGCAACAGGACATAGATGAGTCCTGTGTCGAAAAGATCTGAGTGCCTACGGGATTGTGATGTGTATTGCATTGCTTTGGGAATAGCTTTGCACTGTATGTATGTATGAACCGTGTAATGAGGAACCGGATGATTGGTAGGAATGCGGATTGGAGTAATATTGTACATGGGTATGGTATGGTATGTAGGAACCTTGAAGAATAGATTGAGAATCATAGGAAGGAAGGATGTATGACTTTGGCACTAGACAAGTATAAAGGAGTAAATATAGTAATCCCATAACCTCGAACAACTTTGAGGACAAAGTTCTTAAGGGGGGTAGATTGAAATACCCCGAACTTAAATATAGGGATTAAAATAAATCTAATACGTATTTAAGGGCCTAATGGTACCTAATTAATATTGTAAGGAAAAATAAATCCAAAAGAAATAAAGTAACGCTTAAAAGGCGAAAAACGCTAAATAAGCGTTAAATAACCATAGGAGGTATGAGACCTCGGTTAGCGTGTTATAAGGATTTTAAAGGCTTAATGAGTCTAAATAATATATGGGAACAACTCCCGAAGAAAACGGATCCAAATAATGTATTAAAACGCTAATAGTGCTTGAGTGCACGTTTTTCGAGAAAACCCGAAACGTGACTTAAGTGGTCAAACGAGCCCGTAAAAATTATAAGTCATTAAATAAATATTATTAAGCATCTATGAAAGCTTAATAACCAATAAAAATAAAGGAACGAGAAAATTCCGGAAAACGGGCCCGGTTAGTGAACAGTACCTAAACCGGGTAAAATAACGAGCGTTTTCTGTAAAAGACGAAAAACGCTCCAGCTAGTATACTAATGGGGGCCGGTTTTTACTAGCTAAATAACCCCACACACACACACATGTAACTAGCTAATTAAATAAGAGAGCAAAAGCAAAAAGCAATAAAGTAAACATTACTTTATTTCCCTCCCTCTCACCTCACTCTCACATTCACTCACTTCTCTTTCCTCTTCCCCTCTCATCGTACTCTCCCTCTTCCTCCTCCCTTGGGCTGCGATTTTGAGCTCCCCTCTACAACCATGGAAGCTCCATCTTCTCCTCTTGCTCCATCCTCATGTAAGCTCCAAATCGAAAATAAATTACATATTTGAACTCCCCTCATTCTCCTCTACATTTCCCTCTTTTCAAAATTCGAAAAGAAGAGTTTCATCTCATGGGTTTTCCCCATTTGAAGAGAAAAGCACACCATTATGGAGCTTGGAGTCTCCTCTTTCCAACAAGGTATAAATCTCCACAAAAGATTCAAGTTTTCTCCATTTTTCTTGGTAGCCGATTTTGGCTTGTTGTAATGCCTTGTTTTTCTCTCTCTTTTGAGCATAATATCAACCCTCCAATGGTGGTGAGAACACCTTCTTGAACCAAGGGCTAAAACCCCTCCTAAAAGCTTCAAGGTAAACCCTAGAAATTTTTAAAACATCTTAATGAATTAGTATAAATTAAGGGTTAGTATATTAATTATACTTGTTTTGTATGCTATGGGTGATGGGAATGGAGTTTGGCAACTCCATTCCCCACAAAACCGATGGGACAAGAGAGAAAACAAGAGAGAAATGGAGAAGAATGAAGGAATTATAAAGCTCAAGGTAAGAGCTCTTTATTAATGTTAATTTTGGTGCATTAGAGTAATGGAATGGGTAAACGAATAAAAGAAACCAAACTAATGTATTAGGATTGAAGTTTATGAAGTTTTGAGTATTGAGAGTAAGTTTGAGTATTTGTGCATTAGTATGTGAATTGTAGGCCTTGGAGCCAAATGGTTGTGTATGAGTATTGGTATTGATGTTTGATGGAGTATTGGTGTATTGGGATGGATTTATATTTGTATTGATTGCTGGTAGGACCCTTGTAAGGGTTGGCTAGAATAGGAATGATTGGTGATAATGAGAATGTGTGGGAGTAAGGAAAAGTAGATGACTATGGCAAAATTTTGGTAGGAATATGTGCACTTATGATGACTTGGTGAATGGGAGAACCAAGGTGTATTGGGATAGGGATGTTAATGACCATGGAATGGTATTTGAGGTAAAGGAATACTAGATGCAAAATCTGTAGCAAGAGTGCTAGGAATGTCTTGGAGAAACTAGGAAGAACTAGGTATAAGGTGTAAAGTGAATGTTGGACTTGGGTATAGATGGTACAATTGCTGGAAATGAATTGGCATGGTAAGAGGAGGTATTTGGGATGCTAGGAGTAACATGGTGGAGGAAATATTGATGGTAGGAGTTGTAGAAAAATCTGTAGCATTAGAGAATGAAAAACTGTTGTAGGTGTGAAAGGAAGTGAGGAAATTGTGTAAATTGTCTCATGGATTTAGTAATGGAATTGGTGGATGAAATAAGGTATTTTAGGAGCCTAAATGGCATTATATCATGTGGGATTACATGTAGAAAGATTGGGGAAGGAATGGGTAAGAAAAGAATTGAAAAACAAAGTCTGTAGCAGTGTTCTGCTACCGACCGACCCAGAGCCGGGTCGGACCGTGGGTCGGTCGGAGCTTAGGTAACGAATAAACCTTCGGGAATGGACCGACCCAGGAGCCGTGGGTCGGACGTGGGTCGGTCGGACTCGAATTTTCTGTTGTCGAAGTTTCGCACTTCGACCGACCCAGAGGTGGGTCGGTCGGTGGGTCGGTCGGAGCTTGGACAACAGACCCGAAACTCTCGGCAATGGACCGACCCAGAGGTGTATGGGTCGGTCGGAATAGTTCTGGGTCGGTCGGGAGAAATTTCAGAGAACGAAACTTACTGGAATGGACCGACCCAGGGTTGGGTCGGTCGGTGGGTCGGTCGACCCGTAACTTACAAAAAAAAAAACTAAAACTAAATGAATGTAACTAGTATATATATATATATATATATGTATATGTATGTATACCCACCTATACATATGTACATGTATATGTAAGCAAGTAAACCATTGTAAGTAGATAAAAGTAAGTAAATAAAATGTAGGTATAGGAATGTAAAGACTTAGTAAGTATGAGTTAGGGAGCGTAAGGATAATCGAATTAAATTAATGATAGTTAGATTAATTATTCGATTGTATGTATATCATAGGATTTGATTTGTGAACACCGGAGGAACGTTGGGATACAAGTACAACGGTGAAAGGTATGATTTCTTCATGCCCTGTATCCTAATCTGGTTACCCCGATTTGTGTGCTTATTTGATCACCTAAATAAGATAAATGCATGAATCGGACTATATTGCACTTACTTGTGCTTGATTTATGTGTTCTTGATATTTATTGTCTTGAACACTAGTTTGTATAATTCATGAAAAATGGATGAAGATAAAGTGTATCTGTATCTTGTAGTGTACTTGTGTATAGTATTGTATTTCGTATGATGTACATATGGGCCTTGTATTTGTAAATGTGGCTTGAATGTTGACTTGTGCTAATTCCTAACTAGCTAACTCCTAACTTAAGTGAGTAAATTGGAATGAGTACAAGTCCGATATAGCTTCGGCCACGCGTGAGGATGAGGTGACACAAGAGGTTGGATCCGATTCCTGGTTCTTAAGCTGGTCCATGGCCCAAATCCCTTAAATGGGTAGCATCCTGGATTAGTGAACCAAGTAAATCCCGGTGGTGGGACCGAGTAGTTCCCCGGGCCGGAGGTCCCGACGACTTAACATGAGTAAGAGAAAGTAAACAAGTATGTATGAGTATGAGTACGAGTATGAGTATGAGTATGTATGCGTATGTATGGAGTAACGAGTACAAGAGTAATCTCCACCCGATTAACCCGGGTGGACCAATGAAGCTAACAAGAATTGTATGTGTGTATGTACTGCGTATGTGTACTTGAGAACAAGGTAAGTAAGTATTTGATGGTATATGTACTCCTTGTATGTGATGAAATGTATGTATGTATGCCTTGTGAAAGTAATGTAGTATTGAGTATGAAAGCATGTATGCATGTTGTGTGAATAAATGAACCGCATGTATACGACCAAGTGGTCGGCGTACCCTCACTAGTACGCGGGGTATGCGGTTATCATGCTCGGCGAAAGCTGACCCCTTCGGGGGACATTTTTTAGTGTGCAGGTACTGAAGCCGATGTGGTCAAGGAAAGAGACCGTTGGCTACACATGGATAACTAGAAGTAGAACGTAGAGGTGTGCCAAGTGACACACCCTTGTATTTAGTAAGTAAGTAGTTTGTGAGGAATGGGTAGTGTATAAGCTCATGAGGAGTATGTACGAAATTGAAGGAAGTGTTGTAATTGTACTTGGAACCTAGTAAACTCGGTATGTAGATTGTATGGTATTGAACTTGGTGTATGGTAATGAATGGGATGTTGTAGTATTTGATTCGGTAATTGGAGTAGGTGTGATAAGTGTGTAGTACTCGGATATTCCGGTCCATCAGACCGATGCTGTAAGTAGAAGTAGTAGCCTTGTTAGTCACGTGGGTGACTAACGGCATTGTATCACCCAATGTATGTAAGAATATATCCGCTGCGTGTATCTGGTATGTAAGGAGATTGGACGGTAAGTATTGTATTAATGGTAGGGTGTTACAAAAAGTGGTATCAGAGCGAAGTACCGCTCTGATGACTGGAAATACCGAGTTTAGGGATACCGAGTTAGGAAATAGAAGCTTAGGGCTAAGGGCTGAGTGTTAGCATTAGAGATATGCTAGTTAGGAACAACCGGTGAGTACCGGATACCTACAATACCAGTCCCGCCCGCCGCAAACCCCCATTGTATAACTTGGGAAAGGACGCCAGAGAGAAGGAAAGTCCTCTCATACTCGGGGAAACCCGATCTGGCAGTTGTGAAGCAATCACACGGTAAACAAGAACTGACATATAGTATATTCCAAGGATTGGAAGCCCGGAAGGGATCCCGGTTAAACCACAATACCCGCACTCCATAGCGGTGGGACGAGCACTCCAACCACGAGGAGGCTGCAACTTACAACAGCATGGGGCGACGTGCTTAGCAGTCGCGAGACCTGGCTAGTCAACCAGCAGCAGGAAAGAAGCACTAACGGTACAACGAAATGGAAAAAGGAGTAAAACATAACCCGAGACACAAGTCTGCGGGACAACAGTAATAGTCAAGCAGCACCACCAACGGCATGCTAGCTGACTAAGGACATAGTCAGGAACGATTAACTCCAAAAACCACAACGCCAATGAGGTTACAATACCTGGCCAACATAGCTCAGACAGCTACAAGAACATCACAAGCTATAAGCTGATGCAACTACAACCTAGTGCCTAAAACAACTCAGGCTCAGGAACCACAACAAACGTGTGGGAACGAGCAACAAGGAAGAACACAACCAAATCAAAGGGGAACCTCCAAGGATTGGAGAATTACCCTGATCAATGACAGCCATGTCAAACTTACTAAGAAGTTACTCAGAAGAGTAATTAACCCAAGTAAATGATCAACAAGATCAAAGGAAGAGTCAACAAGACTATCGAGAACCAGTGAAAACCATACCGTGACCGGTATCGGCTTACCCAAAAACCACCAGTACCACGCACTTGCCACGGCAAGTGCAGTAATAACGGGAGCATTCAGGAGGACTTTTAACACACCACAGATACATAGTGATGTACCGTGACAGCAGCGAAACAACTATAGGATCACAAATCCTGGAAGCTAGAGGAATCAAACCTTGGAAAGGCTTGACGGCCTGACCACTGTATTAAGAACATACCAGACAGCGGGAAGCTGGACTTGGTCAAGACCTCAAAAATGGCTATGCCATGAGAGACTTCTTTAACACCGAAACCTATTTTGAAAACCAAAAATTTTCTTTTCAAAACCTCAAACCTCTTTTAAAGACCTTGGATTTTAAAACCGAACCAACATGATTATGGTGAGTATCATAGATTGATACAAGAGGAGTTGACAATAGAATACTTCACCTAGGCGTGTGACGAACGCTACGAGTGTACCCGTTACGGGATGTGGGACAACCGCACTCCGAAGGAGCTTGCGGGCCCGACACGTAGTTGGGTAAGTGGCAACGTATCAGCATGGTACCCCACGTATGTATACATGTAGCGTACGACACACGGGAAGTAGTCAGCTCCGTTCTACGGACCATCAGTGAGTTCAAACCAGAAAACTGGACACCTCAGACAATTCAGCATAAAGGAACTCAGAGAATCCATCTGAAGATAAGGAGTAAGAACTAGGAAGTGCAAAGAGCACAGACAAAAAGTATAGACATTGGATATGTCTCGAAGACATCAAACAAATACGCGATAGCTGGGAAGCATACCCAGCCTAAACACAGTAAGGCAGTTGCCTAACGTGAACACCACAATGCTCAACAAACGGGACAGAACTCCCAAGAGCAATTACAAAATTACCATAAAGTAAAATCCATCATTGAAGGGAATAATAAACCTAGTCTCAAACGCTAGGAGCAAGTATAAACAGTCTACCCAAGAACGGGAGACGTTATAACCCAAAAAGGAGATACTCAAATACAATACCACAGGCGGTATAGTAATAACACATCGCAATATTAGCCGGGGGAAACGGCATGACACAACAACACCCAGGAGCAATCCTTGAAGGGTGTCCGAGTTAGCAACAGATGAACAAAGCATCATGATAAAGGCACAAAGCTAGAATGAACATTCGGTTAGGACACCAAAGGGATTTCGTTTAATAGGAAATACCCTAAATTACCAAGAGGCACTGATTAACACCAAGTTGCCTAAAGGACCTCCTATGAATGGAAGCGTGATGTCACGACTTACCATGGAGCCCAGTAATACCCCCAACCTATGGGGTATAGAAGAAGTGGAAATGTGAAGAAGCAGCTTGCAAAGAGCATAGCTCGCAGCAATACGGCTTAAAAGCCAAAAACTATGTTAGGTAAACCTTAACGTTGCATAACCCACACAATTTGATAACAAGACTTGCAAGAGATATTGTCTCATACGACAAGAAATCAACAACTGGACCATCAGTTCAAACCCAACATCCTGAGTGGCTTGGAGTAATGGCCAACTCAATGTCACTGTCACTAGAGCGTCAGTCTAGTATACAGTTGACAAGCTTTTAATTACCTTCATGCCTTCTGTAGCAATGGTAGCACAGAGGCATAAGAATCATGATAATGCCAACATTGGCCTAGTCCACACTTGGACACTACGAGGAAACCCAAGGGAAGGTACCCCTCGTTAGCTAAAGACCACCAATATGGTGAAGATGTGAACCCTTAGAAAGGCTTCCATCTATTATAACAGAAAATCCTACGCATATAGATATTGCCAAAAGACAATCGAATAAGAAAATGAGATTTTCCAAACCACTACGCCTACAAGAGGTTGTGGACTGTAAAAGCATAACGCTTAAAGAGCATAAAGACTCGAAGGAGTAAGTATACTCCATATGCACCTAAGCATGTGTGAACCACTGTATAAACACCAACATGATGAACCTCGTCACGAGACTTATGAGTGGAAGTATACCCCTCAACAAGAACCTTCCCTTGTCAGCGATAAAATACCCTTCAGTTGGAGAACGGGACCAGAAAACCCTGGAAGCTTCTTGGGATGTCCCGGTGACGTACATACAAGGATAAAACTGCACAGCTAGAGCCTGTAACCAATGCTCAGCTTAGAGAGGACAATCATTGTCAAAACAATCAATGTGAGTGCACATTGCACACCATGAATGACCAACGCTCAAGAGAGCCTGTAACCCGATAAATTACTTCATCCATTATCAACCAAGATAATTGGTAAATGGTATCATAAATGATGGAAATAATGTGAGGTAAGCCAACCTACACATGAAACCTAAACTGAAATAAAACATCCCCACAATGGGAAGATAATAGTAGTGCGGTATGCTACAACAACCATCATACACACGAACATTGGAAACCCCAGGGTATTCATACCATAAGGGAATGGTGCCAATGACAATGGCAATGAGTAAAGAGAAATTATCACAGTAACAGAAACAGTAAAAACGACGATGTACAATGGGTAAGAATACGGTGCGCAACAAGCGACCGCTATGAGGAAGTAGCAAATAAGGACACGGAGTATAAGTATGAGACGACAGGCAGAAATATTCCTTCATATTCCTTAAGTGACCTACTGCCAAGCGTTTACGCCTCTGCACTCTGTATGACTGAGTGTTTTGGTATTGCATTTGCGCAGCTAATGATCTAATGGGATGGCTAGGGATATGGAAATGTAAACCGTAGTAAATCCTTCTTTCACCAACAAACATGGCATAAGCCAGTTAAACAAGCTTAGCAACAAACCGTGCGGCCTAGGGCCAAAGAAGCACGAAGAGTGTAAACCCACTAACAATCACAAGATGTGAATTCCATAGGAATAAAAGGTGAAAGGAGACGTAACAGAGTCACTAGGACCGACGCATAAAAATGCAAGGTCATACAAGTAAAGACACTTGTACTGAACCAGAAGAACTTGTATGATTCAGAAAACTATGGACATCAGAGGAAGCACTATAACTAAATAGTGGCTTAGCCTCGCCAACAATAAGTTGGAAGAACTTAGCGAATAACCGTGAGAGTACGGGTAGTATGTATAATAGATTACCAGGAAGCTGGTTATAATCTAAACTCGTTGAGTTCAAAGGCGGTAAAAGAATACCGCAGTTGTTTAGTAGACCTTACTTCCATAACAGACGGATAAAAGATGATGTATAGCACAGTAAGGATAACACGAAGGGTGAGTAACCCAAGTTATCAGGGTCGCGCAGCAGAAGCTAGTGGGCCCTAGCCAGGAAGGGCTATTAATGCCTTGAAGCCTAATAGGCTAGAACCAAATTGATTGTGAGTTAAATAAACTCATAGAGGAATTCCTGGTGCAAAGACTAAACCATTGGTATGGTTAAGATCCTTTGACCAGAGCATATATAGTGTACCATAGTGAAGCTAAACGCTTCAGATTGCCCAAATTGATTAAACCAACGTTTAATAATAATAACATATGGTAGATTACGTGGGCGTAATCCCTTTTAAGGGGGGTAGAGCGAAAACCGCTTAATGAAAGTTTTATAAATAAAACACATAAACTATAATGTGCATAGCACAAATGAGAATTGAATTGATGATTGGTACTTATGTTAAATAAACATATGTATTCACTCATAATGAGATTATGGTAAATAAGCATTAGACATGCAAATACCATAGGGTGAAAATACCCATCTTGTAACACCAGTGTAAGAGTATTGGTAAAGAAGAGTAATGAGTAGTGGACGGAACTCCACAAGTATTGTAACCCTTGAAGAAGTAGTACGAAAGGAATGAGAGTAATTAAGGAATGAATTCTAAGAGTAGTGTATTCGTAAGTACATCATTTGAGGGGAATTGAGAACAACTGAATTTCATAAATACTGTATTTCTTAGTCAGAATAGTTGAGATGAAGAAGAGTAGTGAATGGAAGTAATGATAGTCGATGAAGTGAGCATTTAGGTATTGAACCACGGAGTAAATCATTTGGGAAGTAGAGTGAGGATGATTGATGGATTGATTCCATCCTTTGGAGATGTATGAATTTGTATCACGACTAAAGGGTAAAAAGATAGAAAATGAAAACATTAAATTATTGGTTGTTTGAAACTGATGTGGGAAGTCGAACTTGATCCTGATCAGATCAAGGGAAACCGAACACAAATTGGGGTGGAAAGATAGTTCAACACTGATGCTGATCACATCAGGGTCGAATGATTCTTGAAGCTCCCCTTAAGTGGTCATAAGAATCACACTTAGGATAGGAGTAATGAATATAAGTTGGAACTTGGAGTTGTATGCTTTAGAAAGATTTCTAACTAGTAGTTGTAAAAGATATTTCTTAGACTGGAGAGTAAGTAATTGTGGGAAGTTACACCGGAAAGGATGGTAGTGTAGCATATTATATTCCAAGGGCAACAGGACATAGATGAGTCCTGTGTCGAAAAGATCTGAGTGCCTACGGGATTGTGATGTGTATTGCATTGCTTTGGGAATAGCTTTGCACTGTATGTATGTATGAACCGTGTAATGAGGAACCGGATGATTGGTAGGAATGCGGATTGGAGTAATTATTGTACATGGGTATGGTATGGTATGTAGGAACCTTGAAGAATAGATTGAGAATCATAGGAAGGAAGGATGTATGACTTTGGCACTAGACAAGTATAAAGGAGTAAATATAGTAATCCCATAACCTCGAACAACTTTGAGGACAAAGTTCTTAAGGGGGGTAGATTGAAATACCCCGAACTTAAATATAGGGATTAAAATAAATCTAATACGTATTTAAGGGCCTAATGGTACCTAATTAATATTGTAAGGAAAAATAAATCCAAAAGAAATAAAGAAACGCTTAAAAGGCGAAAAACGCTAAATAAGCGTTAAATAACCATAGGAGGTATGAGACCTCGGTTAGCGTATTATAAGGATTTTAAAGGCTTAATTGAGTCTAAATAATATATGGGAACAACTCCCGAAGAAAACGGATCCAAATAATGTATTAAAACGCTAATAGTGCTTGAGTGCACGTTTTTCGAGAAAACCCGAAAGCGTGACCTTAAGTGGTCAAACGAGCCCGTAAAAATTATAAGTCATTAAATAAATATTATTAAGCATCTATGAAAGCTTAATAACCAATAAAAATAAAGGAACGAGAAAATTCCGGAAAACGGGCCCGGTTAGTGAACAGTACCTAAACCGGGTAAAATAACGAGCGTTTTCTGTAAAAGACGAAAAACGCTCCAGCTAGTATACTATGGGGGCCGGTTTTACTAGCTAAATAACCCCCACACACACACATGTAACTAGCTAATTAAATAAGAGAGCTAAAAGCAAAAAGCAATAAAGTAAACATTACTTTATTTCCCTCCCTCTCACCTCACTCTCACATTCACTCATCCTCTCTTCTCCTTCTCCATCGTACTCTCCCTCTTCCTCCTCCCTTGGGCTGCGATTTTGAGCTCCCCCTCTACAACCATGGAAGCTCCATCTTCTCCTTCTTGCCATCCTCATGTAAGCTCCAAATCGAAAATAAATTACATATTTGAACTCCCCTCATTCTCCTCTACATTTCCCTCTTTTCAAAATTCGAAAAGGAAGAGTTTCATCTCCATGGGTTTTCCCCATTTGAAGAGAAAAGCACACCATATGGAGCTTGGAGTCTCCTCTTTCCAACAAGGTATAAATCTCCACAAAAGATTCAAGTTTTCTCCATTTTTCTTGGTAGCCGATTTTGGCTTGTTGTAATGCCTTGTTTTTCTCTCTCTTTTGAGCATAATATCAACCCTCCAATGGTGGTGAGAACACCTTCTTGAACCAAGGGCTAAAACCCCTCCTAAAAGCTTCAAAAGGTAAACCCTAGAAATTTGTTTAAAACATCAATGAATTAGCATAAATTAAGGGTTAGTATATTAATTATACTTGTTTTGTTGCTATGGGTGATGGGAATGGAGTTTGGCAACTCCATTCCCCACAACGATGGGCAAGAGAGAAAGAGAAGAAATGGAGAAGAATGAAGGAATTATAAAGCTCAAGGTAAGAGCTCTTTATTAATGTTAATTTTGGTGCATTAGAGTAATGGAATGGGTAAACGAATAAAAGAAACCAAACTAATGTATTAGGATTGAAGTTTATGAAGTTTTGAGTATTGAGAGTAAGTTTGAGTATTTGTGCATTAGTATGTGAATTGTAGGCCTTGGAGCCAAATGGTTGTGTATGAGTATTGGTATTGATGTTTGATGGAGTATTGGTGTATTGGGATGGATTTATATTTGTATTGATTGCTGGTAGGACCCTTGTAAGGGTTGGCTAATAGGAATGATTGGTGATAATGGAATGTGTGGAAGTAAGAAAAGTAGATG
This sequence comes from Limonium bicolor, assembly GCA_023374045.1. NCBI lineage: Eukaryota > Viridiplantae > Streptophyta > Magnoliopsida > Caryophyllales > Plumbaginaceae > Limonium > Limonium bicolor. The sequence continues at coordinate 115,535,372 of CM041783.1, forward strand.
ACTATGGCAAAATTTTGGTAGAATATGTGCATTGTGATGACTTGGTGAATGGGAGAACCAAGGTGTATTGGGATAGGGATGTTAATGACCATGGTATGGTATTTGAGGTAAAGGAATACTAGGTGCAAAATCTGTACAAGAGTGCTAGAATGTCATTGGAGAACTAGGAAGAACTAGAGTATAAGCTTAGTAAAGTGAATGTTGGACTTGGGTATAGATGGTACAATTGCTGGAAATGAATTGGCATGGTAAGAGGAGGTATTTGGGATGCTAGGAGTAACATTGGTGGAGGAAATATTGAATGTAGAGTTGTAGAAAAATCTGTAGCATTAGAGAATGAAAAACTGTTGTAGGTGTGAAAGGAAGTGAGGAAATTGTGTAAATTGTCTCATGGATTTAGTAATGGAATTGGTGGATGAATAAGGTATTTTAGGAAGCCTAAATGGCATTAATCATGTGGGATTACATGTAGAAAGATTGGGGAAGGAATGGGTAAGAAAAGAATTGAAAAACAAAGTCTGTAGCAGTTTCTGCTACCGACCGACCCAGAGCCGGGTCGGACCGTGGGTCGGTCGGAGCTTAGGTAACGAAAATAAACCTTCGGGAATGGACCGACCCAGGAGCCGTGGGTCGGACGTGGGTCGGTCGGACTCGAATTTTCTGTTGTCGAAGTTTCGCACTTCGACCGACCCAGAGGTGGGTCGGTCGGTGGGTCGGTCGGAGCTTGGACAACAGACCCGAAACTCTCGGCAATGGACCGACCCAGAGGTGTATGGGTCGGTCGGAATAGTTCTGGGTCGGTCGGGAGAAATTTCAGAGAACGAAACTTACTGGAATGGACCGACCCAGGGTTGGGTCGGTCGGTGGGTCGGTCGACCCTAACTTAAAAAAAAAAAACTAAAACTAAATGAATGTAACTAGTATATATATATATATATATATATATATGTATGTATACCCACCTATACATATGTACATGTATATGTAAGCAAGTAAACCATTGTAAGTAGATAAAAGTAAGTAAATAAAATGTAGGTATAGGAATGTAAAGACTTAGTAAGTATGAGTTAGGGAGCGTAAGGATAATCGAATTAAATTAATGATAGTTAGATTAATTATTCGATTGTATGTATATCATAGGATTTGATTTGTGAACACCGGAGGAACGTTGGGATACAAGTACAACGGTGAAAGGTATGATTTCTTCATGCCCTGTATCCTAATCTGGTTACCCCGATTTGTGTGCTTATTTGATCACCTAAATAAGATAAATGCATGAATCGGACTATATTGCACTTACTTGTGCTTGATTTATGTGTTCTTGATATTTATTGTCTTGAACACTAGTTTGTATAATTCATGAAAAACGTGGATGAAGATAAAGTGTATCTGTATCTTGTAGTGTACTTGTGTATAGTATTGTATTTCGTATAGATGTACATATGGGCCTTGTATTTGTAAATGTGGCTTGAATGTTGACTTGTGCTAATTCCTAACTAGCTAACTCCTAACTTAAGTGAGTAAATTGGAATGAGTACAAGTCCGATATAGCTTCGGCCACGCGTGAGGATGAGGTGACACAAGAGGTTGGATCCGATTCCTGGTTCTTAAGCTGGTCCATGGCCCAAATCCCTTAAATGGGTAGCATCCTGGATTAGTGAACCAAGTAAATCCCGGTGGTGGGACCGAGTAGTTCCCCGGGCCGGAGGTCCCGACGACTTAACATGAGTAAGAGAAAGTAAACAAGTATGTATGAGTATGAGTACGAGTATGAGTATGAGTATGTATGCGTATGTATGGAGTAACGAGTACAAGAGTAATCTCCACCCGATTAACCCGGGTGGACCAATGAAGCTAACAAGAATTGTGTTGTGTATGTACTGCGTATGTGTACTTGAGAACAAGGTAAGTAAGTATTTGATGGTATATGTACTCCTTGTATGTGATGAAATGTATGTATGTATGCCTTGTGAAAGTAATGTAGTATTGAGTATGAAAGCATGTATGCATGTTGTGTGAATAAATGAACCGCATGTATACGACCAAGTGGTCGGCGTACCCTCACTAGTACGCGGGGTATGCGGTTATCATGCTCGGCGAAAGCTGACCCCTTCGGGGGACATTTTTTAGTGTGCAGGTACTGAAGCCGATGTGGTCAAGGAAAGAGACCGGTGGCTACACATGGATAACTAGAAGTAGAACGTAGAGGTGTGCCAAGTGACACACCCTTGTATTTAGTAAGTAAGTAGTTTGTGAGGAATGGGTAGTGTATAAGCTCATGAGGAGTATGTACGAAATTGAAGGAAGTGTTGTAATTGTACTTGGAACCTAGTAAACTCGGTATGTAGATTGTATGGTATTGAACTTGGTGTATGGTAATGAATGGGATGTTGTAGTATTTGATTCGGTAATTGGAGTAGGTATGATAAGTGTGTAGTACTCGGATATTCCGGTCCATCAGACCGATGCTGTAAGTAGAAGTAGTAGCCTTGTTAGTCACGTGGGTGACTAACGGCATTGTATCACCCAATGTATGTAAGAATATATCCGCTGCGTGTATCTGGTATGTAAGGAGATTGGACGGTAAGTATTGTATTAATGGTAGGGGTGTTACAAAAAGTGGTATCAGAGCGAAGTAGTACGCTCTGATGACTGGAAATACCGAGTTTAGGATACCGAGTTAGGAATAGAAGCTTAGGGCTAAGGGCTGAGTGTTAGCATTAGAGATATGCTAGTTAGGAACAACCGGTGAGTACCGGATACCTACAATACCAGTCCCGCCCGCCGCAAACCCCCATTGTATAACTTGGGAAAGGACGCCAGAGAGAAGGAAAGTCCTCTCATACTCGGGGAAACCCGATCTGGCAGTTGTGAAGCAATCACACGTAAACAAGAACTGACATATAGTATATTCCAAGGATTGGAAGCCCGGAAGGGATCCCGGTAAACCACAATACCCGCACTCCATAGCGGTGGGACGAGCACTCCAACCACGAGGAGGCTGCAACTTACAACAGCATGGGGCGACGTGCTTAGCAGTCGCGAGACCTGGCTAGTCAACCAGCAGCAGGAAAGAAGCACTAACGGTACAACGAAATGGAAAAAGGAGTAATAACATAACCCGAGACACAAGTCTGCGGGACAACAGTAATAGTCAAGCAGCACCACCAACGGCATGCTAGCTGACTAAGGACATAGTCAGGAACGATTAACTCCAAAAACCACAACGCCAATGAGGTTACAATACCTGGCCAACATAGCTCAGACAGCTACAAGAACATTCACAAGCTATAAGCTGATGCAACTACAACCGTAGTGCCTAAAACAACTCAGGCTCAGGAACCACAACAAACGTGTGGGAACGAGCAACAAGGAAGAACACAACCAAATCAAAGGGGAACCTCCAAGGATTGGAGAATTACCCTGATCAATGACAGCCATGTCAAACTTACTAAGAAGTTACTCAGAAGAGTAATTAACCCAAGTAAATGATCAACAAGATCAAAGGAAGAGTCAACAAGACTATCGAGAACCAGTGAAAACCATACCGTGACCGGTATCGGCTTACCCAAAAACCACCAGTACCACGCACTTGCCACGGCAAGTGCAGTAATAACGGGAGCATTCAGGAGGACTTTTAACATACCACAGGTACATAGTGATGTACCGTGACAGCAGCGAAACAACTATAGGATCACAAATCCTGGAAGCTAGAGGAATCAAACCTTGGAAAGGCTTGACGGCCTGACCATTGTATTAAGAACATACCAGACAGCGGGAAGCTGGACTTGGTCAAGACCTCAAAAATGGCTATGCCATGAGAGACTTCTTTAACACCGAAACCTATTTTGAAAACCAAAATTTTCTTTTCAAAACCTCAAACCTCTTTTAAAGACCTTGGATTTTAAAACCGAACCAACATGATTATGGTGAGTATCATAGATGATACAAGAGGAGTTGACAATAGAATACTTCACCTAGGCGTGTGACGAACGCTACGAGTGTACCCGTTACGGGATGTGGGACAACCGCACTCCGAAGGAGCTTGCGGGCCCGACACGTAGTTGGGTAAGTGGCAACGTATCAGCATGGTACCCCACGTATGTATACATGTAGCGTACGACACACGGGAAGTAGTCAGCTCCGTTCTACGGACCATCAGTGAGTTCAAACCAGAAAAACTGGACACCTCAGACAATTCAGCATAAAGGAACTCAGAGAATCCATCTGAAGATAAGGAGTAAGAACTAGGAAGTGCAAAGAGCACAGACAAAAAGTATAGACATTGGATATGTCTCGAAGACATCAAACAAATACGCGATAGCTGGGAAGCATACCCAGCCTAAACACAGTAAGGCAGTTGCCTAACGTGAACACCACAATGCTCAACAAACGGGACAGAACTCCCAAGAGCAATTACAAAATTACCATAAAGTAAAATCCATCATTGAAGGGAATAATAAACCTAGTCTCAAACGCTAGGAGCAAGTATAAACAGTCTACCCAAGAACGGGAGACGTTATAACCCAAAAAGGAGATACTCAAATACAATACCACAGGGCGGTATAGTAATAACACATCGCAATATTAGCCGGGGGAAACGGCATGACACAACAACACCCAGGAGCAATCCTTGAAGGGTGTCCGAGTTAGCAACAGATGAACAAAGCATCATGATAAAGGCACAAAAGCTAGAATGAACATTCGGTTAGGACACCAAAGGGATTCGTTTAATAGGAAATACCCTAAATTACCAAGAGGCACTGATTAACACCAAGTTGCCTAAAGGACCTCCTATGAATGGAAGCGTGATGTCACGACTTACCATGGAGCCCAGTAATACCCCCAACCTATGGGGTATAGAAGAAGTGGAAATGTGAAGAAGCAGCTTGCAAAGAGCATAGCTCGCAGCAATACGGCTTAAAAGCCATCAAACAACTATGTTAGGTAAACCTTAACGTTGCATAACCCACACAATTTGATAACAAGACTTGCAAGAGATATTGTCTCATACGACAAGAAATCAACAACTGGACCATCAGTTCAAACCCAACATCCTGAGTGGCTTGGAGTAATGGCCAACTCAATGTCACTGTCACTAGAGCATCAGTCTAGTATACAGTTGACAAGCTTTTAATTACCTTCATGCCTTCTGTAGCAATGGTAGCACAGAGGCATAAGAATCATGATAATGCCAACATTGGCCTAGTCCACACTTGGACACTACGAGAAACCCAAGGGAAGGTACCCCTCGTTAGCTAAAGACCACCAATATGGTGAAGATGTGAACCCTTAGAAAGGCTTCCATCTATTATAACAGAAAATCCTACGCATATAGATATTGCCAAAAGACAATCGAATAAGAAAATGAGATTTTCCAAACCACTACGCCTACAAGAGGTTGTGGACTGTAAAAGCATAACGCTTAAAGAGCATAAAGACTCGAAGGAGTAAGTATACTCCATATGCACCTAAGCATGTGTGAACCACTGTATAAACACCAACATGATGAACCTCGTCACGAGACTTATGAGTGGAAGTATACCCCTCAACAAGAACCTTCCTTGTCAGCGATAAAATACCCTTCAGTTGGAGAACGGGACCAGAAAACCCTGGAAGCTTCTTGGGATGTCCCGGTGACGTACATACAAGGATAAAACTGCACAGCTAGAGCCTGTAACCAATGCTCAGCTTAGAGAGGACAATCATTGTCAAAACAATCAATGTGAGTGCACATGCACACCATGAATGACCAACGCTCAAGAGAGCCTGTAACCCGATAAATTACTTCATCCATTATCAACCAAGATAATTGGTAAATGGTATCATAAATGATGGAAATAATGTGAGGTAAGCCAACCTACACATGAAACCTAAACTGAAATAAAACATCCCCACAATGGGAAGATAATAGTAGTGCGGTATACAACAACCATCATACACACGAACATTGGAAACCCCAGGGTATTCATACCATAAGGGAATGGTGCCAATGACAATGGCAATGAGTAAAGAGAAATTATCACAGTAACAGAAACAGTAAAAACGACGATGTACAATGGGTAAGAATACGGTGCGCAACAAGCGACCGCTATGAGGAAGTAGCAAATAAGGACACGGAGTATAAGTATGAGACGACAGGCAGAAATATTCCTTCATATTCCTTAAGTGACCTACTGCCAAGCGTTTACGCCTCTGCACTCTGTATGACTGAGTGTTTTGGTATTGCATTTGCGCAGCTAATGATCTAATGGGATGGCTAGGGATATGGAAATGTAAACCGTAGTAAATCCTTCTTTTCACCAACAAACATGGCATAAGCCAGTTAAACAAGCTTAGCAACAAACCGTGCGGCCTAGGGCCAAAGAAGCACGAAGAGTGTAAACCCACTAACAATCACAAGATGTGAATTCCATAGGAATAAAAGGTGAAAGGAGACGTAACAGAGTCACTAGGACCGACGCATAAAAATGCAAGGTCATACAAGTAAAGACACTTGTACTGAACCAGAAGAACTTGTATGATTCAGAAACTATGGACATCAGAGGAAGCACTATAACTAAATAGTGGCTTAGCCTCGCCAACAATAAGTTGGAAGAACTTAGCGAATAACCGTGAGAGTACGGGTAGTAGTATAATAGATTACCAGGAAGCTGGTTATAATCTAAACTCGTTGAGTTCAAAGGCGGTAAAAGAATACCGCAGTTGTTTAGACCTTATTCCATAACAGACGGATAAAAGATGATGTATAGCACAGTAGGATAACACGAAGGGTGAGTAACCCAAGTTATCAGGGTCGCGCAGCAGAAGCTAGTGGGCCCTAGCCAGGAAGGGCTATTAATGCCTTGAAGCCTAATAGGCTAGAACCAAATTGATTGTGAGTTAAATAAACTCATAGAGGAATTCCTGGTGCAAAGACTAAACCATTGGTATGGTTAAGATCCTTTGACCAGGCATATTGTATAGTGTACCATAGTGAAGCTAAACGCTTCAGATTGCCCAAATTGATTAAACCAATGTTTAATAATAATAACATATGGTAGATTACGTGGGCGTAATCCCTTTTAAGGGGGTAGAGCGAAAACCGCTTAATGAAAGTTTTATAAATAAAACACATAAACTATAATGTGCATAGCACAAATGAGAATGAATTGATGATTGGTTATGTTAAATAAACATAGTATTCACTCATATGAGATTATGGTAAATAAGCATTAGACATGCAAATACCATAGGGTGAAATACCCATCTTGTAACACCAGTGTAAGAGTATTAGTAAAGAAGAGTAATGAGTAGTGGACGGACTCCACAAGTATTGTAACCCTTGAAGAAGTAGTACGAAAGAATGAGAGTAATAAGGAATGAATTCTAAGAGTAGTGTATTCGTAAGTAAATTTGAGAATTGAGAACAACTGAATTTCATAAATACTGTATTTAATTAAAATAGTTGAGATGAAGAGAGTAGTGAATGGAAGTATGATAGTCGATGAATGAGCATTTAGGTATTGAACCAGAGTAAATCATTTGGGAATAGAGTGAGGATGATTGATGGATGATCCATCCTTTGGAGATGTATGAATTTGTATCACGACTAGAAAGGGTAAAAAGATAGAAAATGAAAATTAATTATTTGGTTGTTGAAACTGATGTGGGAAGTCGAACTTGATCCTGATCAGATCAGGGAAACCGAACACAAATTGGGGTGGAAAGATAGTTCAACACTGATGCTGATCACATCAGGGTCGAATGATTCTTGAAGCTCCCCTTAAGTGGTCACAAGAATCACACTTAGGATAGAGTAATGAATATAATTGGAACTTGGAGTTGTATGCTTTAGAAAGATTTCTAACTAGTAGTTGTAAAAGATATTTCTTAGACTGGAGAGTAAGTAATTGTGGGAAGTTACACCGGAAAGGATGGTAGTGTAGCATATTATATTATTCCAAGGGCAACAGGACATAGATGAGTCCTGTGTCGAAAAGATCTGAGTGCCTACGGGATTGTGATGTGTATTGCATTGCTTTGGGAATAGCTTTGCACTGTATGTATGTATGAACCGTGTAATGAGGAACCGGATGATTGGTAGGAATGCGGATTGGAGTAATTATTGTACATGGGTATGGTATGGTATGTAGGAACCTTGAAGAATAGATTGAGAATCATAGGAAGGAAGGATGTATGACTTTGGCACTAGACAAGTATAAAGGAGTAAATATAGTAATCCCATAACCTCGAACAACTTTGAGGACAAAGTTCTTAAGGGGGGTAGATTGAAATACCCCGAACTTAAATATAGGGATTAAAATAAATCTAATACGTATTTAAGGGCCTAATGGTACCTAATTAATATTGTAAGGAAAAATAAATCCAAAAGAAATAAAGTAACGCTTAAAAGGCGAAAAACGCTAAATAAGCGTTAAATAACCATAGGAGGTATGAGACCTCGGTTAGCGTGTTATAAGGATTTTAAAGGCTTAATTGAGTCTAAATAATATATGGGAACAACTCCCGAAGAAAACGGATCCAAATAATGTATTAAAACGCTAATAGTGCTTGAGTGCACGTTTTTCGAGAAAACCCGAAAGCGTGACCTTAAGTGGTCAAACGAGCCCGTAAAAATTATAAGTCAAATAAATATTATTAAGCATCTATGAAAGCTTAATAACCAATAAAATAAAGGAACGAGAAAATTCCGGAAAACGGGCCCGGTTAGTGAACAGTACCTAAACCGGGTAAAATAACGAGCGTTTTCTGTAAAAGACGAAAAACGCTCCAGCTAGCATACTACATGGGGGCCGGTTTTTACTAGCTAAATAACCCCTCACACACACACACATGTAACTAGCTAATTAAATAAGAGAGCTAAAAGCAAAAAGCAATAAAGTAAACATTACTTTATTTCCCTCCCTCTCACCTCACTCTCACATTCACTCATCTCTCTCTTTCCTCTTCCCCTCTCCATCGTACTCTCCCTCTTCCTCCTCCCTTGGGCTGCGATTTTGAGCTCCCCCTCTACAACCATGGAAGCTCCATCTTCTCCTTCTTGCTCCATCCTCATGTAAGCTCCAAATCGAAAATAAATTACATATTTGAACTCCCCTCATTCTCCTCTACATTTCCCTCTTTTCAAAATTCGAAAAGGAAGAGTTTCATCTCCATGGGTTTTCCCCATTTGAAGAGAAAAGCACACCATTGGGGAGCTTGGAGTCTCCTCTTTCCAACAAGGTATAAATCCCACAAAAGATTCAAGTTTTCTCCATTTTTCTTGGTAGCCGATTTTGGCTTGTTGTAATGCCTTGTTTTTCCTTCTCTTTTGAGCATAATATCAACCCTCCAATGGTGGTGAGAACACCTTCTGAACCAAGGGCTAAAACCCCTCCTAAAAGCTTCAAAGGTAAACCCTAGAAATTTGTTTAAAACATTAATGAACTAGCATAAAATTAAGGGTTAGTATATTAATTATGTTTTTATGCTATGGGTGATGGGAATGGAGTTTGGCAACTCCATTCCCCACACCGATTTGGGACAAGAGAGAAAACAAGAGAAGAAATGAAACGGAAGGAATAAAGCTCAAGGTAAGAGCTCTTTACTAATGTTAATTTTGGTGCATTAGAGTAATGGAAGGGTAAACGAATAAAAGAAACCAAACTAATGTATTAGATTGAAGTTTATGAAGTGGTATTTGAGAGTAAGTTTGAGTATTTGTGCATTAGTAGTGAATTGTAGGCCTTGGAGCCAAATGGTTGGTATGAGTATTGGTATTGATGTGATGGAGTATTGGTGTATTGGGATGGATTTATATTTGTATTGATTGCTGGTAGGACCCTTGTAAGGGTTGGCTAGATAGGAATGATTGGTGATAATGAGAATGTGTGGAAGTAAGGAAAAGTAGATGAACTATGGCAAAATTTTGGTAGGAATATGTGCATTTGGAATGACTTGGTGAATGGGAGAACCAAGGTGTATTGGGGATTAGAGATGTAATGACCATGGTATGGTATTGAGGTAAGGAATACTAGATGCAAAATCTGTACAAGAGTGCTAGGAATGTCTTGGTGAACTAGGAAGAACTAGTATAAGGCTTAGTAAAGTGAATGTTGGACTTGGGTATAGATGGTACAATTGCTGGAAATGAATTGGCATGGTAAGAGGAGGTATTTGGGATGCTAGGGTAACATTGGGGAGGAAATATTGAATGGTAGGAGTTGTAGAAAAATCTGTAGCATTAGAGATGAAAAACAGTTGTAGTTGGAAAGGAAGTGAGGAAATTGTGTAATTGTCTCATGGATTTAGTAATGGAATTGGTGGATGAATAGGTATTTTAGGGAGCCTAAATGGCATTTACATGTGGGATTACATGTAGAAAGATTGGGGAAGGAATGGGTAAGAAAAGAATTGAAAAACAAAGTCTGTAGCAGTGTTCTGCTACCGACCGACCCAGAGCCGGGTCGGACCGTGGGTCGGTCGGGCTTAGGTAACGAAAATAAACCTTCGGGAATGGACCGACCCAGGAGCCGTGGGTCGGACGTGGGTCGGTCGGACTCGAATTTTCTGTTGTCGAAGTTTCGCACTTCGACCGACCCAGAGGTGGGTCGGTCGGTGGGTCGGTCGGAGCTTGGACAACAGACCCGAAACTCTCGGCAATGGACCGACCCAGAGGTGTATGGGTCGGTCGGAATAGTTCTGGGTCGGTCGGGAGAAATTTCAGAGAACGAAACTTACTGGAATGGACCGACCCAGGGTTGGGTCGGTCGGTGGGTCGGTCGACCCGTAACTTACAAAAAAAAAAACTAAACTAAAACTAAATGAATGTAACTAGTATATATATATATATATATATATATATGTATGTATACCCACCTATACATATGTACATGTATATGTAAGCAAGTAAACCATTGTAAGTAGATAAAAGTAAGTAAATAAAATGTAGGTATAGGAATGTAAAGACTTAGTAAGTATGAGTTAGGGAGCGTAAGGATAATCGAATTAAATTAATGATAGTTAGGTTAATTATTCATTGTATGTATATCATAGGATTTGATTTGTGAACACCGGAGGAACGTTGGGATACAAGTACAACGGTGAAAGGTATGATTTCTTCATGCCCTGTATCCTAATCTGGTTACCCCGATTTGTGTGCTTATTTGATCACCTAAATAAGATAAATGCATGAATCGGACTATATTGCACTTACTTGTGCTTGATTTATGTGTTCTTGATATTTATTGTCTTGAACACTAGTTTGTATAATTCATGAAAAACGTGGATGAAGATAAAGTGTATCTGTATCTTGTAGTGTACTTGTGTATAGTATTGTATTTCGTATGGATGTACATATGGGCCTTGTATTTGTAAATGTGGCTTGAATGTTGACTTGTGCTAATTCCTAACTAGCTAACTCCTAACTTAAGTGAGTAAATTGGAATGAGTACAAGTCCGATATAGCTTCGGCCACGCGTGAGGATGAGGTGACACAAGAGGTTGGATCCGATTCCTGGTTCTTAAGCTGGTCCATGGCCCAAATCCCTTAAATGGGTAGCATCCTGGATTAGTGAACCAAGTAAATCCCGGTGGTGGGACCGAGTAGTTCCCCGGGCCGGAGGTCCCGACGACTTAACATGAGTAAGAGAAAGTAAACAAGTATGTATGAGTATGAGTACGAGTATGAGTATGAGTATGTATGCGTATGTATGGAGTAACGAGTACAAGAGTAATCTCCACCCGATTAACCCGGGTGGACCAATGAAGCTAACAAGAATTGTATGTTGTGTATGTACTGCGTATGTGTACTTGAGAACAAGGTAAGTAAGTATTTGATGGTATATGTACTCCTTGTATGTGATGAAATGTATGTATGTATGCCTTGTGAAAGTAATGTAGTATTGAGTATGAAAGCATGTATGCATGTTGTGTGAATAAATGAACCGCATGTATACGACCAAGTGGTCGGCGTACCCTCACTAGTACACGGGGTATGCGGTTATCATGCTCGGCGAAAGCTGACCCCTTCGGGGGACATTTTTTAGTGTGCAGGTACTGAAGCCGATGTGGTCAAGGAAAGAGACCGGTGGCTACACATGGATAACTAGAAGTAGAACGTAGAGGTGTGCCAAGTGACACACCCTTGTATTTAGTAAGTAAGTAGTTTGTGAGGAATGGGTAGTGTATAAGCTCATGAGGAGTATGTACGAAATTGAAGGAAGTGTTGTAATTGTACTTGGAACCTAGTAAACTCGGCATGTAGATTGTATGGTATTGAACTTGGTGTATGGTAATGAATGGGATGTTGTAGTATTTGATTCGGTAATTGGAGTAGGTGTGATAAGTGTGTAGTACTCGGATATTCCGGTCCATCAGACCGATGCTGTAAGTAGAAGTAGTAGCCTTGTTAGTCACGTGGGTGACTAACGGCATTGTATCACCCAATGTATGTAAGAATATATCCGCTGCGTGTATCTGGTATGTAAGGAGATTGGACGGTAAGTATTGTATTAATGGTAGGGGTGTTACACCACTGCTGCTTTCCATCTAAATGATGCAGCCAGCACTTGGTGGAGGTTGGTCAAGGACCATCACCTGGCTACGCCCGACTTTTCGTGGGCTGCCTTTGTCAAGTTGCTGAGAAGGAAGTACTACCCAGCACATCTCGAACAGAAGAAGCGCCTGGGGTCCGAGACACTGACCCAAGGAGGTCTGACCGTGGATGAGTATTACGCTCGATTCATTGGTCAGCTGGACTTCATTCCCGGTGTGGATTACTCAGAGACCGTGAAGGTCGAGAAGTTCCAGGGAGGATTATTATTTCGCATTCAGATGGCGATGGGTGCTACCCTCTACACTACCATCCCAGTACCAACATGAAAGCCATAAGATTCTTTACTTACTACATTACCAATTAACTTTGTGAGAACTTACCAAGGAGATTCCAGGAGTGTTATGAGGCTACCTCGAGGACGGAGCTAACACTCCAGACTCGGGAAGAGACTCTAGGGGCAAAGAAAAGGAAGAACCCTGAGGGAGAGTCTGAGGGTGGAGGAGCATCTCCAGGAGGAAGCCAGGGAAAGGGAAAGTAAGGACTTATCCCACTCTAAATTGTTTACCATACTAAATACCTTACAGATACTGACCCGAAACATTTAAACAGGAAGTCTTTCAAAAAGAAAGGGCAACAGGGTCACAAGGGAAAGAAAGGGAAAGAGCCCGTCCTTCAGTTGACCGGCCCAGCTATTGATGGTAAGCCTCTGAGACCAGCACCTTCTAAGGGTGAGAACACCTACCTCTTAAATTGAATTGTGACCTTAACCTTTAAATCATCAGATTGTAACTTAAACTTAATTACTACCATTAGGCACCAGACAGCCCCCGCGCCATTTTTACTGTAAGCGTTGTGGGAAAGACCATCCTGGGGTCGATTGCGAAGGCCGCAAAGTTGTCTATCGGTGCTGCAAGAAAGAGAGCCATAGGGAATTCGAGTGCTGGATGAACCCTGAGAGCCGTAATTACAGGCCACCAAAGAATACTCAGAAGACCTCAGCTGGAGGATCTGGAGTACCACGAGGCGGTCAGGATGGCCAGACATCTACTGATGCTGGAGCCCTGAAAGGCAAGGGAGTAGATAGGGCATGAGTCCCCTAACTCCATGAGACCGCTGGTGGAAGACTTTGTTTACTTACTATGTTGTGTGCTTACCTGGGATGTTAGAAGGAGCTATGTTATAAGAATGTGGGAGTGTCATTGACCACTCGCCTCTTGTGTAAGACTTGGGATTAGTTGTGTGTACTCAGTACCTATAAGCTTTAAACCTTGACGGATATATATGAACAGGATGTTTATGCTTACATTATCATGTAGCAATACTCAAATGACGTAGAGTCAATGAGTCCGGGAATTACTGAACCAGAATTTCCACCTGCATGGCGCACTTGCTATTGCAAGCGCTATGACAATAAACTACTGAAATTTCCATCTGCCTTGCGCACTTGCTATAGCAAGTGCAGCGACAGCAACAGTAACAGCTACTGCAAATGCAACTACAACAACTATACTCTTTTAACCTTTATAAAAAAAAATGTTTTTCAAACTTTTTCATACAAACCTTGAGATTAGAAACCCATGCAACCTTGGAAGGACCATTAGTCCAACCACAGCAACTGGGAAATTATACAACCACTGTGATTGTAAACCACACCAGTTTGATTATTTGGGAACTTTCAGACATGGCTTATTAACCAAATACCAACAGTGTATACCGGCATTTAATGCTAATCACTACCAGTGATGAATGTTTAGTCCTCATGGACAGGCATACCCTTTGTAGATGCACCACCGTCAGTGAGGATGGTTGGGTAGTGAAGAGCCAAGTTGCTCAAGCTATTATGCAATCTGCAATACATCCAATTAAACGGAGGAGAGAAACAAATATGAACTATGGATGAGATATGACCGGAAAAAAAAAACGGGAGAAAAGAAAATGTGTTGTACTCAATGAAATCCAAAAAAAAAAAAGGAGAAACAAGTTTGCTAATATAGCACGGATTTTACTTACACCGAGTTGAATAATACCAGTCTATGATACCAATTACCACGGTTGCCAACAAAGGCGATAGCACTTATTACAGGATAACTGATAAAGGAATTATTACACACAAAAAAAAACAAGCAAAGAGAAAACAAAAAAAAAAAGGGAAGAAGGAAAGAAGAAGAAAGAAAAAAAAAAGGATATCCATCAATGGGAGATTGACAAAAGAATACTTCACAACAACCGTGTGACAGACATTACCAGTTTACTAAACGATTCATGGGACGAACGCACTCCGTTAGGAGCATGTGGGCCTGACAGACTTATTTATGAGTTAGTCGGGTAAGTAGTTAATGTATCAGTACGGTACCCCATGCAAGTAGACAAGTAGTGTTAGGAACACGAGAAGTAGTCAACTCCATTCTACGAACAGTAAGACATATTACCTCGAAGATGGACGAGAAGAGCCGCAGTTAAAACCGACAGGCTAGGAAAAAAAACCAAAAAGAACCTTCAACAGAGAACAGTGGATAGTATACAGAGAAGACAAAGGAACCGTTTAAGGACAGGAAACCGAAAAAAAAAAAAGCAACAGGAAACCCATTAGACGAAAATATGTAGAATCCTCATAAGGATCGAGCTAATGCTTGCAATCCAGAGGAAATCTACCAGATGATATAGATATAAACAAGTGACTACGCAAGGAGAAAAGATAAAGCTATATGATAGCAGAAACCTTGCTCAAGGAACAGTGGATTCGGAATGTACCACTCACAGGATAATTCGCACATCTTTTCTATTTGCTCATTGGATATTAGCTGTTGAGCATTTTATGCCTCTGCACTCTGTATGACTGAGTGTTTTGGTATTGCACTCGCGCAGTTATTAATCTAATGGGAATGTAGAAAGATAAAGTGGATATCAATAAGAGTGGTGTAAAAAAAAACGAGAAAAAAAAAAGAGATAAATACAACAGAGTATACTCTGGAACAGACCACCAGGAGACATGGATGACAAACATCATCTTTGTGGACATATAGGCTGTACGTCTTAGTATTACAAAGACAAGTGCAGAGCACTAAGTACTAACAGTAGCCAATGTCATATTACATCTCAAACTGAATGTCGTGAGAGAAGACACACGCATATATGCTAGTGATCCAAACCAGTGGATTCACAGCAATGAAAAAAAAAAGAGGCAAATTGAGCCTTTGTTCATGGGTCTACACCTCATACTGGAGCGAGTGGGCCCAAAAGAATGAACTTGGGAGAGAGCACAAAAAGATCAGTGCCTCACCTTTTATATATTGTGGAACCCTGAAGGGCTAGAGTCATACCCATCTCTCTGATATGTGGATAATCCACGAGTTGGAGAACTCTTTGAGAGCCAAGTATCCAGCGCTCCTTGTTGAGCGGTTTTTGTATACTTGTGGGGTACGGGGGCGTAACCCTTTTTAAGGGGGGTAGAGCCTCTTGGCTATGCACATGTGTGCAGTAAATTTTGTTTGTTTAGTATGCATTGCATACAAAGAATTGGTGGTATGCGGGGCATACGAGGTTTGTTTGGTTGGTATGTGAATTATTTCGTATGCATGGCATACAGTGAATTGGTTTTGATGGTTATGGTTGATACGCGGGGCGTGCGTTGTTTGGTCTGTTCTTGTGTGATGTGCATTGGTATGTATGTATCTTACGAGATACCTGTATGAATGATGTGTTTACACCAGGTGTGTACACCTTGCTTATGCTATTTGTGATATATATTCATATTGTTTTATAGAATGATTACATATGGTATCGCCTAGATACGAAATGAATCATTAGATATGGAATGTGGAACAATGGAACGTTATGGACACCTCAGGAAGGTTGTCAGGACTTGTAGAACTGATAGGAAATAATGGTGCTGATGGATCACCTATATCCATATATGATTGAACTAACGCCACAACGTGATGGCTATGTGCTGTATAAGCACAATACGATGTGTGTAAATGATATATCACATAGATATACATTATGGGAATAATGGGTAGTTGTACATTTATATACTTACCTATTTGATTAAGAGACTTCGGGACGAAGTCTTTTTAAGGGGGGTAGATTGAAATACCCCAAACTTATAAAACATGGATTAAATATTTAATCATATTAATTAAGGCCTAAACATGCATTAAAAGTCAACTGAGAACAACAGTGGTCAACATAAAACAAGATGTTGCACCCTTTGACTGTTAAGGGTAAATATATACCCAAATGAACTACTTAGGACCTAAAAATTTGTCCTAAGCATATTAACACATTACTAAACATATTAAAATTGTTGGGAAACACTCCAACATAAAGAACAAGAACTTTCATGCTTCAGGGTCAAAAAGGGCAAAAAGGTGCTCTAAGAAACCTTAAAAATCTAATGACCTCTAAATGATATAAAATTTGATACCACGATCAAATATCATGTAAGGAACACAACAAAACCGTTGTCAAAGAAAACCAAGCCCAGAAACACCTTGTGACACAAAATGTGAACTAAAACTCCTTAAAGCACGTTTTTGTGTAATCGCCTTCTAAATTGGTTTTAAATGGGATAAAAGGTTATAAATACCTTTAAATATAATAAATATCATATTATATGATATTAGGAATTTAATTCCAGAAATTTACAAATTTTTACAAATTTAATATTAAAATATTA
Source organism: Limonium bicolor (assembly GCA_023374045.1). Classification (NCBI taxonomy): domain Eukaryota; kingdom Viridiplantae; phylum Streptophyta; class Magnoliopsida; order Caryophyllales; family Plumbaginaceae; genus Limonium; species Limonium bicolor. Next base: position 115,552,588 of record CM041783.1, read on the forward strand.
ATAAAACCCTAAAAGGGGGCCCGCTTGAGTCAACATTGACTAAGAATGGTCAAGAGGTCAAAGTTTGACCCCTTGGACCACATGAGGTCGACATACACAGGCTGGGGGAGTCAAATTTCGTCACTTCCAATACAATAAACAAGACTTAAATAAGTCTCCTTAAATTAAGGCTACTTTTGCCTTTTATTAGTTTATACACTCACTTTAGGCTCCATTATTTGATCAATCAAGCCTCAATTCGTGGGAGCCTTCCTTTCTCTTCAATCAGCCGACCCCATGTCCCATCCTTATCTCTTTGATGAGTCACCTCCAATAATGAGACAATAAACTAATCAATAATGCATTTTCAATCAAATATTAGCCATTCTAGTCACTCTCTCTCTCTCCTAGCTGCATTCATTTCGGTGAAGCAGCTCCTCCAAGCTCTCCCAAGCTCTCTCAACCGAACTTCTTCAGTTGGGAAGGTAAACCTAACTTCTAAGCTTCGAATTAATGGTTTAAGGCTTGTTTTTGGCTCTTTTTCTTCATCTCTTCACCACCTATGCTTAGATCTCGTGACTAATCAGTTCCTATGGCTTATTCTCAGTGTTCTAAGGTTATAACATCAATCAAATTCGAATGAAACAAGTTTAGAGACCAAGGTTGCTCAAAATCTCATTTTAAGGTAAAAATGTGCTTTAAGCTCATAACTTTTGATTCCCTTCAATTTCGGCGGTGAAACTTTGGTCATAGCCTCATTTTCTTCTCCTTTTCATGTGGAATCAGTTGGTTAGCCATTTGGAGCAAGGATGGCCGAGATCCAAAGGAAATACCCTCTTTTAAGGCATTTTCCAAGGTAAAACCTAATAACAAGGCAGCTTGTTGAGATCTAGCTATTTCCTATGTCAATATAGTAGATCTAACACCTTGTGGTGTGTTTTATTCAGGTCGAAACCATCTTGAACTCTCCTTGCATTCTTAAGGTGATTTTTGCCTTAAATCTTACATTAAATTACTTCTTATGGTTAGATCTTTCTTGGAGACTAACTAGGCCTTGGTTTCTGTTGAAAACATGTAAAACAAGCTGTGGAGAATTTCTCCTTAAGGTGGCGAACCCAAACAAGGCTTTACCTAAGCTAAATCAAGGTATAAATCACTTAAAACCTTAACTTGATACATTAACACAAGTTTAAGTGTGTGTATATTAATTGCCGTGAGTGAAGAGGTAAAATAAGGTCTTGTTTGACCTTAAAATGTTTAAGGAATGGTTTAAATAAATTTTATAACTAATTAAACAAGCATAAATGTCAAATTTAAGACATTGTGTGGAAGTTTGGTAAATAAATGAAAATTATATGGTGAGGCCGAAATTTATATGTATTTTTGGGACATTTATGTGTAATTTATTTTGCAAGACAATGTTTGTAATAAGGCCATGTATTTTAGGCCATTTATTTATGCATTTACAAGCTTTTATTTAAGCTTAGGTGGTATATAATTATTACCGAAATGAATAAGGGGTTATAGTGTAATTAAATTAAATTTAGGGACTTTAGAAAAATAAAGCCGAAAATTAGAGTTATAAAGGAGTTAAAATAAAGTTTATAAGATTTTATAAAGTTTTGGGGTTAAATGGTGATTTCTAGAAAGTTTGGGTGCAAACCGTAATTATAAGGAATTGGTGGTCAAGGAAATTTAAGGAGGTCAACATTGACCATGTGCTAGGTTTTGACCAAAATAAATAAGTTAGATAACTTATTTAAGGTTTTATAATAAGTTATGTATTTAATGGTAATATTTTTATAACATATGTGGTAAATATGTTATTACCAAAAATAAAGGGTGTACAATGGTATTTTAAAACACCCATGGGCTATTAAGAATTTTTAGGAATTTATTTGGTGGATTTTGGAATTAAATAAACTATATATGTAAATATATAGTTATTATGTCATTATGACACTTTGGGGAAAATAGATGGTGGAATGGTAAATATCGAAAATATGGGTTAATAGGATATTTATAACCCTTTGGTGGAATTTGGTGATTTTTAGAATTATATAAGAGTATCTATTGAGATATGTGTATAAGATATGATTTTTATGATATGGTAAAACTATATGTTATAAATAGGGCCAAATGGCAATTGTAGAATAGCACAAGGGCTGTTCGGAATTTACAAAAAATAACCATAGGTTATACTCTTTCATAAGTTAGAAATGTTATATTAAATGGTATATATAACATGGTAAAAAGAAAGGGGTGATTTTGTAAACAAAGGAAATTATGGTTTACGGAGAAGTATAAGGTTTAATATATGCCTATGAGGCAATATGAGATAGTTTTGTATAAAAACTATAGGAATAAATTAAAGGGAATAAAAATGAAATACCCCTAAATTAATTTAAATTAATTTAGTGGATTTCTTTTATTAAACCTTTAATAATATTATTAAGTATTAAATTATTATATGGAATGAGGAATATTAATTATTATATGGAATTATGAATATTAAATTATTATATGGGGTTGTGAAATTTATTTAGGGGTTTTCTCCTAATTATTATATATTATTATATAGTATTATGAATTTAATAATAAGATTTATAAGTCAATAAATCTTGGGAAAATTATTAAACACTCCAAATATATTATAAAGATTTTAGGAAGTGTTGGAACATTGTTTTGAAATATAAAAGTCAATATAAAATTCTAGAAACCTTAAAGCTTATTAAGCCTTGCTAGAGTTGACTTTTTGAGAATGGTCAAACCAGGTCATGAAACCTATACCAATAAATAGGTTATGAAAAACCATGAAAATCGATAAAAAGAACGTCAAAAACGGATCATCCTAGCCAAAGTTATGCTAGATTGAAGTTTTGAGTCAAAAATTTGAAAGATGCCACGTGTCACTCTGTCACGGGTCGCCAACACTTAGCCAATTTATCCCTCGAATTTCGGTAACAGAATTCATGATTTTGCCCTAACTTTGGACGGCTGTATCTCACCATCTCTCAATATTTTTCAATGCCGTCTTTTTTATTCTCTTCTCCTTTGAATCCTCTTTCCAACCATTACTCACACATACCCGAATTCATTATACATCATCCGTAAATTCGATCCAAAGTAGGCACCTTGCAAAACCGAAACTGCAGATTCCAGTTTTTCCTTTCGAATCAGGTAACTTCGACTAACCATAACTTCTTCATTTCTCATCCAAATTTCGTGTTCTTTAGCTCGTTTTAAAGAGCGCTAATCCCTCTACAACTTTCATGTTGATGACCAAATCTAATTCTTAATCATATGGAAGATATAGGCGTCTAAAGTTCCGACCCTGATCTGGTCGCGTTTTGCCCAGATTTTTCCACCAGAAACGAGAAGGTAAACTCGTAACTTTCGGGTTTGATTTCTTCTTGTGTGTTGTGAGTTAGAGTGAGTTCTTGCTATCAATACGTAGATCTACGTTTGCTCTTTCGAATGAGCCCTTACTCATAGCCTAACTCAATTTATACTACTAGTTATAGATCTTCGAAGTTGGCACCACGAACTGCTCAAAGTTCATATTTTTCCAGATTTCCGATTTCGAAATCACCCAATTCGCACAACTCCGGTGAGTTTCCGATCAAATTGCCCTGTTATTGTCATTAGTTATCATGTTACCGACCTAACCATTGTCTCAATTTAGTCAATTACGTGTTAGATTAGGAGAATTTGATGGAATTGTTTTCGAATCGTGTTCTGTACCGAAATAAACCCTAACATTCGAATTGAATTCGTAATCCATCGTATAGTGCATTATAATTGGGGAAACCGTCTCAATAGAACCGAAATTCGATTTCGAATCCATAGAAGCAGAATCAATCACTCGATTTCGTTCTGTAGATTAGGAGATATTGATGATTTAGTACTCGACTGGGAATCTGAATTCGCTGAAGAACTGGGTGTACAGGGGCCGTCCGATCTCGTTTTAAAAGATTGGACGGCCGAGATTAGATCGTGCTATTAAATAATTATAAAAATTCAGTAAATAGTCTTAACTTGTTGGGTTAATTTAAATATCTTCCCGAATGTATTTTGACTTGAAATTTTAACCATAGATTCCTTATTTTATCTAGTTTATTTTGATGTAAATTATTATGGTTTTGGAGTTTTTAAACATAAGTTATGATTTTACAAGTTACGGGTTTTCTGGAATTATTTGGCTAAATTAAAAAGATATTTTTATGAAATAAAAATTTTATAATATGTCTAAATGTTATAGTTACTGTATATTAAATTTGGGAATTTTTGGGCAATGGTAAAGGGTTTTAAAAATTGTGTTTATGAGTTTTTCATAAGAATAACCTATAATATATGGTTTTTAATGTAATCAAAAATTAAAGTATAGTTGATTAATGAATTTTATAGGTTGGGGAAAATATAATAAGACCAATTCACATTTAATACAGTATGTTTATAAATATTTTGGGAATTAACTTTAAGTGAGGTAAAAATTGTTACATATATTTTATATATATATTTATATGAGAGAAATAAATAGAAACTTATATTAAATCAAGGAATTTAACTAAACTACATTTTATTTATTATATAATGGAAGCTAATATGTTTAACTAAAACTAAGGGAAATATTTTATTTTATAAACCATAAATCAGTTGTGGATATGTCTAAAAGATATTAAATATAATTAAATACAATAGAATTTCTTAAAGAATGTTCTGGATAAATCTTAATATGAAGGATATATATATACGATAAATAAATAAATAAAAGAAATAAAATACCTTATAGAAAATATAATATGAAGGAATTAATGAGTTAAAATAAAACCTCTACATAATACTAATAATAGAATACTATATGAGGTGGTATTAATTTATGGTTATGAATTGAGTTTTTAGTTACCCTTGAATTTCTAAGATTTATATAAACAGTATTAAAATACATGTATATATTTAGTCAATGTCCACAATGTAAATCTATAATGGGTTAAGAAATTAATAAGTTGAAATTTAGGAATATTTGTAATTAGTTTACATAAAGGGTTACACAAATAGATCTTATTATATAATGATAATAAAATGAATGAAATACTTTTACATTTAAATGTTCTTATTATATAAACAATAATAAAGTAAATGAGTTACTTTTACATCTAAATGTGAAGAGGATAAATAAGTCTAGATTTAATCATTTCTTAATATTTATAGTATTGAGTAATAATTTGATATTTTGAGATAAAATCATTAAAAGGATTATGGTATAAAACTATATTAAACTATGATTAGGAAATTACTCTAAATAATAATCCTTAAGTTTCTTAGAATTAGTTAGCCATATAGAATACATTTATTACTAATATTCAAGATGTGAGTTTATAAATAAGTGTTGTACATAATAGTTAAAGATTTACTGAAAGGTTTATAAATAGAAATTAGATACATAAACCTTTGAACCTTTATTTAGAGGAACTAAGTTACATAAGAGGCTATAAGGATTTACCTTTTGACACGGGAAATATTAATGTGTCATTTGAATATAAGGTATGGGGATTTTTCATAATAGATTATCTTATTAAATAATTAACAATTTCACTTACGAACCAGAATTTAATTCTTTGATAAATTCTACTTTATGTAGATATATTGTCCATCCTGAATACAATAAAGGAAATTAATTTATTAAGTTATTCTTTTGAAACTTTAGGTTTTGTAAACAATATAAAATGTATTTAAGACTTGAGTTTAACGAAGTTTAATATAAAGGGTTTATACATAGCCTATGGAGGGAATGTGTGTAAAATAGAACATTTAGGAAATTAAATGTAAGTAAGGATACATAAAAGGTTATCTTAAAACACCTTATTATATAGTTATGATAAAGTAAATAATATACCCTGTGGATACTAAATGTAAGAGTTCTATGAGTCTAAGTTAATTATAATATGGTTATTTCAAGATGAAAAGTAATTTAACATCTTATGACAAGATTTTTAGATGGTTGTAATTAAAGTTATTCTGAACTAAAGATAAGATAAATGAGTTTAGTAATTCGATTAAGTTATAATAAAATGCGTCTACAACACTATGATTCCAATATACAAGATGTAGGTCTTAATTAAGTTAAGGGAAAGACTTAATCATAATGGGTTGTCTAGTAGAAATTGTTTAAATACATAATCTTTACATTGTGAGATAATAATATAGTATTCTGAGATGAGTCTATCATAGGTCATAATACAATGTTTATTTTAAATCAAGAATAGAGGTATTGAGCTTAAGATTATTGTCGAAATTCTTAGATTTAATTATATAACATAAACACATTTATGATATAGAGGTCTCAAAAGTCTTGAATGTGAGGATTGTGGTTAAGTATGAATAAAGTGGATAGGAGTGGACAATTAGCCAATGTTGATCGAATACATTCCTTGATCTTACCACCTTGGGCTATACAACGTTCTCAGATAACACAAAGATTATACATAACATTTAAGTGAGGGCTTAAAAGATAATTGAGACTTTGAAATAAGAGTAAGGAGTTTATTTAAGCGTAACATAGGCTACAAGTGATTGATGGTAGATTATCTTTAATATTCTTCAGAGTACTGTTGATTGTTTGCGCAAGTTGATAGAAGAACGTACTAGCGTTATCCAGGTACGATTTCTCGTACTCAGCTTGATGTGTTTTGGACTTTATGGAATGTGTTGTACGATTTCTCGTACTCCGATATTTTTAATGGTTGACTTGTGGAATGTTTTGGAAAACGCTAACTGACTTTAAGAGGATTTTCTAAGAAAAATGGTTGTGTGACTAACTCAGCTTGTGTGACTAACTGAGCCTTGGATGTGGAACTCACTTGGGTATTGGTTTCTTCTACTTGGTTGCCCGTTAGGCATTGGCTGCTTAGGGTTTACGCTTCTGCACTCTGTAGGACTGAGTGTTTTGGTATTGCTCTGGGTAGTTGGTGATCTAGCGGGATTTTTGGAAAAGGTCAATCTTGGAAATCTTTCTTTCGACGTGCGCGCGTCTTCAATGGTAACAGTAGGGGGCTGTATATCCCTCGCCCATAGGGGCATTGATATTTAACAGTGAGGGGATGTATATCCCCTGTCCCAAAAAGGGACGTGATAGACAGTGAGGGGCTGTATATCCCCTGTCCTTAGTGGACGTGATGAACAGTGAGGGGCTGTATATCCCCTGTCCTTAGTGGACGTGATGAACAGTGAGGGGCTGTATATCCCCTGTCCTTAGTGGACGTGATAAACAGTGAGGGGCTGTATATCCCCTGTCCTAAAAGGACGTGATTGGCGGTGGGGGCCATCTCTCCCAGTTGAATTATTCCACTCTCGAGTTCTTGGTTCTTGGATCTACTTTCATTCCTAGTCCTTTGTGGCTCTCTGGGTTTTTCTACTCCTAATGGGAATTGGTTCTAACATCAACAATGGATGCTTACTAACTATGTGGTGTGACTACTTAAGTGGATGACTTGTTTTGGAAGTTCTCTATCTCTATCTTTGTCTTGTTTTCTTTTCTCTTTAACTTGATTGTTTTGAAGTGCTTTATCTCTGTTTTACTTTTAAGAGTTTGTTTTCATGTTACTGTTTATTTGAAGAGTTATGTTTTATAAGTTTGTTTTTGGAGAATTGTACCAGTTCCATTCCAGGGAACTGACCCGCCCCTTTTGGGGTGGGCTGCTTGGTTTCATCTTGCAGGTACGAATTGATTTACAGGTGGCCACGAAGAGAATGAGCGTTTAGGATGGGACTAGGTTTTGTGGAGAGAGAATATGTTTAATTTCTATTATGTTTGTGTTAAGTTTTTCTCGAGTTCAGACCGTAGCTTTTGTAGATTGTAAGTTGTAATTGGTGAGGTTTGGTGTCGGGTGTTTGGAACCCGATGGTCTGTAATCGCCTTAGAGTTTTATTTCCGCTGTATTTATGGTTAATAGGGGCGTTACAAAAAATATCATATCAAATGATATTAGAATGTGGTATAACATTACATAATGTTATGTGGTCAAAACGGAATTTAAATAAGTTAAGGGCTATACCGAGTTAATAAGAGTTGAAAGATGAATTTTAGACTAAGGTCTATAATGTTATAAATGTTATGACAATGATATGGTTTAGATGGAATTAATATAAGGAAGGGTACTCACATAAAATAATGTGACAAACTATAAATAAATGGGATTTATAAACTAAGGTGTTTATGGAATGAACCTTAGGAGTTGTAAATGTACAACATAAAATGTTACATAATATTAGGATAACAATATATCTTAATATAAGTTGTACAATACAATACAACTAATGGGAATAATCATCTAACATAAGATGATAAAATGTAACATATGATATAAGAGTTTATTAAACTCATGGGAATTACCTACGTGGTAAATATATACATACACAAGGATAATGTATATAAGGTGGATATATATTTTGGTTGGAAACCATATGATTTAATGGTGGTGGTTATTAAAAATATATAGTTACGAACTATAAGTTATGAGTTTTGGAAGCAAATATTATTTGCTAAAGATAAAGGGATTATACAACATGTCGAATTATGAAGGATGGTGGGAAAATAAAACAATACGAAAGAGAATACAATAAAATAAATGATACAATAAGAAAAAGAATATAATATAATATAATCATGCATGCATACATGCAACTATGGGTTACGTACCTAAACTAGATGGTGGATAAGATTAAAAAGGAAATGGTGAATTAAACTTAACAGTTGAAATATTATGACGTACGCGTTATAAGTAACAAAACCGACTGTTTTAGAGAAACCCGTAACGAACAACTGTAGAAAACAGGGGTGAACTGTCGGGGTTACTTATTATTCGGAGATACCGGATGTAGTTAGTCATGGAGACTGACTTATAGTTTATTACCGTTTAGATTGTACCTCTGACAAGACGCTCGACGAGCTAGCGGACTACACGGAGCATAGGATCTTGCTGATTCATACTCCACCGTAATACAATCAGGGTGAACGGTATGTAAAGGGGTTTGATCCGAGTTGTCCTAAGGTTGCTCCTTGGGCTCGGATTTGGTTGATATAACTTGTATGTTGTTGTGTGATCTGTGATAAGATTGTTTGTCTGAATGTGATAATTAATATGCATGAACTGTATATTTATAGCTGCTTATCATTTACTGTTGTTGAGTTAACAGTATTGGTTCGTATATATGAACCTATATATATAAAACGAACTAGCGGCTATGGTGCTATCTTATATGAAATATAAGGAACGTAAGTAAAACGTTGTAGCACTATGATAATAACATATACATATTATCTGAGACTTTTATACGGAGCATTGGCCTTTCTATACGCCGCTCTTTTATCTAGCACTGGATCCCGAGTTTACAGACTCCGGATTGGACTAATGACCTTAGTCTGCTGTGTTAGAAAATTTGGTAATGCGATGCGATGGTATAATTAATTAATTAATGGAATGGAAGTAAAGCCAAGAGGATGTGGCTCTTGGTGCGCGCTGTGATCACAAAAACGATACCAGGATGTCCGCGTACGGGTCCGTAAGTATCAAGAAAATTCCCGTGAGCTAGAATGGCTCGTTGGTCGGAGACTCTACCGTTGGAGTGGCTACTGCCGTGGGTGACCCGCCATAATATATGGGTAACTAGAGACATGTCGTTTTAACGAGACATTGTCACTAGGTATAACTGAACAACTAAAACAATTGAGACTTATACAGTGGCGAACAATACCATGGACGAGACTAAATACTTGTTTATTATTCTCGTTGTTTCGCTTTGTTGTTCATTGGTTATACTTGTGGTTATTTCATTGTGTGTTGATGGTTGGATGGAGCCTACAAGGCTAAGGTAAATTAAATATGAGAACTGTACGCTACGGCGAATGTACATTGTACATTATATTGTTATTACTCGATATGTTCGATATATAAATGATTGTATGGAATATTAAATGGATGTTTGGATTGGATGGATGGTTAAAAGTTTATGGATATTTGGATGGTTGATTATGTATACTATACATTTATGCTTCAGTTTTGGTTATAACTGTAAAAAGAAAAGCATGAAACCAATCTACTAATAAGATGGTTAAAATGACAAGTGACCACTAGGGTCCAGGCCCGGCATACTCAGCGTCTATCGCTGATACTACACCATTTCAGGTTGTTGACCATTGTCGGAGCTGAAGAGCGGGAACAGGGTAACTGGAGATGTTGTATAGCAATGAAGATGGTGAATTGTGTCATGGTAAGGTTGTGTATTCAGGATTGGGTAGTCGCTCACTTGTCGATGTTTATGGTTATGGACTTAGTATGATGTATAGGAGTTTCTCGTTATCACTGCGGTTTAGCAGTTTGTTTATTTTGGAAGTTGGATGTGGTTTGGCTACGTTGCTCGCATGGGCGAGTAATGGCCGGTGACACCCGAGTGAGTTTGTATTTGTTATTTATTTTCCGCTGCGAGACGTTTTATTTATTGCTACGTGAGAGATTATATCGTGTTAGTGGTGAGGGGTGTTACAAGAAGCCCTGAGTGAAGCTCGTCTCAGCAATGACAATTCTCTCCCAAGTAAAGAAGGACAGCAAGCATACCTCTGCTACGTCCAAGACCTGAGCCAGGAGCCAGACGAAAAGAAGGAGATCCGAGTAGTAAACGAATTCCCAGACGTGTTCCCAGATGAGATTCCGGTATTCGTCGACCGGGGTATGCTGTCAGACCGAGAAGGTGAATTCAGCATCGACCTTGTGCCAGGCTCAGCGCCGATTTCGACGGCTCCTTACCGGATGGCACTCTCAGAGTTGAAAGAATTGAAGGCCCAGTTGGAGGATCTTTTGGATAAGGGATACATTAGCCCTAGTGTATCGCCTTGGGGAGCCCTGGTCTTGTTCGTGAAGAAGAAAGACGGGAGTATGAGGCTATGCATCGACTACAGGGAGCTGAACCAGATCACGGTGAAGAACAGATATCCTTGCCAAGGATAGACGATCTTTTGACCAGCTACAAGGGGTAGGGGTCTTCTCGAAGATCGATTTGAGGTCAGGATACCATCAGCTCAGAGTGGCAGAGAGAGACATCCCGAAGACAGCCTTCCGGACTAGGTATGGGCACTTTCAATTCTTGGTGATGCCCTTTGAACTTACCAACAACGCCCCAGCTGTCTTTATGGACCTCATGAACCGTATCTTCGTCCCCTACTTGGATCGGTTCGTGGTGGTTTTCATAGATGACATCCTCATATATTCCAAGGACGAACGGGAGCATGAGGAGCATTTGAGGCTAGTATTGCAGACATTGAGGGAGCAGCAGCTGTACGCGAAGCTGTCCAAGTGTGACTTCTGGTTAGACCGAGTGGCATTCCTGGGCCACATCATCACCAGAGAAGGCATCTCAGTAGATCCGTCGAAGATTCAGGCCGTAAAAGAATGGCCAAGGCTCAGTAACTTGACTGAAGTGCGAAGCTTTCTGGGCTTGGCGGGGTATTACAGACGTTTCGTGAAGGACTTTTCGAAGATAGCGAGACCTCTCACCAACCTCATGAAGAAAGTGATCAAATTCCAGTGGGACGGCGACTGTGAGAAGGCGTTTCAGACGTTGAAGGAGAGGTTGACCACAGCTCCAGTCCTGACCTTGCCTTCAGGGACAGATGGGTTCGAAGTTTTCAGCAATGCTTCCAAATATGGCTTAGGGTGCGTCCTGATGCAGCACAGAAAGGTCATAGCCTACGCGTCGAGGCAGTTGAAAGAATATGAGACCAGATATCCGACGCATGACCTGGAGTTAGCAGCCGTGGTTATTGCACTCAAGATCTGGAGACACTACCTCTATGGTGTCTCGTGCAAGATCTTCACCAACCATAAAAGCCTCAAGTATATTTTCACCCAAAAAGAATTGAATATGAGGCAGAGACGATGGTTAGAGCTGATTAAGGACTATGACTTGGAGATTCTGTACCATGAAGGGAAGTCCAACTTGGTAGCGGATGCATTAAGCAGAAAGAGGAGTCATTCAGTGAACTCCATGTGGGTCCTTCCTGATGAGCTAGCTCGTGAGTTTCAGAAGTTGAATTTAGAGGTGATGGAATCTGGAGGAGTAGAGCACGAGGTGAGGCTATACCACATGAGTGCCTCTTCCGACATTTATGGAGAGATACTCAAAGGACAGCCTGGCGATGTTAAGTTGGAACGAATCAGGGAGAAGTTGAAAGAGGGTAAGGCAGAAGGGTTCGAAATCCACGACGATGGCAGTCTTAAATTCAGAGGCCGTTGGTGCGTTCCTCAAGGTTGTGCAGATGTGAAGGAGAGACTGATGAAGGAGGCTCATAATACTCCTTATTCAGTCCACCCAGGCGGAGATAAATTGTACAAAGACCTGAAGAAGCTGTTTTGGTGGCCAAAGATGAAGCGGGAGGTAGCAGAGTTCGTGTCTAGGTGCCTCACCTGTCAGAAGGTGAAGTTCGAGCATAAGAGGATGGGAGGATTGTTGCAGGCTTTGGAAGTACCCAAATGGAAGTGGGACTCTATTTCTATGGATTTCATAGTTGGACTACCGCCGGCGAAGGGTGAGTCAACCAGATATGGGTGATCGTGGACCGACTCACCAAGTCCGCTCGATTCATACCTATGAAGAGCACTTGGTCTATGAGTCAGCTAGTGGATGCATACATTAAGTATGTGGTCAGATACCATGGCGTGCCACAGACGATAGTATCCGATCGAGACTCGAGATTTTTAACGCATTTCTGGCAGCAGTTTCAGAAGGCTATGGGTACTAGATTGAAGTTGAGCACTGCTTTTCACCGGCGACAGACGGTCAGACGGAGAGGACTATCCAGACCTTAGAGGACATGCTTCGGGCATGTGTCATGGACTTTCAGGGGACTTGGGCAGACAGACTTCATCTGGTGGATTTCTCATATAATAACAGTTACCACTCTAGCATTAAGATGGCTCCCTATGAAGCCTTGTATGGGAGGAAATGCAGAACCCCTTTATGTTGGAGCGACATCAGCGAGACAGTGATATTGGGACCCCAGCTGATAGTGGAGATGATGGAGCAGGTCCGAATCATCTAGAGTAGAATGAAAGCGGCCCAGGATAGGCAGAAGTCCTATGCTGACTTAAAGCAGAGACCAGTTGAATTTGACGTTGGAGATAGAGTTCCTGAAGGTGTCTCCTGTGAGAGGGGTAACCAGATTCAGGAAAAAGGGGAAGTTGAGCCCCAAATTCGTGGGTCCTTACAAGGTCTTGGAGAGAATTGGAGAGGTGGCCTACAGATTGGCCCTACCTGGTGAGCTGGAGAGAGTCCATAATGTTTTCCATGTCTCTCAGCTGAAGCGCTACGTTCCTGACCCGTCCCACGTTCTACAGCCTGAGGTGCTGGAGTTAGAGCAGAACCTATCGTACGAGGAGTACCCCATTAAAGTATTGGACACCAAGACTAGAGAGACCCGATCTAAGTCCACCCGAATGGTCAAGGTGTTGTGGTCGAATCATGGGACTGAGGAGGCGACGTGGGAGGTCGAAGAGGAAATGAAGAAGAAGTACCCTCAGCTTTTTGAGCAGGTAACCGTTTAAGACTTATGTCAAGTTCAGTTGGATTCAGCTTTCAGGATCAGTCTTGTGTTTAGGGCATTATCTAGGCTTAGCTTCGAGGGCGAAGCTTTCTTTTAAGGGGGATGAGATGAAAATACCGTGAATTTTGGCATAGGATTAAATTAGCATAGTTGGGAATGTTATTAGAAAGATTGATAAAGGCCCAGAGAAGCTATAGACATATATATATATATATATACGTTCGTCTCAAACAACTTTATTATGTCCAAGGTTACAGACTGGATTTTTACTTCTTCCTGAAATATTTACCTCTTCCTAACTTATTTATTCAGCTACTATGTATTTATTCTTTATCTATTTATTTAGATAATTCTTCTCATCCTTTACTAGCGATCGGTTAGCCCTTCTTTTATTTTTACTTTTACCAAATAATATTTATTTATCTCTCTAAATCTTGAATCTAGATCCTTCCATGATTTTAAAGTTTTCATTTACTTTTAAATGAAATCTGATTTATAAATTCATTCCAAGTTATTTTACAAGTATTGTTTATAATTCTCCTTCCACTAAAACTAGGTATCTTTATAGTTAATTAATGAGTCCTTAATTATTTTCACATCGGTTTCTATTTAATAACGCGATCATAATCACGATCTTCTTCATCTTCAATACGCCGTCACTACGCTCCTCTCTTTCTTCAAGCTCCCAAGCTCTCTCAATTCTCGCTCTTGTTTCCCCGTCGCTATTAGACCGCTTCTCTGGTGCCGGATCTGGTAGAGGGGTAAGGGGGAATCCATTGGTAAGGTTAGATAGTTAATTCTTTGGTATTTGTGTAGTTCCTGATTGTGTTCTTACTTACAATTCTAGACACCGAATTCCTTGACGGATGCTACTATTGATCTTGCTGAGTGATTCTGTGGCTGTGAGTGTATCCAGGTAAATGTTGTGCTCAACATTCTCTACCTCTGTGTTTTTGCGAATTAACAATGGATTGGTTTGGATGTGGTTTTGATACTGTGAAAGTTTGGGAATTATTTTTCCCCTATGTATTCTGGTGAGATGTTTTGCAAAGGGTTTGAATCAATGTTTTGGGAGACTTTCTTTGAATTGGTTATTGGATTGTTGGTACCTCTTGGTGCTCCGTGTATATTGTTGGTGCCTTATTGGCACTCCGTGAAACTATTGGTACTATGTACCCCGTGGATATTCTTATTATTTTGCCTGCAGACATTACTTGTAGTTAAGCTCTAATGATCTACTCCTTTGGGTCATAAGTTACCTTATGGGGGGTGTGCACACTTAAGGACCTAGAGTGAGGTGGAATTCTGATTGTTGCGACCCAATTTGGGGGTCGTCCGTGTAAACCATTGATTTGATTCTTGGAAAGTTCTCCCCCGAAATGTTTTACTAATGGTGGTTTGGTGTTGGTGAAACTGGTTAACGTTATGGTGTGAGTTAATGTTTTGCAAACGTAAAATGAGTTTCAAAATGTATTTTACAAGTTAAGGCAATGTTTACTCAGTTTTGCTGATTTGCGCAATCCCTTCGCGTTTTCTATTGTTGTTTTATGATCGCAGGTACTCTTGGCTGAATTGGGGATTGGGACACGCTGCCACATAGCTTAGGATGACTGGATAATTACTTCGCCTAATTTCGAGTTGAGTTATGTTTTGGAATTGCTATGTTTTACAAGTTTTGGAAACGTTTTGGTATTCGGTTTAAAGCCTGAGCACTCTTCGTTAGGGTGTGGCGGTAACGCCTTTTGGATTTTGCTATTCCGCTGCTATTAAGTTGAAGTGTTTTACTGGTGTTGTTCTCTAAGAAGTGTTGGTTATGATGGAGAATTACTTTCTGTATAAGAGATATTTCGTTAGTGTTTTTGTTATTATTTGAGGTACTAAAGTTATTGCAATGGTTCTTCTTTTGGTTGCAAAGTCATTATGTTTAATTTGATGTTGAATCGGTTCTGTTTTTGCTTTTAAAAATGCACATCAGGACCTCTCCGAACGTCCGTCCGGACATCCATGTTCGGACAGGCCCCGGGAGTTTCAGAAGTTTTCTCTGTTTTGTCGTGTCCGAACTTCTGTCTGAACTTCAATGTTCGAACAGCATGCGAGGACGAGGTCGACTTGCAAGTCTCGACTTATGTCCGAACTTGCAAGCTCGGACCAACGTTCGGACACGCCGCGTAAGAATTTTCAGACTTTGAAATTCGACTTGTGTCCAAACTTTGAAGTCCGGACACAAGTTCGGACTAATGGATTTCTGCAGTTTAACTTACTCGACTTGTGTCCGAACTTCCCATGTCCGGACACAAGCTCGGACCAAGCTTGTTTTGCACTTTAAGACCTCATTTGGAGTCCGTTTTCAAAGCCGTTTTCACCGTTAGATTTGTAATTTAATACTCTGTGTTTTAAGGCAAAATCCAGGGTGTTACAGTGAGATTGAGGCAAGTTCAAAAGGCAGCACTATTTGGAAGTCAATCACTTCATCCTTGGATCTCTTTAAGAAAGGAATCAAAAGTCAAGTTGGAGATAGCTCCAATCCACAATTACATTCTTTTGATACTGGTATCGATCAGTGGATCTGGTCTCATACCAAAGACCACAAGTTCTCGGTTAAATCAGCTTACAACCTTCTTCTTGATAATTCAGTGGTAGAAAGTTCATCCAATCCATCTCATTTTGCTAGCAGATTGTGCAAAAAAATTGATCCCAATATTTGTTGCCCAAGAGTTAAACTCAATCTGTGGAAGTTCCTGTTGAATATTATCCCTTGCCAGGATAATCTTGCAAATAGAGTTGGTGGTCCTTCCAACTGTTTCTTCTGTGGAGCCAAAGACACTTTAACTCATTGTTTTTTCCATTGTTGTGCTGTTTCTGAGATTTGGAACAACTTGGTCAATGTCACCAGTGTCCCCTCTACTAGGGCAGAGATCCTCATCGACTGGTTCTATTCAATGGCTAACTGTTGGACTGCAGAGAAACTGTCTCTTATTGCTAATAACCTATGGATTATCTACTCTGCCAGGAACAAAGTCAAGCATAATATGGAGATTTCTTGGTGGAAATCTGTTGGAGATAACAAAGCCTTTGTTGAAGCCTACATCCAGATCATGAAGCAAGTTAATTCAACAGGTAGTATTTTGTCTTAGTGGTCTCTCCCTCCTCCTGGGCACTCAAAAATCAGCACTGGTCAGCTCCGCAACTACAAAGGAGACCTTATTATAGCTGGTTTGATTCGTGATGACCAGGGTCTTCCCTTGGCAGCTTTCAACCGGAGAATCCCTAGCACTACGACAGTGCATCTCTCTGAAATCAAAACAAAAAGAATTGCTATGGAACTTGCCTACTCTGTGGGTAGCCATAGCATATGTTTTGACTCAGCTCATGATCATTTCAAGAATGCTCTTCGCATTGGCTCTATCTGAAAAGACGACTCTACTTTGGAAGAATGTCTAAAAATTAGAAATCTTGTCCCTAACTTTACAAATGTTATTTGTTGTGAAGACACTTTCTATGACAATCATCCTATTAGGCTTTTGTGTAATCTAGGTAATCTTTTCTCGGACAGAACTTTGTTTTGGTTTAGGGAGCATATTCCCTCTCATATATTAATAACTTGTAAGCTTGATTTGGATCGACATAAGGGATGTAGCTCCCTTAAATTTGTCTTGTGCCCGGTAAGTTTATATATATAAGATGATCCCAATTTTATTTAAAAAAAAAACGAAAGACAAACGAAAAACGTGCGATATAGATTGAGGGTAGCAGTGTAATTTTATATAGGCCGTCTATGCTATATGCCTCTTGTTTACTCCCCAACCCTAAACTTGAGTCCTCAGGTGCATCAACCAACGAAACTGCGCTCTTTGGTGGGAATTTTTGTGAATCTGCTGACTGCTGCGAACTAAGTCTCCGTCTCGTTCTTCTACTACGGTTGCTATTAGTGAGATTCTTTTCATTCCCTTGCTAGTTGGAGTGTAGTCGACCACAAAATTTGGATTTATTTTCTGGTCCCGGTGGGTTTTCTGCAATGTCTGGATTCTGTTGCCGTGGGTGGCTAGGGTTGCTTGAATCACAACTCGTAATTTATTGATTCAAATTTACTGCTCTCATCCCAGTCTACTATTAACCGCGCAGCATGTTTATTCAATTCGTAGTTGTGTTTGATTCCTAGCGAGGAGAAATAACGTCTTCATAAATAAGTTCATTATAATTTTTTTTGCTATGGGGATGCAAGGTCAGAACTTCTCGTTCCTTGCCATTGTCTGATTGTCTGGACCTTATCTCTTTCTAGTGGTCATTTTTTTATCGTTTATGATTGGCAAAGACTTTAGCTTGCACAATGACTTAGGATTGTTTTTCCGTGTTCCGGATTGGCAAAAGACTATCTGTTGGTTGTTTCAGGAATTTGAAACATTTAATGTCAGGGCCTTTTGGATTCAATGAACACTTGAAGTTGTAGTCCCATTATGTTACTGCGCCCCTAAACCTATTTCAAACATTTTTCATTTCATCTGTATGAACGCTAGGGATACTATATCCGTGCATGCTTTCCTGCCCCAGTTTTATTTCTGTTACTTTAGAACCTTCCTGGTATTTAGCTTGACTAGTGAAGATGGGTTGCTGCTTCGGTATGAATTTATAAATATATCCCCAAAACTTTTTTTGGTATAGTGCACCGCCATTTTTTATTTGTGATATATGAAACTCTGATATTGCATTTTCAGAGACAATTTCATCTTACTTTTCCGGATAATCTCAGGAAGGTTGGTGCGGCAGTCGGGAGGCTATCATAAACCATTATGGATACCACTGCAGTCGCCAATAACCTTATGGAAATAGGGAAAACTGTTGAACCATTGCTCCCCACAAAGCCACAATTCAAACCTTTGAAGGCCCATGAAATTTCTAATGGAATGGTGCAGTTTCGGAGGGTTTCAGTCCCTCCACACAGGTACACACCTCTGAAGAAGGCATGGATGGATATCTACAATCCTATCTTCAATGAGATGAAGATTGATATTCGAATGAATGTCAAGACCCGGAAGGTAGAGTTGAAGACCAAACCAGAGACGCCTGATATAAGTCACCTCCAGAAGTGTGCTGATTATGTCCATGCGTTCATGCTCGGGTTTGACCCAAAGGATGCTGAGGCCTTGCTGAGGATGGATGAGTTCTACGTGGAATCATTTGAGATTAAGGATGTGAAAACACTCCGGGGTGAGCATCAATCTAGGGCAATTGGTAGGCTCTCTGGGAAAGGTGGGAAGACCAAATTCGCCATTGAAAATGCGACAAAGACGAGGATTGTGATTGCTGATACGAAGATACATATTTTGGGTGGATTTTCAAATATTAAGGTGGCAAGAGATTCACTCTGCAGCCTAATTTTGGGGTCTCCCGCTGGGAAAGTTTACTCTAAACTTAGAGCTGTTACTGCTAGATTGGCTGAGAGGTTTTAATGCTTTTTCTGTTTTGGGTTCTGTCCACTCTATTGTGGGCCAAATTTTAATAGAAGTTTTGGTGTAGGCGGAAGGATCAGCTACTAATACAAAGAGGGAGTCCCGGTACGGAAGATTGAGTTTATTACATTTTATTTTGGCTAGCTTGTCTGTATGTGTAAGTTGCATGCTCAGTGCTTGGACTAATGCAGTAATGTTTGATACTCGATGCAAGATGATTGTGATGCTGTGGCTTATCTTTTTGTTACCAGCTCAGATTTCATGTTATGTCTAATGATCTGAAAAGTGGAGTATGGTTAAAAACCACAGGATGGGAACATTTAAGATACCCGCATCCTAGACAATGGATCCATTGAAACTTGAAAGCAAGTTTAAGGAAGTAACGCTATCCTTCTAAAAAAAATCTTTGGGTGTCAAACTTAAATCAGTATCGTTCCATTTTTCCACAATCCAAAATATAAAACTTATCCAAGTTTCAAGCTATTTTTTTTATCGAAAGACACAAATTTCATTTTAAAAGATGAACAACTAAGAAGGAAGAACAAAACGTTGATACATTCTTTTTGGAAACTACCAGCTCAATCGCATTAATATAACATATAAGGTACCATATCACAATCAAGTCCGGAGGTTGCATGAGCAGCTCACGGTGAGATCAGCCAATATACATTGACTCTAGAAGCTCCAGCTTCTTCATCAACCACTAAAATAGCCAAACCTCCATCTATTAAACAAAAATAAAAAGCTACTAAAGTATTATTGTACCACAACATTTTGAAATTGTAGTACCTTAAAACTATTAGATTAAATACTACATTACTTCGGTTGTTTAGCACAAAGATTAGCCACCTTGCACCGATAGCCTTGGATGTCCCCACCGACACCATCTCCTTCACTGTGCCCCAACTCCTCCCACCGTCCCTAGTGAATAATCGAATCATGAGGTCACCAACTGATAAACTAGAAACGGTCGACATCTTCAATCGGCCACTGAGTCGAACGTTGTAGAGCTGTGTGACTCTCGCAGGATGCGATCCCTTAGCTCAGCATTGCTTCGCGGGACGCATAGCCTGCCATTCAGCCGAATCAGACCATCTTCATGCAATTTAAAATCATACTTCTTCTTCTCGAATGTTCCATCGGTGATCTTCTGTCTGATTTCGGTCAGGTAAGGGTCGCTCTACTGAGCGTCTCTGTAACACCCCACTCGGTAATCACGCCATAATAACTCACGTAGCATTAATTAATATCGTCTCACAGCGGAAGTCCCACACTAAAAACATCTCACTCGGGTGTCACAAGCCACTACTCGCCCATGCGAGTAAAGAAGTAGAAATAGAAATAACGAAACGACACTGTCAATACATACGCAACCGCAGTGATAACGAGATACTAACCTTTACATTATTCTACATCCATAATCAAACTCTATGACCAGTGAGCATCTAATGTCCCGACTGTATATGTAACACCCCTCTCCTTAAACACGTAATAATCTCTCACGTAGCAATAAATAAAACGACTTACAGCGGAAGAATAAATAATAAAACAATACTCACTCGGGTGTCACCGGCCATTACTCGCCCATGCAAGCAATGAAGCCAAACTACATCCAACAACCAACATAAACAAACTGCTAACCGCCGTGATAACGAGAAAACTCCTATACATCAAACTAAGTCCACAAATCATAAACATCGACAAGTGAGCGTCTACCCAATCCTGAATATACATAACCTTTCCATAATACAACTCCATGTGCGGTAATTAAAATAAACTCTAATTACCCTGTTCCCGCACTTCGGCTTCGGCGATAATCAACAACCTGCAATGGTGTAGTATCAGCGATAGACGCTGAGTATGCCGGGCGTGGACCCTAATGGTCACTTAGTCATTTTAACCATCTTATTATTAGATTGGTTTCATGCTTTACCATTTTACAGTTACAATCAATACTGTAATATACATGTATAATATACATAATCATCCATCCAAATATTCATAAATACTTAACCATCCATCCAATCCAAACATTCATTTAATATCTCAACCAACAATTTTATATCGAACGTATCGAATAATAACAGTATAATGTACAATGTACAATCGCCGTAGCTGTAACACCCCGTCCAAAGCCAATCGTGGTTATCGCAAAACTTAACACTTAATCGAATTCGTCGCAGCGGAAATAACAAACACCCGGACCTTGCCACTGTCTGATCGTTAGAACATACCGGCCTTATAATATTACAACACTTATCCAAAATGAACAACCGACCGAACACCACCAACCAAGATACCACCAACCAACCGAGCATAAGTACTAAGTCATAATCACAAACTTACATCAGTTTCAATAAAAACAGACGGGAGCACAAGCGCAGCCCGTACTCAAAATAAACAACCCATCCTAAGTCTAACCGCTCCTACTCTCGTGGTGCGTCCTCATGGGCCTCTTACCTGCAAGTGTAAAAACAGCCCCCAAAGGGGGTCAGCACGAATGCTGGTACTCCCTCTCATGGCCCCCGAGCTAACGGGGCTACGACGACTAATTGTCGATAGCATGGAAATTGATTAAGTACACAAGCATGATATGGAGTGCAATAAACAACAATCCACAGATGAACATACATAGCTCACAAACAATGAACGACACAAGCGTTCCCTTATCAAGCGGGTTAGTAACCCCCTCCTTAGTCCTTATTTCCTTAACCTCAGTTCCTTATCTTACCTCAGTCTTAACCTTATCTTATTCTCAGTATACAAACCGTTCCTGGAAGGGAATGGTTGTAGCTTAATCTCAAACCTAGGATTTAGGTGATCCTACCGCACCATCTTAATGCCACCTACCCTGGACGGGAGTACAGCGTAGCTGAGCCGGCAACCGGTCCTAGGCTACAAGTCCGAAGACAAGTCCTTAAGCGGAGGGCGGATCTGATTCAGATACCGTCCCCCTTTCCTTAGCATGCATGACCGGAGTCAGTCCCGGGTATCCTCACTCATGTTCCAGTTAGTAAAAATCTTACCCACCATGTGTTAGTTAAACCTTATCGGGTATTAACCAACATTCACCAATACTTAACTCTTATCCTTAACTCAGTAAGTACTAAACTTAGTTAGTAACAATCTCAAGTCTCGTGGGTTAGTGTAAAGAAAACACATTCACAACGAGAACAAATATAACCGGTTGCATGCTTTATCTTGTCTTAGTCATAGCAAGTAAACAGATAGCACACAAGCCAAGGGACACCTCGTTAGCAAGCAGGTCACAAGAAAGATTGTACCGTTCACCGTCGATCATCCCGGTTGTTTAATACTCCTCCGGTTTCCAACTTTCAAGTCCTAAAATATCCATCCAACTTAGATGATTAAGTATCTATACATTGTTTAACTTATTTAACTCATTAGTGGTCCCTAATTAGCACTTCTTAAGTCTTATAACTTAACCTTGCAACTTAACCTTAAACTTATGAACTTATACTTAACTTAACTTAATTCCCTTAGGTTCTTAGGTTTCTAATCATCATTGCCCTACCATTGGCATACCCTAATACCAATCATCATCCTTAGAATTTAAAATTTCTTTTTTTTTTGTTTTAGGCTCGACCGAACTTACCGACCGACCTTACCCAAGGTCAGTCCATTCTAGAACACATTACCGTTTGAAAATTCTACCCCGACCGACCTTGCAAGTCCGGTCCCCAAGGTCGGTCCATTCCCGAGAGTTTTCCCCGTGGGAAATTTGAGCTCGACCGAACTTGCCAAGTCCGGTCCCAAGTTCGGTCGATTCCAGAGACTTATTCCCGTACAAAATTCTAGGCATGACCGACCTTGCAAGTCCGGTCCCAAGGTCGGTCCATTCCAGAGACTTAATTCCTTCACAAAATACAAGCCCGACCGAACTTGTAAGTCCGGTCCCCAAGTTCGGTCGATTCCAGAGACCTTTTCCGGTAGTGTAAATTGAGCTTGACCGACCTTGCAGGTCCGGTCCCTAAGGTCGGCTGGCTCCAGAACCTTGTTTCTAAATTCCCATTTAACTCCAAACTTCTCCTCATATATCCTAATATGTTCTAACCTCATTTGGGCACCTCAAATACACCTTAAGCCAACCATTAAACACTTTAAATCACTCACCAACATCCACTTTAATCATTATGTATTTTCCTTGTAATCATGCCAACACTTGTAATATTTTCCCCTAGGATTTCTAGGTGGTGGTTCATACCTAATGTAACCACTATGCCAAATGCTCCCTCACCACTATAACATCATCTCCCAAGCGTCTTCCACCATCTAAAACTCTTTTATGCATTCACTTAAAGTTCCTTAACAAGCTTATGCTTCCATCCATCAACACATTATTTCCTTCCTAGTTGTTTACCAACATTTGCCTAAGTCCTAAATTCTCAAGTACATTCTTTTGATTCCTAAATCCTTCATAGTGATGCCTAAGTCATTATAAGTCATTTAAACACCTTAATCTCACCCTTTTTTCATCAAGACAACCTCTAGAACTTCCTAGTACTTCCTTAGTCATGAAATCTCCTTAGAACATCTTAAACACTTAAGTTCTTCACTAAATTTTGCCATGGGTTCTGTAGTATATTGTTGCACCCAAACACTTGGCTTTTCACCATCAAACAACCAATATCACTCAAATTCTCATCACAACACCTTAACACACAATTTACACCAAACTACACCACATCATTATATAGTGTATAAACTTAAATGCTTGACACTTAGGCCCTTAAATGACAATAATCTTAACCACTGAATTTCCACATATATTTGCCTTTAACCTGTGAATACACATAACAAGGCTCCCATTGAAATAAACTGCTTCTTGTAATTCACCTTGATATTGTTTGACTATCTCTTTTCTCATTTGCTCCTTAGTCACAAGTTCACAAGTATAGTCATTGTTTCTCCTAGGTTGTATATAGCCCTTTTTCTAATGTAAACCTTACACTAACCTCATCACGTATCTAAATCCCATTCCCTTAAACAATAAAACACCTTAAGGTAAGTAATTTACCTTATTCTTTCACAAGCTCACAAACTTTCCTCCTTAGGTTTTTCCTTGCTCAATCTCGGTCACCACTTAAACTCTCCTTGACAATGTTCTAACCAATATCCAATGACTCCAATGAGTACTAGACAATACATTAACCCTAAGGAACAAACCCTAGGTTAAAAATGTGCTTTAAGGTGATTGTTTTACCTTGGTTTCTCAAGACAAGCTTGGATATGAAGCAAGAAGGACCTCCTCTATCCTTTGGAGAGTATAAAACAAGCTAGAACAAGGCATTAAAATGAAGCCTCATGAGCATGTATTTTCGGTCATGAAGAAAAAGTGATGGAAACCTAGATTTTCTTACACTTTCTTTACCTTAAGAGAATGGAGAAGTGAAATACCCCAAACCTTAATATGTTAGTTAAATATATAATTATTATATTTTAAGGCTTATTTTAGTCATTAAGAACATGTGGAAAAAATTCCCGAAGGAAACGGATCCAAATAGTGGATTAAAAAGGCAAAACGAGCTTTAAAGCACGTTTTTCAAGAAACCCGGGGAATGTAATTTTAAACGGGTTTAAAGGACTAATAAAAATTTATGGTCAATCATACGGGTATAATTAAATAATGGTCAAGGTCTAGGACCATAAAAATAAATAAAACAAAAATCCGGAAACCGGACCCGAACAGTTAAAACTGACAGTTCGGGAATTAACGGGTGTTATCTGCTAAATGACCATGTGCCACCTCATCTCTACTTTTACAAAAAAATCTGATTCTTCCATTGTGTGAGGTAACTCACGTTTTGGACCCCCTCCCTCTCATTTATTAATTCTACTCTATGTACTAGAAGACAAAAACATAAAGTAAAGCACATTACCCCCTTTATTTTCTCTTTCCTCTATCTTTCCTTCCTGTCCGATTTCTTCTGCCCTGGCCATCGTTTTTCTCTACTCCTGGTTCCCTCCTATGGAGATTTTTTGAGCAGCTCCAGCTCCTTCATTCTCCTTCCTTGTTCCCTCACCAAACCAAGTCCAAATCAAAAATAAAATACACTAAAATACTCACCTTGCTTTGGAGATCATTTTCCACCTTTCAAAATCTCCAAACTCCACACTTGACTTCCATGGGTGTAGCTCATTTTGAAGAGGAAAACACCCATTCTTGAAGCTAATCAACCCTTTGATGGGTTAAGGTAAGAAACAACTCGAAAATCCCTCTTTTCCTCCATCTTCCTTGACCGATTTTGCTCTGTTTTGAGCTCCAGTTTTACTCCTTGTTTTAGCGCATTTGAAGCCTCGATTAGGTGCTGGAGGTTGCCCATCTTTGTTCCTAAAAGCCCATTGTGAAGTAGAAGGTAAAAATCTCTACATTTCTATGCTTAAACACCCATCGTTTTTTTAGGGTTGTGGCAAGAGCCTCATTTAAATTCTTGGTGCTTATTACCATTCATGGTGTTGGTCATTAGTGTAGCAAATAACCCCATTGGAAATCGGTTGTGGAACAAGAAGTGAGGAGGAGGGAAAATTGAAAGAAATCCAAGGTAAATAACTTACCTTAAGCTATGTGGTGTTTTAAGGACTTTGTGCTTTATCTTGGTGCAAATATAAATGCTCAGTGAAATGCAGGTGTTGCTAATAATATGAGGAAATTCAGTGTTTAATTTAATGTTGTTTAAGGGCCTAAGTGCCAAGCTTTTAAGCTTCATGAATATTGAGGGCTATTGTGGTTTAAATGGTGAATTTTAAGTATGTTTTGGTGCCTTGGATGAGTTGATAGTTGGAGTGTTTTGGTGGGTTAAAAGATGTGTGGGAATATGTCAAATTATGGGGAGACCATGTCAAAATTTGTGTAGAAACAAATGGTTTAAGTATACTTCTAGATGGGAACAAACTAGATGACTACAAGGTGCTATGAGAGGGAAATGTAGTATAAAAATCAAGAATTGGGTAACAAGTTTAGAAGATGATTTAGGCAAGTTTAAGAGGTTGTACTAGTGTTAAAATATGTCTAATTACATGTAGGAACCTTGGGGCAACAATGGGTGAAGTTAACAAGTGAAACAGGGATTGAAAATGTAATTTGTGGAGGTCTGTAACAGGGGTCCGGAACTTAGGTTCCATACCAAGTTCCGGACCATACTATAAAAACTGTTCGAGAGTTACCCAGTGTTTTGGTCCGGGACCTAGGGTGAGCATGAAGTCCCGGACCACCCATACAAAACGGCCCGAGAGTTTTTCACACATTCTGGTCCGGGACTTAGGTTAAGTGTGAAGTCCCGGACCACCCCTATTTAAATGGCCGAGAGTTTCAACATGAATTGGTCCGGGACCTTAGGTAAGGACCAAGTCCCGGACCACTCTAAAAATCTTGTTTTAAGTTATTAAATGATGTCTAATGATGGGTATGGTTAGGTGTTGATGTTATAAGATTATTTAGGACATGTTTGGTGACTTATAATCACCCTTAGGAGGGTGAACAAGTATAGGTTTAAGTGTGTAAGTGTACGACATAGATATGTGTAGTAATTAGCTAAACGGATGTCAAATAAGTTAATTAACCGATATTATATATATCAAGTATAGGAACTACGTTTGGTGGAACACAATCACATCAAGGACCAAGGTATGGTTTTCTTGCAGCCTGTTGCCTACCGGTTTACACCGGCTTGTGTGTTGTATGTTTTTCTGTGTGTTTACAACCTTGTAAGATTAAATCATGAAACGAGTTTACAGTTCTTATTATTATTGTGACGTGTGCGTACCGATACCGGTAACCTCGAATGCGTGCTAACTGTGAATTAACCAAAGCTAGGAAACGTAAGAGAACGGTATCCGGTAATAACGTCCCTCAACCCAAGGAACGTTCTAACCCGGCTATGTGTGTTTAGTTGTGATGTGTGTTGTTGAATTTATGCCTTACTTCCCTTGTATGTCTAACTGGACTTAAATACTTACTTGTGTGAGATTATGTTAAGCTCCCATTGTGGGACTTCTAACGAGTGCTAACCGGGGAGTGAGGAATCCGGTCGTTCCGGTCACGCGTGTATGTATGGGTGTCGACATCTGCATCAGATTCGGCTCTCTCCTTATGTTCGGGTAGTTTTCCTTTTATGGGGAATTCGACCTCCCATAGCTTAGCCAAAGCTGCCTACCTGACTTCCACTCGAGCTAGTGGGAAATTATGTGTTGATGTGTTCGGGTCACTACGCCCGTCTCATCTTTCAAGTTAAGTTATTCATCCGACTAACAAAACAGTAATGTGATATGTGTTAAGCTTAACATGAGGATGAAGACATCCTCTAGGCTTACAAGTTGACTAACCATGTTGGTTGTTACCTAAAGTGAATTGTTCCCACTATGTATGTGTTGTTATTGTTCTACAATAATTCTTGTTAAGTATATGTATGTTGTATGATAAAATCAACGCCATGTTATCATGACAAATAGTTGCGTGTATCCCGGTAGTCAGCGGGCTGCACGTTAACCATGCCAGCAAAAGGTTGCTGACCCCCTTTGGGGGCTATGTTTATTTGCAGGATGAGGATCGAGGAAGCAGAATGGCTTTAGATCCTAGGCTGTTGATATTTTGTTATGTTTGGATGTTGAACCCGAGTAGCGTTTGTACACTCGAGGTCATTTTACTTTTGGTGGATGTAAAGCTAGTTAGTGATTTTTGAACAGTTACACTCGGTATATTGTCATTCTTTTTGGATAGGTGATTTTTGTAAGGTTTTAATTATGCTCGGCATTCTCGTAATCAGACCGATACATTGTAAGTAACAACCTTGTTAGCCACGTGGGTGGCTAACGGCGTGTAACACCGCCCTTTTTGGTATATGTTTAAGTAATGATTTCCGCTACAATTATTGATTAAGTGTGAAGGTTATGGTTGGGGTGTTACAAGAAGCCAATGGAGTCTCCAAACTTGAGTTTCCTCCTCTAATGGTGGTTTGGCTTGGCACCAAATCAAAGCTCTTGAAGTTTTGAAAACATAGAAAGAGAGAGCTTGAGCTAACTAAGAAGAATATGTAATTTGTTTTGGTTTTGAAGCTAAAATGAGCAAGATGTGTGCAAGGGAAGTTGAAGCTAGCATGGAGCTGCTTGTTTACATGAGGAAGAAGGGAGAGAGCAAAAGAAAACCGGTGGAGAAGATGAAGAATGAAGAGATGAGGAGAGAGGTAAGTAAAGTAAGATATTTGTTTCCTTAAAGTAAATAGTAACTCCTTACTTTTCCCTCTTCTTTTCTAATATCATTTGGCTACTCATGGTGAGTCACACCCTTAGAAAAACCGGCCCCCTATTAATTAAGGCAAGTCATGGTCTTGTTTGACCAACTAACTAAGCTTAATTAACTAAAGACTAAATTAGTCACTATTCGGTTACTATTCACAAAACAAGGCACATTGTTGTGAAATTTTTGATTTCCCATTGATTTAGACTTCCTAATGTGATACTAATTAGTACAAATATTAATTAAAGAGTAATGATGGACATTTAGCCACTCAAAACCCATTTACAAGACAATTTTTCAAAAATGTGCTTTAAGACTCCTTAAAGCACATTTTGTGTTTTAACTTGTTTTCAAGCTTGGTTTTCTTTGGTAATTGATTTAAAATGACCATTAGGATATTACTAAGGTCTTAGAACAATATTTGGGTACTCACCCAAGTCTCTCTAAGCTTAGAGCACGTTTTTGCTTAAACTGCTCTTTTGGTGTTTCCTTATGTTTTCTTTGGTTAGGAATGTTTCTTAATGTTTCTAAGGCATTATTTAGCCTCCTTACATCTTAGTTTTTTCACTTAAACACCATATCTAAGTTTGGGGTATTTCAATCTACCCCCCTTAAAAGAACTTTGTCCCCAAAGTTCACATATATGCTTAACCATTAACGGTACTCAATTCCCTTAATCTTAACACTACATCTTATATTCACATTCACACATCTCAAGACTCGAAGGTCGATCTCAAATACAGTACATAAGTATTATACATAACTCAAACTTAACACCAAAGTGTAACAATTTACACAAATTCACATCTTAAACAACCAAACAAACGACAACAAGTTTGTTTCCTAACACAAAAGCGAGGAAGCTCTACCCCCCTTAAAAAGGGGTACGCCCCGTACCCTATACAGACGATCTAGTCAGTAAACAAAGAAGGATACTTCGCCCTCATCTTATCTTCTAATTCCCACGTGGCCTCTTCGACATCCTGGTTAGACTAGAGAACCTTCACCAGTCGCACTGACTTGTGGCGAGTATCCCTAGTCTTACTGTCCAAGATTCTCTGAGGAGTCTCCACGGATCTCATATTTGGTTCTAAAGTCAACCTCTCAGGTTCTAACACATGGGAGGGGTGGTGCATGTATTTCTTTAGCTGTGAGACATGGAAAACATCATGCACTTTACCTAGTTCAGCAGGTAAATTCAACCTGTAAGCAACCGGGCCCACCCGCCCCGTAATCTCATAAGGACCAACAAACTTCGGGCTTAATTTGCCCTTCTGCCCAAACCTGAATACACCCTTCATCGGTGAAACTCGCAGAAATACCTGGTCGCCCACTGCGAACTCCAGGTCCCGTCGTCGAACATCAGCATACGACTTCTGCCTATCTTGAGCAGCTTTCATGTTCTCCCTGATTTGCTGAACTTCAGCCTTAACTTGTTCTAAGTACTCTGGTCCTATAATGACCGTCTCACTCGACTCATCCCAGCAGAGCGGTGTACGACATGGTCTACTGTACAACGCTTGAAAAGGTGCCATCTTGATCGAAGCGTGATAGCTGTTGTTGTATGAAAACTCGATCAGATACAATTTGTCAATCCAACTGCCTTGGAAGTCTAAGGCACATGCCCTCAGCATGTCCTTGAGTGTCTGAATAGTACGCTCAGTCTGACCATCTGTCTGAGGATGGAACGCGGTACTCAGCTTGAGTTATGTACCCAACGCTTCTCTGGTAGCTCTCCAGTACCTCGAAAGGAATCTGGTATCTCTATCTGACACTATGGTCTTTGGTATCCTGTGATGTCTCATGATTTCTTTCTCAAATAACTCAGCTAATTTGGTTACCTTCCAAGTATCCTTCATCGGTATGAATCGTGCTACTTTGGTAAGGCGATCCACCACCACCCATATCATGTTGAGACCTCCCCTAGCAGGTGGGAGTCCAACTACAAAGTCCATGGAGATATCATGGAATTTCCACTCCGGAATTGGCATCGATTGTACCATTCCGCCCGGTCGTCGGTGCTCGAATTTTACCTTTTGGCATGTGAGACACCTCAAGACGAACTCGGTAACATCTGTCTTCATCCCCGACCACCAGAAGTATCTCTTCATGTCTTTATACATTTTAGAGGCTCCCGGATGGATGGAAACTGAAGAACAGTGTGATTCCCTAAGTGTACGGTCTTTCAGATCCGTGTTGCCTTGTGGTATGCATAACCGGCCCTTAAGTCTGATCAGATCATCGTCGTGAAGTCTAAAGTCGTATTTCTGACTCTCAAAGGTACCATCTGTCAGCTTCTGTCTGACCTCCCTCATGTACTCATCTGTCCTCTAAGCCTCTCGCACCTCATCAACCAAGCTGGAGAAGGAAACTAGCGAATGGAGTGAGTGTGCTCGACGGCTCAGGGCGTCTGCTACAACATTGGCCTTCCCCTCTTTGTATTGGAGGTCAATGTCATAGTCCTTCAAGAATTCTAACCATCTCCTCTGTCTGAGATTCAACTCCTTCTGAGTAAATATGTATCTTAAGCTCTTATGATCGGTGTAGATCGTCACACTAACCCCGTATAAGTAATGGCGCCATATCTTCAAGGCGAAGACTACAACTCCCAGCTCTAAATCATTTGTGGGGTAGTTCTCCTCATGTTTCTTCAACTGGCGTGAGGCATATGCCACCACCTTGCCATGTTGCATGAGCACGCAACCCAGCCCTCTGCCGGATGCATCATAGTAAACCTCAAAGCCCTCTGTACCGTCTGGAATTGTAACACCCCATCTAACAACAAACATATAACAACAATCTGCAGCGGAATACACACCTCATCAAATAACTTAACTCGTTGGTGTTACACGCCGTTAACCACCCACGTGGCTTACAAGGCTATTACATAAACATTGTACCGGTCTGATGGACTAGATTCCCGAGCGACTACACATTATTATCCCTTTCCATTAACAACAAAACATACACATACCTTCCAACAGTACCGAGTATTTACAAACTGATGCCGATAACAACTTCGGTCTTACTACACCTACTGTATATATTTAACTTACATGATTACCCATGTACAATGTCTACCCCGTCCTACTCTCGAACGGCTTCCAGCTCTCTGTACCTGAAATAGGAAAAGAAGAGAAAGGGTGGCCCCCAAGGGGCTCAGCACCTTTGCTGGTATGGTAATCCCGCAGCCCACATGCTACCGGGCCACGCACAACTAATTGTCGTCTTAGCATGCGGTTGATTATATTTAAATCGTGCATGCAACTGTAAACACACAACACACAACATTTCGCCTCAATGGGCTCAATAAACGGATAATACATCCTTATTTGATAAGTCACTCATGGTATTCATTATCCCTAGAGTGTTTCTCCTCTAATGGAGCTACTTCCTTATAGACGACCTTACCCGTTATTCGGTTATCCTTAAACGCCTCTTATCACAAACTGGGATTCATATCCATGATCCACATACTCCACATTTTACAACATATAACATGCATCCCATACAACACATAACAACACTTTCACGTTTCAACGTGCACATAATAACATCGCAATAGAAATTGCATTACAACAACATCACATAACATAACGGGAATGGTTCTCTTAGGAACCGACCCAAACATTGTTTACACTGGTGAGCCTAGAGAATGTTGCCAGTCTCATGATAAGCTCGTTACATAACTCGTTACCGTCTCGTTAAATGAACGGATAACTTAGCACAAGGTGTCTCGGATATAGTGATCCAAGCACACCGAACAAACATAACATAGTATGCCCTTGTGGCCCGACGTGAGTCAGTAATAGCCTTGGTTAAGCTAAAGGGAAGGTTGGAAACCAATTGGAAAACAACCATAACATACGGAGAGGATCGAACCTGCTATGACAACGACCCCCATACTCACACGCGTGGCCGGAACAGACCGGACTCCTCACTTCCCGCGTTAGCACTTGTCAGAAGTTCATCATTGAACTTAGTTAAACAATCACATCATTGGGTTAAGTCTTGTTAGACACACACAAGGGAAAAGGAGGGTCATACATTCACACACAAACATTACACACAACATCACATAACTAACTCACGCATAGTCGTGGTTAGAACGTTCCTTAGGTCGGAAACGTTATCACCGGATACCGTTCTCTTACG
This sequence comes from Limonium bicolor, assembly GCA_023374045.1. Classification (NCBI taxonomy): domain Eukaryota; kingdom Viridiplantae; phylum Streptophyta; class Magnoliopsida; order Caryophyllales; family Plumbaginaceae; genus Limonium; species Limonium bicolor. Next base: position 115,585,016 of record CM041783.1, read on the forward strand.
TTTACCTAATAGTGGTTAACTAGCCCTTCAAGCGCGTTCGAGGTTACCGGTATCGGCACGTAAACATACAACAACAATAACGACTGTAAACTCGTTTCATGATTTATCTTATAACGTGGCAAACACACAGAAAAACACATTGGCATACAAGCCGGTGTAATCCGGTAGGACACAGGTTGCAAGAAAACCATACCTGTCACCGGAGTCCACTCTACCATGTCCACTTATGTTCCTCGAGCAATTCTCGAACAACTGATAACATTACATGTATTTTTTATTAACATCGGGGTAACATGATTGTTTTAAGTCTAATGCTTATAATTTTCCCCGTTAACTTAATTACATAACTTCACTTTTTAACTTGTTTTCCTTTTACATTTTAATACACCTTTTCCCCCACTAAATTGTCATTATAACCCACCTAACATGTCTTAAATAACCTTATAACATCATTACTAGTCAATCCCCATCATTACATATCATTTAATAACCTTAAACAATGTTTTTGGTCCGACCGACCCTACCGACCGACCCTACCCTTGGGTCGGTCTTTAACAGAGACATTTACCGTCTTTTCTTCCTATCCGACCGACCCAGACAGGGTCGGTCCCCTGGGTCGGTCTCTAACAGAAGCATTTTTACTCTGCTATTTACAGTACGACCGACCCTGCCAGGTTCGGTCCCCCGGGTCGGTCTACTGCAGAAACTTCCTAAGAATTGTCCAAATTGTTCCAAACTTTTCCTTAAGTCTCCCAATGTGTTGCAACACCATATGGCACACTAATTACTTCATATAACATCCATTAAACTCAAGTTCTTACTCATTTCTAAACTCTTCAAGCATCTACTCATTTCCTTGTAAAATTCCTTAACACTTATAACATTTTTCCCTAAGTTCCTAAGTGGTGGTTTATACTTATGATAACAACTAACTAAAAATGTTTTCTCACCACCATCACATCTACTCCAAGCATCATTCCTCACAAACACCTCCATTACACAACTCCTTCTATATCCTCAAGTTTACACTTAGACCTTCACAAGGCATTACTTTTCCTTTGTTTACCTAAACTTTAACAAGACCTAATACTTCACATATCATAACCTTGGTGTGTATAAAACACTCATTTGATTTCTAAATCCTCCAAGATTGTGCCCAAGGCATCTTAACACTTAAGAACACCTTAATTCACCATCTTCACACTCAAACATTCCTAGCACCTTCTAGGTCATAAAATCTCATTACAACACATGAACTCCTTTGTTCATCAACTAAATTTTGCCATAGCTTCTCTTGTATATTATCACATCCAAACACTTAGGTTTTTACCTTATTCCATTCAAGAACACCTAAAATCCATCAAACACATTTTATACACAAACTTCACACATTTAGCACTACATCACAATATAGTGCATAAGCTTAAATTGCTTGGCACTTAGGCCCTTAAATAACATGGCTCTTAGGCCCTTAATTGCATAAACCTTAAACACTGAATTTCCCACATAAATAATGCCTTTGACATGCAAATACACTCAACAACACATATGCCTTTTACTAAACCCTTAAGAGCATTCTTCTAAGTCACTTCCCATTGGCTCCTTAGATCATTTTCATAAGAAATACAAGCTCATTTCTCCTAAGACCTTAAACCACAATAGGTTAGCATATTTACCTCTTTTCCACACAACTTCTTCCTTGTTTCCTTATAAAACCGGTAAGGTATTTGATTCCTTGTCAACTACTAAACATTATACAAATAACATAATGAGTATTCAAGCTTTAAGCTTCATCTCATTGTAAACCCTAGGTTTACATTATTTCAAAAACATTAATGTAGTTGTTTTACCTTGGTCTTTGAAGAGAGTTTGAATATATATCAAGAGAGGACTCCACCTAGTCCATGAGAGGTTGGAATGAAGCTAGAACAAAGTCACACAAAGAGCACCATTAATGGGCATTTTCGGTCAAGGTAAAAACATGGAGGAAACATGATTTTTCTTTGAGACTCCTTACCTAGAAGCAAAGGAGAGTAATAATATGTAGAAATATAAGCTCAAGCTCCTTCAATGGTGGAACTCCATGGCACCGAAATGGGGCTCTTGAAGTTTTGAGAAGATAGGAATGAAGAGCTTGATGAGAGGAAGAGAATGGTGGTGTTTGTTTTTGATTTGGTTAAGTGAGCTAGGAATTACAAGTGGTCAAAGATGGAGTTTGTGTGTTTACTATTGCAAATCGTGAATGAAGAGAAGAAGAGAGGTTGAAGAAGACTTGGAACCGTCGGAAATGAAGGAAAGAAATGAGAGAATGAGATAAGTGAGTTTATTTTGCTTTTAGAAGATATTTATGCTTATAAAGTAAAAAGTAACTTAAGTAGTCTTCTTCATTTTCTTAACATGTTAACAAGAGAGTGGTGAGTCACCACACTTAAGAAACCGGCCCCCAATAGTACTTAGGGGTAATATAGTCTTTATTTGTCAATTTAATTACTTATACAACATATGTTACAAAATAGCTTATTAAAATCACTATTCATAAAAACAATGCACATAGAAGTGAAATTTTTGATTTCCCATTGATATAGACTTCCAAATGTCATACTATATAGTACACATGTTAATTAAAGAGTAATGATGGACATCTAGCCATTCAAAACTCATTTACAAGACAATTTTTCAAAAACGTGCTTTAAGACTCCTTAAAGCACATTTTGTGTTTTAACTTGTTTTCAAGCTTGGTTTTCTTTGGTAATTGATTTAATATGTTCATTAACATATTATAAGGTATAGATATGACCTTTAGGTCTTATACAAATTTATCCCAAGCTTAGAGCACATTTTTGCTCATATTGCCTTTAAGGTATTTTCTTGTGTTTTATTTGGTTTAACTGTCTACCAAAGTTTCCTAAGGACTTAATTAGCCTTATTAAATCATAATTGAATATTATTAAGTCTTGGTAGGCTCTTTGGGTCCTAACCAAGTTCACTCCTAGCTTAGAGCATGTTTTTGCTCAAACTGTATCTTAGTGCTTTATTGCATTTTACTATGGTTTAAATTGTTCACTGATGTTTCTAAGGCACTTTTTAGCCTTTACATACCATAGTTTAATATTTAAACCACATATCAAGGTTTGGGGTATTTCAGGAATGGTCAGAACTGGTGCAGTGGTCAGTGAGTCCTTCAAACTCTGAAATGATTTCTCACAGTCAGCCGTCCATACGAACGGTGCATCTTTCTTCATCAGACTGGTCATCGGCTTTGCGACCTTGCTGAAATCCCTAACAAACCTCCTGTAGTAACCTGCCAGACCGAGAAAGCTCCGGATGTCGGTAACAGTCTTCGGCCTTGGCCAAGTACGTACGACATCAATCTTTGCTGGATCCACTGAGATCCCAGCATCCGAGATGACATGACCTAGGAAAGAGACCTGGTCAAGCCAAAACTCACATTTGGAGAACTTAGCATATAGCTGGTTCTCCCTCAATATCTCTAATACCTTCCTTAGATGTTCCTCATGTTTAACCTTAGATTTCGAGTATATCAATATATCATCAATAAACACCACAACCGACTTGTCCAGCTGCTCCTAAAACAAGCGGTTCATCAGATCCATAAACTTCGCCGGTGTGTTCGACAAACCGAATGGCATCACTGTAAACTCATAGTGGCCATATCGTGTCCGGAATGCCGTCTTCTCAATATCTCCCTCCTTAATGGCTATCTGATGATACCCCGATCTGAGATCAATCTTGGAAAACATAGATGCTCCCTTCAACTGATCGAATAGATCGTCAATGCGGGGTAGTGGATACTTATTCTTCACCGTCACTGCATTCAGCTCTATGTAGTCGATGCAGAGGCGGAGACTACCATCCTTCTTCTTCACGAAGAGGACTGGCACTCCCCATGGTGACACACTTGGTCTTATAAATCCCTTATCTAACAAATCTTTCAACTGTTCTTTCAATTCATTCATTTCTGCCGGAGCCATGCGGTATGGTGCCTTGGCTATCGGTCCGGTACCAGGTAGCAGCTCGATGGTGAACTCTACCTCCCGAGTGGGTGGCATGCCGGGCGGTTCCCGTGGAAATAGGTCGGGGAACTCCGACACTACCGGTAAGTCGGGGTCGAACTCGGGGTCTCTCTCTATGTCCTGTACATAGCAGAGGTACACTTCTTCCTTTCTCCTCAATTCCTTATACATTGCCATGGCGGTGATGATCTTAGTTGAAGGCTCTCTGGGCCTCTGGCGGTATGATATTGTTACCCCATACGGACTCCTGAGCAGCAATCTATGCTCGGCGCAGAGGATACGTCCCTTGTGCCGCTCTAACCAGTTCATCCCGAAGATAACATCAAATCCTAGCTCACTAAACTCAATAAAACTGACTGGAAAGTCTTCTCCCTTAATTCTGACAATGGCTCCTCGGTAGTAACGAGTGCAACGAACCTTCTCCTTAGACGGGAGCGTAACTGTGAAGTCGGGTAGCTCATCAGCATCTAGCCCCAACCTGCTCGTGAAAGATGCCGAGACAAAGGTATGCGAGGCCCCTGAGTCAAAGAGAACTGATGCCTCAATCCCATTAATCGGAAAGGTGCCGGTGAGGATAGTGCCACTGGCGTCGGCCTGTGCCTCTGTAAGTATGCTTAGCGCACCTTCCGTACCGAGTCCATAACCTAATTGTGTTCACAAGCTTCATGAGTATTGATGGTATAACAAGAGTCGTAACAATATATGTGAACAACACTGTTATTTTATTCATAACCATCCTGTTTACAACATGTGCTTAAGTCTTACATCTCATTCCTCATCTCATTCTAACATTACATGTCTAATATTGTCTAAAGGTTAGGTTTAATCTCCCAGGTCTCATATGCGTCACATTGATTACTGCTGACGGTGCTGTATTCAACTTGATTCTCTTAATCCCATGGTATAACATCCTTGATTCACCTCCCATTATTAATACATCTCCAGACTTAAGTACCAACTTATTCGCACGGTCCGCACGCTTCTGCTCGCCGTATAAAAACTCTGCATCATCCCCAATGGACCAAGACACTACGAGTATCCCTCTTTCGAGAGACTCCGTTGTCTCGTCCTTATCCTGGTGTAGTCCAAGTCGCCCATCCTTCTCATAGAAGTTCACAATGCAAATGTCTGCTTGAATGTCTGGAATCGGTTCAGCTTCCAACTGCTGAGCGATTTCCACAATTTGTGTAATAACTGGATGGAACTCTTCGGGTATTCCCGGTGGTGAGGCTCCATCTTGCATCCTTGTGGTTTGGTAGTTCTTGGCATACGGATTCCAATCCTTGCCTAAGCTCATCATTTTTAACTTCATTTTTGCTCCCCTTGGGTACTCCGGTGTATAAAAACCTCCCGGTCTCATTCTTAGTTGATCACATCTTCTGATGACGGCTATTTGTGCCTTGGGTGTCAGGTATCCCCTTAATAAAATCATACCTGAGCGGATAACCTGACATTGTTCGGTTGGAAAGTCTATGGTTTCGATGTCGGTGTGCTCCGGGTTAGGTGTAGATGGTATTGGATAGCAGATGTTGAAACTTCCTAAAGTGGTAGTAGGTTATATCTTACTTAAGTTCTAATCTCATCTCATTCTCACTTAACTCAATTATTCACCAAACATGCATGATAATGCGGTAAGCAGGTAATTTTATTACTCAATGGTTATAGCGGTACCTGGCCTCGATGAGGGTTCAGGATCATCATCCCGGTCCACCAAGTGTAGTGTGGGTCCCGACTTCTGGGTCACCCGTGGGTTCTTGTCTGCAGCTTGCTGCACCTTCCTCTGACCGTCAGATCCAGCTCCCTGATCGGTCTTGCCCTTGCCCCTAGTATCGGGCCTATAGGCTCTGCTAGCGGGGTTCCGGAAGCACTCATATGCTCGGTGTCCGTATACCCCACAATAGTTGCACTCCACCTTATTCCCCTTGCAATCGAGCCCGGGGTGGTCCTTGTGACACCACCTACAGATGTAGCGTCGCTGGTAGCCACCACCGGCTCCCTTCTCAGTCTCAGATCCTGATCATTCGCAATATTAGTACTCATATCTCAAACGGTTATTAGTTGTCTCATAACTCACTCAATATCAATCCCTTACCCTTTGGCGCCCTAGAGCGCAGGGGTGTAGCTGCGTATGCATACGTCAACTTCAATGGCTCTTCCGGAGCCTTCTCCTTTTCCTCCTTCCCTTTTGGGTTCTGATTTTTCTGGGCCTGAGGTTGGTACTTCTGTTTCTTGTACCCACCTTGCCCTTGGCTCTCTGTGCTCTTACCGGCACTCTTCCTCTTAGCATTCTCCTCGTCCCTCAGCTGGATGGTTATCTCAACCTTAGCAGCGGCATGATAGCACTCCTGCTTTCCTCAGTATTAGTCACTCTTATTTTCCATAATCTAAATCTTACTCATTTACTTACTCAAATCTCAATCATTCTCATTACCTGCAAGGTAGTGTAACTCGTCGGCCCCATGCCGTAGCGGAGTCGATGGCTAAGCCCGCCATATAAGCGGTCCACCAGGATCTGGTCTGAATATCCAAGACCTGGCAGAAGACGGAGCAAGGCGGTGAACTCCGAGTAATACTCGTCCACCGTCATCTTGTCGGTCTGCTTAAGCGCATCCAACTGCAAGCGCTTCTTCGTCTGGACATGAGCGGGGTAGTACTTTGCTCGTAGCAAGGCGGTGTACTGCTCCCAGCCGAACTCTGGATTGGCCACATGCTCGGCCCTCACCAGCTTCCACCAATCGCCTGCCGCCCACTTCAGATAGAAAGCAGCCAGACGCACCTTGATCCCAGCAGGGACGTCAAGGGTCTCAAAGGCGGTCTCCAGCTCGGAGATGTACACCTCAAGCTTGGCGGGATCGGTCTCCCCCTTAAAGTGTGCGGGTCGAAGGTCTGCAAGACTCTTCACCCAATTTGGTTCCCGGGGTTGTGGCGGTGGAGGTGGTGCACCCACACCAGGCTGATAGCCCATGTGCCCTAATGCGGCAGCCACGATCTCGGCGATCGTCTGCCCTCCCGGTATTTCTGAAGCATCATCGCCTTGGCCATGACCTCGGCCTCCACTAGGTCGTCCTGCCATCTGAAGAAGCATAACTCACATTAGATTCGCATCCACCACTGTTTCGGTTAACAAATTTATAACGTCCGTAGACGGTAAAGACGATCCACACTTATTAGTGGTCATCTGACTCTACTCACTCTAACTTCTCACACCTTTAACCCATCACTTATTTCTTAACTTATATCCTAACTCGGTTGTTTCTTATGTCCGGTATTTCTTGATCAGAGCGTAACTACACTCTGATACCACTTTTTGTAACACCCCGTCCAAAGCCAATCGTGGTTATCACAAAACTTAACACGTAATCGAATTCGTCGCAGCGGAAATAACAAACACCCGGACCTTGCCACGGTCTGATCGTTAGAACATACCGGCCTTATAATATTACAACACTTATCCAAAATGAACAACCGACCGAACACCACCAACCAAGATACCACCAACCAACCGAGCATAAGTACTAAGTCATAATCACAAACTTACATCAGTTTTAATAAAAACAGACCGGAGCACAAGCGCAGCCCGTACTCAAAATAAACAACCCATCCTAAGTCTAACCGCTCCTACTCTTGTGGTGCGTCCTCATGGGCATCTTACCTGCAAGTGTAAAAACATCACCCAAAGGGGGTCAGCACGAATGCTGGTACTCCCTCTCATGGCCCCCAAGCTAACGGGGCTACGACGACTAATTGTCGATAGCATGGAAATTGATTAAGTACACAAGCATGATATGAAGTGCAATAAACAACAATCCACAGATGAACATACATAGCTCACACACAATGAACGACACAAGCGTTCCCTTATCAAGCGGGTTAGTAACCCCCTCCTTAGTCCTTATTTCCTTAACCTCAGTTCCTTATCTTACCTCAGTCTTAACCTTATCTTATTCTCAGTATACAAACCGTTCCTGGAAGGGAATGGTTATAGCTTAATCTCAAACCTAGGATTTAGGTGATCCTACCGCACCATCTTAATGCCACCTACCCTGGACGGGAGTCCTGCGTAGCTGAGCCGGCAACCGGCCCAAGGCTACAAGTCCGAAGACAAGTCCTTAAGCGGAGGGCGGATCTGATTCAGATACCGTCCCCCTTTTCTTAGCATGCATGACCGGAGTCAGTCCCGGGTTTCCTCACTCATGTTCCAGTTAGTAAAAATCTTACCCACCATGTGTTAGTTAAACCTTATCAGGTATTAAGCAACATTCACCAATACTTAACTCTTATCTTTAACTCAGTAAGTACTAAACTTAGTTAGTAACAATCTCAAGTCTCGTGGGTTAGTGTAAAGAAAACACATTCACAACGAGAACAAATATAACCGGTTGCATGCTTTATCTTGTCTTAGTCATAGCAAGTAAACAGATAGCACACAAGCCGAGGGACACCTCGTTAGCAAGCAGGTCACAAGAAAGATTGTACCGTTCACCGTCGATCGTCCCGGTTGTTTAATACTCCTCCGGTTTCCAACTTTCAAGTCCTAAAATATCCATCCAACTTAGATGATTAAGTATCTATACATTGTTTAACTTATTTAACTCATTAGTGGTCCCCAATTAGCACCTCTTAAGTCTTATAACTTAACCTTGCAACTTAACCTTAAACTTATGAACTTATACTTAACTTAATTCCCTTAGGTTCTTAGGTTTCTAATCATCATTGCCCTACCATTGGCATACCCTAATACCAATCATCATCCTTAGAATTTAAAATTTCTTTTTTTTTTGTTTTAGGCTCGACCGAACTTACCGACCGACCTTACCCAAGGTCGGTCCATTCCAGAACACATTACCGTTTGAAAATTCTACCCCGACCGACCTTGCAAGTCCAGTCCCCAAGGTCGGTCCATTCCCGAGAGTTTTCCCCGTGGGAAATTTGAGCTCGACCGAACTTGCCAAGACCGGTCCCGTTTGGTCGATTCCAGAGACTTATTCCCGTACAAAATTCTAGGCATGACCGACCTTGCAAGTCCGGTCCCAAGGTCGGTCCATTCCAGAGACTTAATTCCTTCACAAAATACAAGCCCGACCGAACTTGTAAGTCCGGTCCCCAAGTTCGGTCGATTCCAGAGACCTTTTCCGGTAGTGTAAATTGAGCTCGACCGACCTTGCAGGTCCGGTCCCTAAGGTCGGTCGGCTCCAGAACCTTGTTTCTAAATTCCCATTTAACTCCAAACTCCTCCTCATATATCCTAATATGTTCTAACCTCATTTGGGCACCTCAAATACACCTTAAGCCAACCACTAAACACTTTAAATCACTCACCAACATCCACTTTAATCATTATGCATTTTCCTTGTAATCATGCCAACACTTGTAATATTTTCCCCTAGGATTTCTAGGTGGTGGTTCATACCTAATGTAACCACTATGCCAAATGCTCCCTCACCACTATAACATCATTTCCCTAGCATCTTCCACCATCTAAAACTATTTTATGCATTCACTTAAAGTTCCTTAACAAGCTTATGCTTCCATCCATCAACACATTATTTCCTTCCTAGTTGTTTACCAACATTTGCCTAAGTCCTAAATTCTCAAGTACATTCTTTTGATTCCTAAATCCTTCATAGTGATGCCTAAGTCATTATAAGTCATTTAAACACCTTAATCTCACCCTTTTTTCATCAAGACAACCTCTAGAACTTCCTAGTACTTCCTTAGTCATGAAACTCCTTAGAACATCTTAAACACTTAAGTTCTTCACTAAATTTTGCCATGTGTTCTGTAGTATATTGTTGCACCCAAATACTTGGCTTTTCACCATCAAACAACCAATATCACTCAAATTCTCATCACAACACCTTAACACACAATTTACACCAAACTACACCACATCATTATATAGTTGATAAGTGTCCAAATGAGTATGTTTTATAGGTGTATTTCATATATAATATTAGCACTTTTCTTGCTCATTTCTCCTCTTCGGTTAGTTTTCCTCTAGTTTATGTTTTATTGTTATCTCACAAATTTATTGTTTAAACATGAGGAAAACCAAGCTGGAAGCGAAGTAGACGAAGAGACAAACGCATAGACGCAAACGGCTCAGAAAACGGAGTACAAACGAAGAATCTAGAGCCGGTCAAAGTTCATAGAAGAAAATAAGTCAAAAACTGTCCACGTTTGTGTCCTCATTGAACAAGGCGGACAAGACTCGCAGGGCTTAGGCGGACAGAACTTGTGTCCGCATGAAACAACGAGGACAGATAGGCGGACAGGACAAGGGACCGCATGAGTGTCCGCATGGAGATAGGCGGACAGAACAAGGGACCGCATGAGTGTCCGCATGGAGATAGGCGGACAGAACAAGGAACCGCATGAGTGTCCGCATGGGTTTAGGCGGACAGGAGTTGCGTCCGCGTAATATCAGGCGGACAGACAGGCGGACGTGACTAAATTCAACGCGACAGTTTTCTTCTTCCTTCGCGGCGCAGCAGACTTCTCCATTAATATCAGACGGCGCCTACCTTATTTTCCTCACGCGTCTGTCTCCAGCTCTGTCCCCTGCAATCAATGAGCAATCAATCTGCAATCAATCTCCTTCCACTCCAGATCTGCCTCTAACCTTATCCTCCTCCTCTATATAAACACAGCACCTTCAACCTTAAACGGACGTACGGAGAAAACCAGAAAATCAGACCATCGCTCACCACAGTTACCATTCCATTCATTCTCCCGTACACCACAACACACGTTCCACCCCCAAACTCAAACACTCCAAATCACTCATTTCACATATATTATCCTACGTACACTCTCCACTCTTCGTTCTCTTCATTTCTCCATTCACCATCCACACCTCCGTATTATTATTACGTCCAATCTCTGTCTGACTTATTACCAGTTAATATGTCAGGCTAAGTAGGATTTACTCCGGGTGAAAGTTTAATTATGTATTTGTATTAATTATGCAATATTTCTACCGGTTAAAATAAATTCAGTTTGTTACGATTAAAGTTTATCTCTCTCCCTTTTTAATAAATTTCATCGATTTATTAAAAAGCCTTACTAAATCTGTTTTTAATCTGATCGGTGACAAACAGATAGGTTAATTAAGCCGTAAAACTGTAGGAAACTTATTTTCATCGGATAAGTTAGTACTCAGTTGCAAGAATAAAATTCCTCATACTCCTCTGCCGTTTACACGCATTTTGCTTGAGTTTTCATCGGACCTTGCATTTTCAGGTAAACGAGTTCTTATGAGTTTTCATCGGACCTTAAGATAATAACAGGAATCTTGCCAAATTATTCTATTAAACCGGTAGAGATAGAACAATTAATCAGATCATATTAACCTGAACCCGGAGTCCCGTTTAATTTAACTTCAGTTCACTAAATTAATCTGTTATTTACTTTTCAGAAACAAGTCAATTAACTCCCCCCTTTGTGACAAGCTTAGGTACTACTTATTTCACTATAAGTCCCACAGTTCGATATCTGGTCGCTTACACTTTACTATACTACCACGACCGGGATTTGTTTGCAGCCCGACGTTTATTTTGAGTTTTAATTTCTTTTCTTTTATTTTAATAACTCCAGTTCTAACCACTCACGATAACACGTCTGCAAAATGGCGCCGTTGCCGGGGACTTGATTTATTCTAGTCCCTAAGCCCCGGTTAATTCACCTGTTATATTATAATAATCTGTTAATATTATTGAATTGTTAATCTAATTTCGGACATCTGACCTCGGACATTTGACTTTGTACTTCGGACTTCTGACTTTGGACATCTAACTTCTAACATCTTAATATTATTGTCATTTATTTCTGTCATTTAATTTCCATTGTCCTTTAATTTTCCAGTTTACTAACTACTAACCTTAATATTTCCAGTATACTAACTACTAACCTTAATTTTCTGTCATTTCTTTCCATTGTCATTTCAATTTTCTGTCATTTCTTTCCATTGTCTCTAACTACTAACATTTAATTTCTGTCAACTAATTCCTAACATTTTTATTTCTTTTAACACATAACGAGTTTCTTTTCTCTGTTTTGAGTGGTGAATGCCTTTTACCAGGTCAAACAACCTCCCAGAAAATATTAATAATCACACGGTTGGTTACATTCCAGAGATCGAGAGAACCCTTCTGCGCACCCTAAGGCAGAACCGTACTCAACAAAACATTACCACCATAGTGATAGAATCTGATCCGGAAGCTGACATGGCAATTTCACCAGCGACAGTTCGAAACATTAACAGGCCGTCTAACCAAGGACAACAGCGTGCCATCATCCTTCCTCACCTTAGCCCATCCGAATACGATGAGTGGCAGAAGCTGAAGCCATATCATCAAATTAGATGTGTAAAGGAGTTAGGCATGTTTGATGGTTCCAGTCCAGACGAAGCCCTATTACATGTTACAAAATTCTTGCAACATGCCAACAGTCTTACTACAACCGACGCAGTACTCCAGTACGCAAGACTGTCATTATTCGCTCACAGCCTGACGGGAAGTGCGAGCAAGTGGTATCATAGCCTGACACCAAGTACCATTGGTACTTGGGATGACATGGCCACCAAGTTCTATGACAAATTCCTACCCCCGAGCTGAACGTTGGAAATGATCGCTGAAATCTATAATTTCAAGCAACCAGGGTCGGAGAATATTTGTGAAACTTGGGACCGTTTCAAAGGACTACTACTTACTTGTCCTCACCATGGTCTGACGAAAGAACAAGTATCACAATTGTTCTACAAAGGCTTGATCGGTCCGTGCAGAACAATGGTACTGTCCTCGTTAGGGGCTGACATTCTGAAAAAGCCAGGAGCACAATTTCTGAATAGCATGGAGTCTCTCTGTGAAGAAATCAGAGACTGGGCCTCCGGTGGATCAAGGAGCGGTACTCCAGGTTTATATCATGTTGGGGAAAGTGATAACAAGTTCGACCAACTGATGAAAAGCCATGAGCAACTCAGGGAAAGCAATGCTCAGCAGGCAACAAAAGTCAGTACTCTGCAGAAAGTGGTTGAGCAGATGGCTATGAATTCCTACCCCCAGCAAGCTAAGTCGATGATTTCCCGATCATCTACAATCCCTCCAGGCTATGCTCCTCTTTCCCAATCATCTCCTGTTATTTCTTGTACGCAATATGGTGGGCCTCATGACTATGAACAATGCCCCCAACTACAAGAAATAAAAGTAGCGGAGGAAGCAAACTATCTCACCAACAATTCAGGATACAGACAACCTTGGCAACGTAACATGCAATCCAACCTTCGCTACTCAAACACCGAAAATATCCAAAACCCACATACACTACAACCATCTCAAAATTACAGACCTCAGTCTAATTTCCAAGGAGGCCAAAGGCAATATCAACAACAGCCTTATGGCAATGAAGCTTCATCGAGTCGATCAACCCAACCTCCTTCGAATCCTGAGTCTGAAATGTCTCAAATGCAAGAGATGTTTAAAGCGATGATGGGTAAGTCCCGAGACACGCAAGATGAAGTCGCAGCCCTTCGTAATGACCAAAAAGCCTTGCAGTCTCAAATACAACAGCTTCCAACTCAACAAAGACCTCCTGGCCAACTCCCCTCACAAACCAATCCAAATCCAAAAGAGTATGCAAAAGCAATTTACGTAGTGGACCAGCCCATCACATTAGCTCAAAGGGAGCAACAACCCGAGAGTGAAATGGTCCCTGAAGTGGAGCAGCAGGCTGAGGAAGAATACCTCGACATGAACCAACTGAAGCTCTATGCCAAATTAGTTGCGATTAACGAAATGATGGAAGGTCCACTAGACCTTACATCACAGCAACCGGAGAGCAAACTGGTTCATATAGTGGACGACTTACCTGAGAATTTGAGTTACTCTATATCACCACCCCCGTTCGAACCTGAGCAAACGACATCAAACCTTCTGCTTGAGCTTGAAGACAAGCCATCAGAGGACAACTTCTACCTCAACTTCATGGAGTCCCCTCCCTCTAAAGTCAATTACCGTTATTTTCCCTCCTTCTCTGTGCTATATTTAGAAAATGAGGATAGTTACATCCTCAAAAATGAAGAGGAGGAAATGCTCGCTCCTGCCAGAACATCCAGACAAAACACCAAAATCACCTTCAAGGAGCCATCTCCTTCTGAAGTTGAAATTAATCAGGACTCTTCCTATGAGCCTCTTAAAAAAGATGAGGATATTTACATCTTCAAATTTGAGGAGGAGGAGCCATCCAACTTTGATCCTCTCACCAAGGGACATCCATTGAAAAATCTGGGCCCTTCTCTAAAGAAAAATAATGCCCACCCAACCCACCCGTTGAAGCCTACTTCCACCTTCATTTTCATTCCAGGAGAGGAAATTTACATCCTCGACTCTGAGCTAGCACCACCACTACCATTTGCATCCATACGGCTAAACAATAGAAGGAGAATGTTTACATTCTCCAATTTGAGGAAGCACTACAACCATCACCCTGTTTTCAATACAATATTAATGGCAGCAAACACCTCTTTCAAAACCAGGTTTTGTGGAGTTTGTCTTTTCCTACTGTAATTGTTGCCATAATTCTTTGTTTTGATCCAGGTGGTTCGGTCTACATTGCCAATTTCCTGTTCCCGGTACTACCATTGTCAACATTCATTTATGATCCGGGATAATAAAGAACATGCGTCTAGCTAGAGACGTTAAACCCGGGCAGCTTGGTGGGAGGCAACCCACTATCTATCTTTTGTCTTTCCTTTAATTTAATGTTGTTTTCCTTTTTGTACTATATTTCCCTTTCATATGTTATAATAAAATGCAGGTTTTACTTGAGTTCTTCTGGCTGTGTAGAATATTCCTTACAGGTACATTTCATGACATTCCACAGCTGCACTCAAGTGTGGGGGAGCTCTACACACTCTATGAAATCTGGGGAGTACACTCTTTCCTTTATTTATTGCATGCCCTGTTCATTTATTTTCATCTACGCAATGAGGGCATTGCTTGAGCTTAAGTGTGGGGGAAGAGCCTTTTCAGGGCATTTTGTGCTTAAAATGTTTAAATCTCTCTGCTTATCTTGCATTTGTTCAAAAATTAAAATTATGTACCCTGCTAATGTAGGTTGTTCTCTTTAAAAACAAATACTATTATGAATTGTGGGATAAAAGGTACAAATTTAAAAATTTTCATTTGATTACTTTTGAGGAGCATTTTTATGCGGAATGACCAAATGATCTGCAAATGGTTGGATTTTATTGCTCAGGGTTTCTTTCTGTCTTCTCTCTTAGGGATTGCTAAGGGGTGCTTCTCTGTTTTTTTTAAAAAAAGAATACAAAAGAAATAAGGGACTTGCGAGACACCATTGGTAACCAACAAAAGAGAGTTGAGTGTTCTTAAATACAAAGGCATGATGCCTACATTTTATCTTCTCATCCCTTATGCAAAAGTGAAACAAATGCATAAATCTATTCTTCCTTTTGTTTTCTCCTCAATGCCCATTCTTGAGAGAAGTTGGCCATGGTAAAAGTTCTCGGAGTCACTTAAACAAAAGAAACATTGAAGTACCTTAGATCATACCCCGAAACTCTATATTTTGTTTTTACCCTGAGCACACCTATGCCACCAGCAGTTAATTTTTCACACTCCTCAATAAGTTAAAAAGATCATGAACTCTTCACCTCTTTATCCTACCCTTCATAATAATATTTGCTAGTATTGAGCATTCCCTACTTACTTAGGTACATGGTTTTGCTTGAGGACAAGCAAAAATATAAGTGTGGGGGTGTGATAAGTGTCCAAATGAGTATGTTTTATAGGTGTATTTCATATATAATATTAGCACTTTTCTTGCTCATTTCTCCTCTTCGGTTAGTTTTCCTCTAGTTTATGTTTTATTGTTATCTCACAAATTTATTGTTTAAACATGAGGAAAACCAAGCTGGAAGCGAAGTAGACGAAGAGACGAACGCAAAGAAGCAAACGGCTCAGAAAACGGAGTCCAAACGAAGAATCTAGAGCTGGTCAAAGTTTGTAGAAGAAAATAAGTCAAAAACTGTCCACGTTTGTGTCCTCATTGAACAAGGCGGACAAGACTCGCAGGGCTTAGGCGGACAGAACTTGTGTCCGCATGAAACAACGAGGACAGATAGGCGGACAGGATAAGGGACCGCATGAGTGTCCACATGGAGATAGGCGGACAGAACAAGGGACCGCATGAGTGTCCGCATGGAGATAGGCGGACAGAACAAGGAACCGCATGAGTGTCTGCATGGGTTTAGGCGGACAGGAGTTGCGTCCGCGTAATATCAGGCGGACAGACAGGCGGACGTGACTAAATTCAACACGACAATTTTCTTCTTCCTTCGCGGCGCAGCAGACTTCTCCATTAATACGGCGCCTACCTTATTTTCCTCACGCGTCTGTCTCTAGCTCTGTCCCCTGCAATAAAGAGCAATCATCTGCAAATCAATCTCCTTCCACTCGATAGCCTCTAACCTTATCCTCCTCCTCTGTATAAACACACCACCTTCAACCTTAAACGGACGTACGGAGAAAACCAGAAAATCAGACCATCGCTCACAACAGTTACCATTCACTTCCATTCATTCTCTCCCGTACACCACAACACACGTTCCACCCCCAAACTCAAACACTCCAAATCACTCATTTCACATATATTATCCTACGTACACGCTCCACTCTTCGTTCTCTTCATTTCTCCATTCACCATCCACACCTCCGTATTATTATTACGTCCAACCTCTGTCTGACTTATTACCAGTTAATATGTCAGGCTAAGGAGGATTTACTCCGGGTGAAGGTTTAATTATGTATTTGTATTAATTATGCAATATTTCTACCGGTTAAAATAAATACAGTTTGTTACGATTAAAGTTTATCTCTCTCCCTTTTTAATAAATTTCATCGATTTATTAAAAAGCCTTACTAAATCTGTTTTTAATCTGATCGGTGACAAACAGATAGGTTAATTAAGCCGTAAAACTGTAGGAAACTTATTTTCATCGGATAAGTTAGTACTCAGTTGCAAGAATAAAATTCCTCATACTCCTCTACCGTTTACACGCATTTTGCTTGAGTTTTCATTGGACCTTGCATTTTCAGGTAAACGAGTTCTTATGAGTTTTCATCGGACCTTAAGATAATAACAGGAATCTTGCCAAATTATTCTATTAAACCGGTAGAGATAGCACAATTAATCAGATCATATTAACCTGAACCCGGAGTCCCGTTTAATTTAACTTCAGTTCACTAAATTAATCTGTTATTTACTTTTCAGAAACAAGTCAATTAACTCCCCCCTTTTGTGACAAGCTTAGGTACTACTTATTTCACTATAAGTCCCACGGTTCGATATCTAGTCGCTTACACTTTACTATACTACCACGACCGGGATTTGTTTGCAGCCCGACGTTTATTTTGAGTTTTAATTTCTTTTCTTTTATTTTAATAACTCCAGTTCTAACCACTCACGATAACACGTCTGCAATAGTGTATAAACTTAAATGCTTGACACTTAGGCCCTTAAATGACAATAATCTTAACCACTGAATTTGCACATATATTTGCCTTTAACCTGCGAATACACACAACAAAGCTCCCATTGAAATAAACTGCTACTTGTAATTCACCTTGATATTGTTTGACTATCTCTTTTCTCATTTGCTCCTTAGTCACAAGTTCACAAGTATAGTCATTGTTTCTCCTAGGTTGTATATAGCCCTTTTCTAATGTAAACCTTACACTACACTCATCACATATCTAAATCCCATTCCCTTAAACAATAAAACACCTTAAGGTAAGTAATTTACCTTATTCTTTCACAAGCTCACAAACTTTCCTCCTTAGGGTTTTCCTTGCTCAATCTCGGTCACCACTTAAACTCTCCTTGCCAATGTTCTAACCAATATCCAATGACTCCAATGAGTACTAGACAATACATTAACCCTAAGGAACAAACCCTAGGTTAAAAATGTGCTTTAAGGTGATTGTTTTACCTTGGTTTCTCAAGACAAGCTTGGATATGAAGCAAGAAGGACCTCCTCTATCCTTTGGAGAGTAGAAAACAAGCTAGAACAAGGCATTAAAATGAAGCCTCATGAGCATGTATTTTCGGTCATGAAGAAAAAGTGATGGAAACCTAGATTTTCTTACACTTTCTTTACCTTAAGAGAATGGAGAAGCCAATGGAGTCTCCAAACTTGAGTTTCCTCCTCTAATGGTGGTTTGGCTTGGCACCAAATCAAAGCTCTTGAAGTTTTGAAAAGATAGAAAGAGAGAGCTTGAGCTAACTAAGAAGAATATGTAATTTGTTTTGGTTTTGGAGCTAAAATGAGCAAGATGTGTGCAAGGGAAGTTGAAGCTAGCATGGACATGCTTGTTTACGTGAGGAAGAAGGGAGAGAGCAAAAGAAAACCGGTGGAGAAGATGAAGAATGAAGAGATGAGGAGAGAGGTAAGTAAAGTAAGATATTTGTTTCCTTAAAGTAAATAGTAACTCCTTACTTTTCCCTCTTCTTTTATAATATCATTTGGCTACTCATGGTGAGTCACACCCTTAGAAAAACCGGCCCCCTATTAATTAAGGCAAGTCATGGTCTTGTTTGACCAACTAACTAAGCTTAATTAACTAAAGACTAAATTAGTCACTATTCGGTTACTATTCACAAAACAAGGCACATTGTTGTGAAATTTTTGATTTCCCATTGATTTAGACTTCCTAATGTGATACTAATTAGTACACATGTTAATTAAAGAGTAATGATGGACATTTAGCCACTCAAAACCCATTTACAAGACAATTTTTCAAAAATGTGCTTTAAGACTCCTTAAAGCACATTTTGTGTTTTAACTTGTTTTCAAGCTTGGTTTTCTTTGGTAATTGATTTAAAATGACCATTAGGATATTACTAAGGTCTTAGAACAATATTTGGGTACTCACCCAAGTCTCTCTAAGCTTAGAGCACATTTTTGCTTAAACTGCTCTTTTGGTGTTTCCTTATGTTTTCTTTGGTTAGGAATGTTTCTTAATGTTTCTAAGGCATTATTTATCCACCTTACATCTTAGTTTTTTCACTTAAACACCATATCTAAGTTTGGGGTATTTCAGTAGCGTTCACCATCCATTGTTAATTTAATTTAATTTGGCCTTCAAGGCCCCATCCATATGTACAATGTACAATCGCCGTAGCGTACAATTTCCATAGTTAATTTACCTTGGCCTTTAAGGCCCCATCCAACCATGTTTAATTAATACCAGTTGGGCGTCATGTTAAGACAACCCGATAGCCTCACCATGGACAGTAGTCCTCCCGTACGCAGAAAGGTGCTCATTTCGCCAGAGGTCCGGAGGCCCCTGACTATTCTCTTATGTCTCGTAAGACGTCCATATAAAAGGCCGTAGCCACCTGACCCACGATCCAAATAGGGCTCGTATGGGTATAACCTGGAGCGGAACCCGATCGGGTACCCCTCAGTGATCACAACTGCGTAACCAAGTAGTTCGTAAACTACCGGGATTCCTCACCTCAACTCATACCATCTCTCTCTCTCATAATGTTTAAGATCTGCTCTTAGTCTTAGGGAGAATATAATTTATCAATTGGCTGCCCAATGGGTCTCACGCATACCTAGAAGTAATCTAGGTCATATTCATGTTCCAGATCCATGCTCTAGAGACCGACAATGTCGTGACTCATCCCTAAGTATTTTACTTAGGTTACAATATACTTAATATTAATACTATGGTATTATATCAAGTAACCGTCATGTTATCACATTAACGTATATGTATGTTTATATAAGTCGATCTATAGTCGACGTAGTGTTAGTCCCGTAGGACGCTCGTGCATAAATAATTAATGCAGTAGCACACATTCACATACATGTATCCAAAACACTTAACACACAAGTGATATCAACCAAATCCGAGCCCAAGGAGTTTCCTTAGGACAACTCGGATCAAACCCCTTTACATACAGTTCACCAAGACCTAGGATGCGCAGTGTAGTCCACTAGCTCGTCAAGCGTCCTTGTCTGAAGTATGAACTAAATGGTATTAAAACTATAAGTCAGTCTCCATGACTAACTACATCCGGTATTACCGAATAACAAGTAACCCCGACAGTTCATCCCTGTTTTCTACAGTTGTTTGTTACGGGTTTCTCTAAACCAGTCGGCTTTGTTACTTTAAAACTCGTATGTCACAATATTTCAACTGTTAAGTTTAATTCATTATTTTTCTTTAATCTTATCCACCATTAATATAGGTACATAACCTATGGTTGCATGTATGCATGCATTATTATATTATATTGTATTATTTTCCCACCATCCATTATAATACATTGTATTATATAATCCATTATCTTAGCAAAATATATTTGCATTCAAAAACTCATAACTTATAGTTTGTAACTATTTTTTTGTAATAACCGCCACCATTATATTATATGGTTTCCAACCATAATATATATCCATCCTTATATACATTATTCTTGTATATGTATATATTTACCACGTAGGTAGGTTTCATGAGTTATAATAAACTCTTATATTATATGTTACATTTTATCATCTTATATTAGATGATTATTCCCATTAGTTGTATTATATTATACAACTTATATTAAGATTATTATCCTAATATTATGTAACATTTTATGTTGTAATAATTACAACTCCTAAGGTTTATTCCATAAATACCTTAGTTTATAAATCTCATTTATTTATAGTTTGTCACATTGTTTAATGTGAATATCCTTCCTTATATAATTGTTATAACATTTACAACATTGTAGACCTTAGTCTTAAATCCATTTTTCCAACCTTTAATATTTCGGTACAGCCCTTGAATTTATTTAAATTCTATTTTGACCACATAACATTATGTAATGTTATACCATATACTAATATCATGTAATATGATATTTTTTATTCCCTTTAATTAATAACCTATAGTTTTTATACAAAACTATTATATATTGTCGCATAGGCACATATATTAAACCTTATTCTTTTCCATAAACCATAGTTTCCTTTATTTACAAAATCACCCCATTATTTATACCATGTTATATATACCATTTAATATAACATTTCTAACTTATAAAAAGGGTATAACCTATGGTTATATTTTTGTAAATTCCGAACAGACCTTATTCTATTTTATAATTGCCATTTGACCCTATTTATAACATATAGTTTTATAATATCATTAAAACTATATATTATACACATATCTTAATAAATACTCTTATATAATTCTAAAAATCACCAAATTTCACCAAAGGGTTATAATTACCCTTACTAACCCATAAACTTTCGGTATTTACTATACCACCTCATATATTTCTCCAAAGTGTCATAATGACATAATAACTATATATTATACATATATAGTTTATTTTAATTCCAAAATCAACCCAATAAATTCCTAAAAATTCCTAATAGCCCATGGGTGTTTATAATACCATTTTACACCCTCAACTTTCGGAAATAACATATATACCACATATGGTATATAATTGTTACAATAAAATACTTATCTTAATATAAAACCTTAAATGAGTTATCTAACTTATTTAATTTGGTCAAAACCTAGCATATGGTCAAGGTTGACCACCTTAATATTTCCTTGACCATTAAACTCCATAAAATACGGTTTGTACCCATATTTTCTATAAATCGCCATTTAACCCCAAAACTTTATATAATCTTATAATTTTTATATAAACTCCTTTAAACCTCTAAATTTCGGCTATATCCTTTTATAGCCCCCAAATTTAATTAAATTACACCTAAGACCCTAATTCCTTGCGGTATTAATTATATATCACCTAAACATAAATAAAAGCTTATAAATGCATAAATAAAATGGCCTAAAGTACATGACCTTATTACAAACATTAGCTTATAAAATAAATTAGACATAAATGCCCAAAAGTACTATAAACTCTCGGCCCTTACCATATATTTTCCTTATTTACCAATTTTCCACATAATGTCTTAAATTTGACAATTATGCTTATTAATTAGTTATAAAATTTATTAAACCACTCCTTAATCACCTAAGGTCAAAATAAGACCTTAATAATACCATTCACTCACGGCACATTTATATAAATATGTATAAACACATATTAATATACCAAGTGTAGGTTTAAGTGATTTATACCTCGTTTTTGCATAGTTAAGGCCTTGTTTGGCCACGCCCAGCTTAGGATAAAATTTCCACAGCATTATTTACATGTTTTCAAACAGCAATTAAGGCATGATTAGTCTCCAAGCAAGATCTAACCATAAGGAGTGTTTAATGTCAATTTTCAAGGTAAATTTTACCTTAGTATACCAAGGTAAACAAGGTTGATCTCGGCCTGTTTTTACAGTAGAGAAAGATAATTAAACGAGCTACTGAAACCAAGCTTTAAACTGGTATAACTCAGATTAGAAGATGGCTAATCATTACCTTCTTTAAAATGCCTAAAATGGTGTTTTTGGCTTGGATCTGGCTATACATTGAAGCTCTTGATGTACCAACTGAATAAGTGTGTTAAGATGAAGATAATAAGGCTAGGAACAAAGTTTCACAGCCTAATTTGAAGGGAATCAAAAGATATGTGCTTAAAGCACATTTTTATACCTTAAGAACAAGATTAGCTTTCTTCACCTTCTTCCCTTGTTAATGCCCGAGATACACCCTCCATTCAACCTCCAAAAAATCCTATGAACATTGATGGAAGTGGTTGATGCTTTGCTCCATGGAAAGAGGAAGAAATTGTGAAGAAAATGAACATTTAAAGGCTTAATAAGCTTACCATGATCAATTGTTGTTCTCCTCTGTTCTTGGTGTGTTAGCCACGGTTTGGAGAAGCCAAAGAGAGGTTGGGCATGAGTGGTGTCGGTTGGGAAGGTAGCTAATGAGGTAAGAAATGTAATTTAGCTTATTAAGTTAAGTTTATATTATAATATGTAATAGTAAATGGTAAATCACCAAATTGATAGATATTTTGTGTTAAAGCTGAGTGAGCTGTCCTCCATGCTGCTAAGCTGCCGACCTCCAAGGGGTTAGAAGGGTCATTAATTGACCAAACTTAGTCAATTTTGCTTAAAAATGCACTATTTGGGTTACTATTCATACTAAATTGCCCATTTTGATTTTTAATTTTCAAACTTTGATTTAGACTTTAAAATATAGTCTATCATGTCACACTAATATTATAAATGATATACTCCAGTCTTTAAAATGACAAAAAGTCATTATCTTAGAGCTCATACACAAAAACGTGCTTTAAGGAATTTTAGTGCACATTTTGAGTCGCAGGGTGTTTCTGAGCTCTGTTTTCTTTGAGAACAGTTTTGTTGTGTTCCTTACATGATATTTGATCATGGTATCCAATTTTATATCATTTAGAGGTCATTAGACCTTTAAGGTATTCTTAGAGCACATTTTTGCCCTACTTGACCTTGAAGCATGAAAATGCTTGTTCTTTGTGTTGGAGTGTTTTCCAACTATTGTAATATGTTTAGTAATGTGTTAATAAGCTTAGGACAAAGTTTTAGGTCCTAAGTAGTTCATTTGGGTATTTATTTACCCTAAACAGTCAAAGGGTGCAACGTCTTGCTTTGTGTTGACCACTGTTGTTCTCAGTTGACTTTTAAGGCATGTTTAGGCCTTAATCAATGTGATTAGATGTTTAATCCATGTTTTATTAGTTTGGGGTATTTCAATCTACCCCCCTTAAAAAGACTTCGTCCCGAAGTCGCTTAATCAAATAGGTAAGTATATAAATGTATAACTACCCATTATTCCCATAATGTATATCTATGTGATATATCATTTACATACATCGTGTTGTGCTTATACAGCACATAGCCCTCACTTTGTGGCGTTAGTTCAATCATATATGGATATAGGTGATCCATCAGCACCATTATTTCCTATCAGTTCTACAAATCCTGACAACCTCCCCGAGGTGTCCATAACATACCATCGTTCCACATTCCATATCTAATGATTCATTTTGTATCTAGGCGATTGCAAACAGACAAATTGATCTACTAAAACTACACGAATTAATCTAGAAAATAATAAATCAATAAGTCTGTCGGGTTGCAAAAATCCCGGTCACTACAGTATAGAAAGTTAAGCAACCAAGTATCGAACCGTGGGACTTGAATAAATAAGCCTAAGTCCTATCCTTAATCCTAAGAAAACTGGAAATTCAGGGGGTTGTGAATTGTTTTTGAGACTGAATCGAATAAATGCAAATCAGAGTTGAAATAAGCAATCGGTAAAAATGAATGATGAGTTTGATAATATGAGTGGAACTCCGGGTTCGGGTTGTTCTTTTCTGGTTGAATCTAGTTACTCCTACAATTTAATTATGAGAAACGGAAAGGCCAATTCTTTCTATCTCTTCAATGCTAAATCCTAGTTCATTGAAGAGCTCACCTATCAGAACGTGTCAACTCTAATCTAGCAGTTGGCAAAACACATATAGGTGGAATAAGCACAAAGAATTGTTAGCGTTTGTAGGAAAGATTATCTATCCGACTAATCCTTCCCAAAATTCCCAGGTTAATTCGAACTCCCTATTAATCACCTTGTCTGATCTTAATAGGTTTCGCAGAACAACTCTATAACTCGCGAAATTAATAGAGAGAGAAAAATTGATAATCATTAACCTGAAAACAATCCATTACAGCCTCATAATCAAATTGCAGAATCTTTAACTACATTGAATCCATCTTGAACAAACCCTACCCCAGAGTTAAATCCCTACTAGCCAGACATTGCAAAGAAACAGATAAATACAATCAACATAGAAATCATCTAAAGGAAGAAAAACCCTTCTGTTGAACGACTATCCAGATTGATGGATGCAGGTGTAAGGTTGAAGATGATGGCCTCACTCCCTTCTGACGATGCTCCTCCAGAACGATGGTGATAAGCTTGATGAATGTGAATGAAGGTGAACTGATGCAATTGGTGTGAATGAATGGAGAGAACCTCGTTTATCAGCGTGAGAGTGTGTGTTGTAATGATCGATGATGAGTGAATGCCTTTCTCCTCTGATTAGGTCAGTTAAATAGACTTTTTTTCTCTCTTTTTCCCTTCAAAACACCAAGTTTATGCTGAATTTTTCGTCCCGTCCGAACATTGGTCCGATCTTCAATGTTCGGACACAATTCTTTGAACGCTCCAATCCCAGAAATCTCGACTTGTGTCCGAACTTGGATGTTTGGACACAAGTTCGGACATGCTCCGTACATCAGACCTCCGGCTTTTCTTAACCATGTCCGAACTTCGATGTTCGGACTGAAGTTCGGACATTCCATCAGGCGCAGCATACGAACTCTCGACTTGCGTCCGAACTTGGAAGTTTGGACATTCCTTCAGGCGCAGCATACGAACTCTCGACTTGCGTCCGAACTTGGAAGTTCGGACACAAGCTCGGACATTCCTTCAAAATCCTCTAAATTCACCATTCGGACTCCAATTCGACCCCCGTTTGTTGCATCATCTCCCTTGTGAGTTAATCTACTGTTTCCTTGGCTTTTCTCTGCATTTAATCATAGAAAAAGGTATCAAGCCTTACCAAACAACAAACCAAAGGAAAACGGAAGATAAGTGTGGAATATTATCGATGTACGTATAAAAATTAGGCATTAAAGATCACTAAAACCATTCATATTTCACACTCATCAAACCTCCTCACACTTAACCTTTGCTTGTCCTCAAGCAAAGCAGGAGTAAAATGTCTCAGAATGCCTAAAGGCCAAACCTTGGGATTGCACAAAATAAGGAGTTTAAGACACAATAATCACCCAGGAATCGATCTGCTCTTAACTGCATGTCTCTTAAACAATAAAGCACACCTTTAAAACAAAAGAATATGAAGAAGCCAAATCATGAAGTCAAAACGTAGATTAACTCAGAACCTTCCAACCTTTTCTCTTCTCAAACCCGTGGATGACAAGGGGTGTGAAGTTCTGCCATATTCCGCAGAACCTTTCAACACCACGTACTCATGATCTAATTTTAAGGAATTGTCATAAACATAAGACTTTAAAGAACTTCCTCTTTTTTTTCTTTTGCATACATACCAATTTTTTCGCACAAATAATTCATCCCCCAGACTTTTCTCTCCATCCTTGTAACGGTATTGGGTCTTTTATCCCAGATCAGACGACCTTAGGTAAATGGGTGATGAAGCACCCCTAGGACTTAATAACCGGATGGAAGAGGCCTGTTTTTGGTTCAGAAAATAACTTAGATCAGAGGAGTACCTTGCCTTTATCCTTCATTCCAGACATTCTCATCATTCCCAAGGTTCCAAGTTAAACCAGTTCTAACTTCACAACTAACTTGTTCACAGACATTTAACAGAATTCAGCCATTTGAAAATATGATATGAGAACACACAGCTTTGAGCAAACCAACTCTAAAGGTCAGTACCGGACTCAACTCCACAACTAAAGATCCACCCAAGTATTCAACACTAAGAAGCACTCTAAGGGAATTACCCCCACATAGCCCAAAACCAAACAAAAATTAGTGCGGGAATAAATGACTGACACATTCAGAAAGATCTCCCCCTTCCTCACACTTAATGAGGAGCAATGTCCGCATTGTTCAGAAATTTATCACAAGAAGGAGATCTGGCTAAATGTGTCACACTTACAAGGGGGAAATGAACAGGGACATAGGTATACACGTTAAAGCACGGGCCGAACATTAACCAAAAAGGAAAAGAAACTGAAACACTCCCCTGATTTCTTTTGTGATGCTTTGAGGAAGAGGTTCTTCCTCACACTTAGTGTCCTGGTAGGGGAGAAGGTTTCCTCACACTTGCTTCCAAGCTAGTGTCCGGCATGGAGTCAGCACGATAAAGTATACTTGCACACATTCAGCAAACAACACAGAAAAGTATGCTAGAGCATCGCATTAGAGACATCAGTATTCAGAGTTAAAGATGAGAACAAACTAAAATCAAAATTAATTAAAAATACAACCCAATCGAAATAAAGTAAATAGTTTAACACAACTGAAAGTAATCCCAAAGAGAAGTCCAGATAAGGCTTCTAAATAGAGTAGCACCAAACAACAACATAGTCACTGTGGAGGCGGGTAGTACGCCTGCCACTACTGAAACTGCGCGACCAAAGCCTCATAGTCGTCCTGGGAGCGGCGTGCCTGCTGCTGAAGAGTCTCGATCTCCGCCTGATAGCGTCGATCCATTTCTATGAAACGGGACTCCAGCTGATCAAACTCGTAGCGAGTGACATACTCGCTCCCAGGAGCTGGCAGTGCAAGATAAGCCTCCTGCTCGTCAGGTGAAGCAGCAGGGGCGGGCTCTGATGGTCCCTCACCCGCCTCTCGCTGGCGCTTATGTGGTCGCGCGACAGCCTTCTTCCTCCACTGGCCCTCACTGAACTCAAACCACATCTTCTTCAGGGCGCCTGCATCAATAGGAGCCCGCGCAGCATGCAGCCCCACAGTAGGAACAGTAACCCTCTGCCTCATGAGCATGCTGCAGATCATGACCGGGAAGCCCAGCTTGTGTTTGTCTTTGTGCTCCATGATGTACTGCATGTGCAAGAAGATCACCCATGGCAAGTAAGTGATCTGTGCAGCCTCAGCAAACGCCGGATTCAGCACTGTCTGAAGAAGTAGGAAGTCAGTATGGTTCAGGTCCGAGCTCTGACGTGGTACAATGTTCGCAGCCAGTAGTGCGAGCAGAACTCTCTCCTGTGGGCGCTGAAGCGCATCAGCAGGGACGACCTGCTTGGATGGGTCATCCCCTCTGCGCCGTCGTGGTCCCTGAACCATGAGGGGGGTATAGTGTTGGATGGCAGCTGTCTTGAAGTCGTTGGGGTTTAGATGCTCAGGGCGGTCTGGGGCAGGATAAGGAATGTCCAAATAGTGAGCAATCTCCATCGTGGAGATTGCCACTCTATCGCCGTCTACTATTGACTTGATCTAGCCGTCCTGGAAGATGGCATTTGCATAGAACATGTGCACGGCTTGTTCAGAGTACTGGCCTCCCATATCTAGAATCTTGCCCCAGCCCAATGAGTCCAATAAAGCCCGCAGTCCCAGCTGCTGCTCCAGTTCCCGCTCCACACAGCGCTCAGCAATTATATCGACCTCCTTCTCAAACCACTCTTTGGCTGCATCGTTTCTAAATTCTGGTTCCAGAGCTCTTCGGCCGGAGCTTGCACCAGGCCTCGCAGCCCTCTTACCACGGCCCGTGAATCTGCTCAGCATCTGCTCATACAAGGGTAAGCAATGTCAAATAAAGGAAAGCAATGAAATAGTCTAAGTATGCACTGAATTTTTCCAAAATTCGACAGAGTCTCCCCTTAAAAATTCATCATTCTCACAACAATGGTCAATCAATCCTTCAATTTGCAATGATAATCCTCAACAATTAGTGACCAGCAGAGACTTAGCCGACAAAAAGGTACAATGTTCCAACACTTTCAGCTTAATCTCAATCACTTTTTTTTTTCAGTTCAGCCATGCAGGATAAAATCACACACTCAAATACGTATATTGAAATCACAGTTGTGCAATTTTACACATCTCCATCCAGCAACTTACAGCAAATCAGATAATAAACCCCATATACGCAAATGAAGCTCAGAAATCTCAATAATAACCAGCACAGTCTCGATTTTGCATACCTCAAGTTCCAAATCTTGTCAAAAACACATTAAAAGAGGTAGAAAAGTAGAGAGATTACCTTGTTGGAGTTGAATGAATGTTAGAAGTAGATATAACAGCAAAATCTGCAAGAATCGAACTCAAAAACCCCCAAATCGGTAGTTAGGGTTCTAAGTCGAACAGGGTCTGATTTGAACTGGTGTGGGGATTTGTTGGCCGATTTCAGTTGCTAGAGTGGTGGAGAACTCAAAACCGAGCAAATTGGTAGTAAGAATGTGGAATTTGGTGGAGATTTGAGTGAGTTGTGAGAGATTGAAGAAGAAGAAGAAAGGGGTGCTCTGTGCGTCGCGTGAGTGGATGAGTTTTGGAAATTTTAAGACCCGCGTTCTTTTAGTTTTCGGGGTGTCCGAACTTCGATGTTCGGACCGAAGTTCGGACGTACATACCTCGGTAGAGTTTCGCGTAGTGTCCGAACTTCGATGTTCGGACCGAAGTTCGGACATGCCATTTTGCACAGCCCTCGTACTCTCGAATCAGGTCCGAACTTCGATGTCCGGACCGAAGTTCGACATGTTGTTTGCGCAGGCTCCAATCTCGAACTGGGTCCGAACTTCAATCTTCGGACTGAAGTTCGGACATCACCAAAAATGCACCATTGTTTCTTTTGAGCTCCAACCACTGTAACAAAAACACTATCCTAAAACAAAACTATAAACAACACAAAAACATAAGATAAAAGTACCGAAAACACTGGGTTGCCTCCCAGTCAGCTGCTCTTCTTTAATGTCTTTAGCTAGACAATTTCTGCGTGATCAATCAGAGGAGGTGTGGTGAGCAGCTCTACAACAACCTACAGTGAATTCCTTCAGCCTTCTCAATTCTTTTCGCATTCGCCAAGAGAATTTCTTTTTCACGTTCGAACTCGTCTCTTGAGAATTCATCTTCGCTGTAGGATTGGATTCACTCTCCAAAAAGAATAGTGCCTGCAAGGGAAAAAGGTTATGATCAGTACCAAGATAACCTTTTAAACGAGCACCATTTACCTTAAAGGTTTCACCAGCCTTATTCTCCAACTCATATGCTCCATAGGTTGTAACTCCTACAACTCTGAAGGGGCCTGCCCAATGTGACTTTAGCTTCCCAGGGAAGAGGCGTAGCCTAGAGTTAAAGAGTAGCACTAGATCCCCCACTTTGAAGTCTCTCTTTTGATCATCGGTCGTGGATCTTTGGTGCGCTCTTTTAGATCTTGAGCTTCGTACGCCTGGTCTCAGTTCCTCCAACTCAGAAAGCTGAAATCGCCTCTTCTCTCCAGCGTCATGTAAATCAAAGTTAAGAGCCTTTAAAGCCCAATAGGCTCTATGCTCTAGCTCAACTGGGAGATAACAAGCCTTCCCGTATACCAGCTTAAAGGGGGATATCCCAATGGGAGTTTAAATGCGGTTCTATAGGCCCATAGAGCATCATCAAGCTTGACAGACCAATCCTTCCTGGAGGAGTTGACTGTCTTCTGAAGAATCCATTTGAGCTCTCGGTTACTCACTTCTGCTTGCCCATTAGTTTGGGGGTGATAAGGTAAAGAAACCTTATGAGTCACCCCGTACTTAGTCATCAGAGAATTAAAAGCTTTGTTGCAGAAGTGAGAACCTCCGTCACTTATGATAGCTCTTGGCACTCCAAATCTGGTAAAGATGTTCTTCTTCAAGAATTTTACCACAGTTTTAGCATCAGCAGAAGGGCAGGGGATTGCTTCGACCCATTTGGAAACATAATCTACAGCAACAAGGATGTAGTGGTTTCTGTGAGAAGAAGGAAATGGGCCAGTGAAGTCAATACCCCAGACATCAAATAATTCTACTTCAAGGATTCCCTTCTGCGGCATCTCATGCCTTCTTGAAGTGTTCCCCATCCTCTGGCAGTTATCACAGTGAGCACAGAAGCGGTGGACATCTTTGTGTAGAGTGGGCCAGTAAAAACCGCACTCTAACACCTTAGCAGCTGTACTAGCAGGACCGTGGTGCCCACCTGCCTCTCGGGAATGGCAGAACTCTATTACACTGTTTACCTCTTCATCAGGGAGACATCTTCTGATTAAACCATCAGCACATACTCTGAAGAGATAGGGGTCCTCCCAAACGTAATGACGGGTCTCAGACAGAAACTTCTTCCTCTGGTTGTAACTTAGATCATGGGGAACCAACCCAGAGGCAAGATAGTTAGCCAAGTCAGCGTACCATGGCTCTTTGACTTTTCCGATTACAAAGACCGTTTCATCGGGAAAGAACTCATTTATGGGGACCCCGTCATCTGGAGTCTCAAGCCTCGATAAATGGTCTGCAACCCCATTCTGCTTCCCTTGCTTATCAACCACTTCCAAGTCGAACTCTTGGAGAAGCAGGATCCATCTCAATAGTCTGGGCTTGGAATCATCTTTTGGAATAAGTACTTCAAGGCGGAGTGGTCGGTGTGAGCAATTACCTTACTCCCCAGCAAATAAGGTCTGAACTTGTCAAGAGCGAACACCACAGCAAGTAGCTCCTTCTCAGTGGTGGTGTAGTTCTTTTGAGGCTCCGTCAGAGTCTTACTCGCATATGTGATGACCCTCAAAATCTTATCCTTCCTTTGACAGAGAGCAGCACCAACAGCGAAGTCACTAGCATCAGTCATTACCTCAAAAGGAAGGGTCCAGTCAGGGGGAACCACAATGGGGGCAGAGATGAGTTTATTCTTGATGGTTTGAAAAGCCTTCAAGCATTCGTCTGAAAAATGAAACTTTACATCTTTCTGCAGGAGATCAGACAAGGGCTTCGCGATTTTTGAAAAGTCCTGGATGAACCTTCGATAGAACCCCGCGTGACCCAGGAAAGATCTAACTCCTCTGACTGATGTGGGAGGAGGTAACCCCTCAATGACTTCCACTTTTGCCTTGTCCACCTGAATGCCGTCTTTGGAGACCCTGTGCCCAAGCACTATACCCTCATGTACCATAAAATGGCACTTCTCCCAATTTAAAACCAGGTGGGTCTCCTCACATCTGCTTAGTATCTGATCCAGCTGATCCAGACACACATCAAAGTTCTGGCCATACACCGAGAAGTCGTCCATGAAGACTTCTATACTCTTCTCAATAAATTCGTTGAAAATGGCCATCATGCACCGCTGGAAGGTGGCTGGTGCGTTGCAGAGACCAAATGGCATCCTCCTATAGGCAAACGTGCCATAAGGGCAGGTGAAGGTGGTCTTCTCCTGATCCTCTGGCGCGATGGGAATCTGGAAGTAACCGCTGTATCCATCAAGGAAACAGTAGTACTCCTGCCCAGCCAGTCGCTCCAACATCTGATCGATGAACGGCAGCGGGAAATGGTCCTTTCTTGTGGCCTCGTTCAAACGTTGTAGTCTATGCACATCCTCCAGCCAGTGGTCTGTCTTTGAGGCACCAGTTCTCCCTTATCATTGGGCACCGCCACAATTCCTCCTTTCTTGGGAACGACTTGCACAGGAGAAACCCAGCGGCTGTCAGAGATGGGGTAGATGATGCCCGCATCCAAGAGCTTTAAACCTCCGCTTTCACTACTTCCTTCAGGTTGGGGTTAATCTCCTTGGGTTGCCTCACTGGTTTGATACTGTCTTCCATGTAGATTCGGTGAGTGCAGAACCCTGGACTAATCCCTTTGATGTCTGCCACTGACCACCCCAATGCTCCCTTGTGCCTTCTTAAAACCTCCAGAAGTCTGCTTTCTTGCGAAACAGACAAAGAAGAAGAAATAATAACCGGCAGGGCGCTACCCTCTGCCAAGAAAGCATATTTAAGATTTGAAGGGAGAGTTTTTAATTCAAGAGTAGGGGGTTTCTCTACTGAAGGGATGAGCCTCTGAGTAGGCCTGTCCAGTGGCTCCACAGGAGGAGCATGAGGGCGAAAATAGGTTCGTCCCTGGTTAAGCTGCTGGACAACAGTAGCTACCTCAGTGCTCTCCTTGTCATCCTCAATCGAGTGGCATAACACCTGTTCTAACAGATCAGAATTCTCAAACAGGAAGGAAGAGTCATCAGTACTTTCAGCGACAAATGCATCATAATCATCAGTATAGTCGACATCAATAGAAAGTACAGCATAGAAGAAGCATTTGTTCTCATCATCTTG
Source organism: Limonium bicolor (assembly GCA_023374045.1). Lineage (NCBI taxonomy): Eukaryota > Viridiplantae > Streptophyta > Magnoliopsida > Caryophyllales > Plumbaginaceae > Limonium > Limonium bicolor. The sequence goes on from CM041783.1 coordinate 115,617,865, forward strand.
GTGATATCAAAACTAAGCTCCTCATTATTAAATTTCAGGGTGATTTTTCCTTTGTCAACATCAATGACAGTTTTAGCAGTTCGCAGGAATGGTCTACCCAAAATTAATGGCACTTCAACATCCTCATCCATATCAAGAATAACAAAATCAGCAGGGAAGAAGAAGTTACCAACACCTACCACAACGTTCTCAACCATACCACGAGGCTTGATTGAGGAACGATCAGCCAATTGTAAATTAAAGTTGATTGGGACAAGCTCACCAGCATGAAGCTTTCTAAACATTGAGTACGGCATTAAATTGATGCTTGCTCCAAGGTCGCAAAGTCCATACCCACAGTCCATGTCTCCAATGGTGCAAGGGATGATGGGCTGCCCTGGATCTCCACACTTCAGAGGGAGCTTCTGCTGGATGGCTGCAGAGCACGTCTCTGTCAGCTGAACAATCTCCTTTCCTTGAACCTTCGCTTGTTAGAAATCAAATCCTTCACAAAGCGAGCATAGTTAGGCATTTGCTTGATAGCATCAATCAAGGGAATATTAATAGTAAGCTTTGAAAATACACTCAAAAATTTCCCAAATTGATCATCAAGTTCTTTCTCTTTTAATCTATTAGGGAAAGGAAGTTCCTTAAGAACCACCTTACCCTTGGAGTTTTTAGCATTCAAAGAATGAGAAGGGGAAGAGATAGGAGCCTGGGTCTCCTCAACAACTACCTCAGGAGGGGCTGGGGGCCCTGACGGTGCACCAGTGCTAGAGGAAGGGCGACCGGTCTCCTCGTCAGCTTGGTCCTCAGCCACTTGATTTCTATTTATTAACTGCTTCCCACTTCTTAAGGTAACGGCTGCCACCTCTTCAGAATCTGAGCAGTCCTCAACTACCACGGTTTCTGAGACTGTCACTGCCTTCAACTGAGCTTTAGGATTGGGGTCTGTTTGGGAAGGCAGTGAGCCAGACGGTCTCTGCTGTAGGAGGAACTGAGTCAACTGACTCATAGTTCCTTGCATCTCCACCATAGCGTTCTCAAGCTTTTGCTGGCCAGCTGCCAGATTCTGATTTATCACTGTTTGTTGCTCTTGAGAGGCCATCAGTTTATCCATCATCTCCTTTAAATTAGCATTATTCGAGCTCAGTGATGATGGCTGAGCTGGAGACTGCTGTGGCCTAAACTGATTGTATGGGGGCCTAACAAAACCGGGTGGTGCTCCCTGACTTGCCCTCTGAGGCTGCATCTGCTGTGAGTTGAGGGCGTTATTTGGATTACCGTACCTCAGGTTTGGATGCTGATTCTGCATCCAAGGCTGCCTGTTGTACTGGCCAATTACATTTGCCTCCTCAGTCTGCCTCATCTCAGCAACCATCGGGCAGTCTTCATAATCATGGCTGTCTCCACACTGAGAACAGCATACCTCATTTGGACCAGTAGACACCTTCTTGACGGCTTGCACAGATGTCTGTCCCATAGTGAGCCGCTCGAGCATCTTCGCCATATTGCCCACTGTGGTACTTAAATGGGCCTGCTCAGCAGCAATCTGCTCCATCATAGGATCTGGAGTCGAGAGGTCTGCCCAACAGTGAAGATCCTACCACCACTGTTGCTCCACTGGCGGAGCTCCTCGCAGTAGGACTCCATGGCTGACATAAATTCCTCTCCGCTTTTAGCCAGCAAATTTCCACCCAATGCGGCTCTGACCTCGGCTCTGTGCTCATCTCTCAGCCCTTGGAAGAACCCCTGGGCCAAGGATGTCATGTTCTGACCGTGATGCGGGCACTGGCGGAGCAGCTCCTTGAATCTATCCCAAGCTTCACAGATTGTCTCACCGCCGGACTGTCTGAAAGCGGTCAGGTCAGCGATCATCTGTCTGGTCCGGGAGATAGGGATATACTTCTCGTAAAACCTCTCCGTCAACAGCTCCCAGGTAGTGATGATACCTGGTGGTAGACGGTGGAACCACTTCGAGGCTTCCCCTGATAGACTGTGCTGAAATAAGCACAGCCGAGCGTACTCCTCAAGCCCCTGAGACATCCCAACGAATCCAGATGGACTAAGAACCGATGGACATGGTCGAGTGCATCAGCCGGGTCTGCGCCTGAGAAGGTCCCTGCTGGATGATTCCTGACAGCGTTTGTTTGATGGCTTGGTTTTAACTTTTGCCATTCTGTTGTTAATTCAGCTGTGAGGTTCGGTAGAGTCACAAGTCCTCTTCTAGGAGCAGCTGGCGGCCGATTTATTCTTCCCAAAGTGGCTTGCTCAGCATTGGCATTGGCTGGTCCGTTAGCAGCCATGGCGAAGGTGAGTGCTCTTCTCGCTCTTCGAGCTGTACGGTTGATCTCTAGGTCTAAGTTGAATCTTGGTGGGCCTCGAGATCGAGTACCGTGCATCCACCAAACACCTGCATAGTTACACAAAACAAATCAAATAAAATAAAAAGAACTGACAACCAAGGCAAAGGACTTGACAAAGTCAAGTCCCCGGCAACGGCGCCATTTTGCAAACAGAGAAATTGATCTACTAAAACTACACGAATTAATCTAGAAAATAATAAATCAATAAGTCTGTCGGGTTGCAAAAATCCCGGTCACTACAGTATAGAAAGTTAAGCAACCAAGTATCAAACCGTGGGACTTGAATAAATAAGCCTAAGTCCTATCCTAAATCCTAAGAAAACTGGAAATTCAGGGGGTTGTGAATTGTTTTTGAGACTGAATCGAATAAATGCAAATCAGAGTTGAAATAAGCAATCGGTAAAAATGAATGATGAGTTTGATAATATGAGTGGAACTCCGGGTTCGGGTTGTTCTTTTCTGGTTGAATCTAGTAACTCCTACAATTTAATTATGAGAAACGGAAAGGCCAATTCTTTCTATCTCTTCAATGCTAAATCCTAGTTCATTGAAGAGCTCACCTATCAGAACGTGTCAACTCTAATCTAGCAGTTGGCAAAACACATATAGGTGGAATAAGCACAAAGAATTGTTAGCGTTTGTAGGAAAGATTATCTATCCGACTAATCCTTCCCCAAATTCCCAGGTTAATTCGAACTCCCTATTAATCACCTTGTCTATCTTAATAGGTTTCGCAGAACAACTCTATAACTCGCGAAATTAATAGAGAAGAAAATTGATAATCATTAACCTGAAAACAATCCATTACAGCCTCATAATCAAATTGCAGAATCTTTAACTACATTGAATCCATCTTGAACAAACCCTACCCCAGAGTTAAATCCCTACTAGCCAGACATTGCAAAGAAACAGATAAATACAATCAACATAGAAATCATCTAAAGGAAGAAAAACCCTTCTGTTGAACGACTATCCAGATCGATGGATGCAGATGTAAGGTTGAAGATGATGGCCTCACTCCCTTCTGACGATGCTCCTCCAAAACGATGGTGATAAGCTTGATGAATGTGAATGAAGGTGAACTGATGCAATTGGTGTGAATGAATGGAGAGAACCTCGTTTATCAGCGTGAGAGTGTGTGTTAATGATCGATGATGAGTGAATGCCTTTCTCCTCTGATTAGGTCAGTTAAATAGACTTTTTTTCTCTCTTTTTCCCTTCAAAACGCCGAGTTTATGCTGAATTTTTCGTCCCGTCCGAACATTGGTCCGATCTTCAATGTTCGGACACAATGCTTTGAACGCTCCAATCCCAGAAATCTCGACTTGTGTCCGAACTTGGATGTTCGGACACAAGTTCGGACATGCTCCGTACATCAGACCTCCGGCTTTTCTTAACCATGTCCGAACTTCGATGTTCGGACTGAACTTCGGACATTCCATCAGGCGCAGCATACGAACTCTCGACTTGCGTCCGAACTTGGAAGTTCGGACACAAGTTCGGACATTCCTTCAGGCGCAGCATACGAACTCTCGACTTGCGTCCGAACTTGGAAGTTCGGACACAAGCTCGGATATTCCTTTAAAATCCTCTAAATTCACCGTTCGGACTCCAATTCGACCCCCGTTTGTTGCATCATCTCCCTTGTGAGTTAATCTACTGTTTCCTTGGCTTTTCTCTGCATTTAATCATAGAAAATGGTATCAAGCCTTACCAAACAACAAACCAAAGGAAAACGGAAGATAAGTGTGGAATATTATCGATGTACGTATAAAAATTAGGCATTAAAGATCACTAAAACCATTCATATTTCACACTCATCAGCGATACCATATGTAATCATTCTACAAAGCAATATAAATATATATATCACAAGTAGCATAAGAAAGGTACTACACACATGGGTGTAAATACAACATTTAATCAGGTATCTCATAAGATACATACATACAAGTGCACATCACACACAAACAAACCAAACAACGTACGCCCCACGTACCAAACATAACCAACAAAACCACGTGTGCCCCGCACACCACCAATTCACTGTATGCCATGCATACGAAACAAACAAAACTTAGTGCACACATGTGCACAGCCAAGAGGCTCTACCCCCCTTAAAAAGGGTTACGCCCCCGTACCCCACAACTATACAACAGCCGCTCAACAAGGAGCGCTGGATACTTGGCTCGCAAAGAGTTCTCCAACTCGTGGATTATCCTCATATCAGAGAGACGGGTATGACTCTAGCCTTTCTGGCTCCACAATACATAAAGGGTGAGACACCAAAATATTTGTGCTCTCTCCCAAGTTCGTTCTTATGGGCCCACTCGCTCCGTATTGAGGTGCAGACCCATGAACATAGGCTTAGTTTGCCTTTTTCCACTGCTGTGTATCCTCTCATTTGGATCACTAGCATACATGCGTGTGTCTTCTCTCACTGATATTCAGCTTGAGGTGTAATATGACATTGGCTATTTTAGTACTTAGTGCTCTTTGCAATTGTCTTCGTAATATTAAGACGTACCAGCCTACATGTCCACGTAGATGATGATTGTCATCCGTGTCTCCTGTTGGTTTTGTTCCGGAGTAACACACCGTTGTAGTTCTTTTATACACACTCTTGTTGATATCCATTGCATCTTTTTGTATTCCCACTAGATTAGCAACTGCACTAGTGCAATACCAAAACACTCAGTCCTACAGAGTGCAGAGGCGTAAACGCTCAACAGCTAATATCTAATGAGTCCACAGATAAGGTGAGCGAATCATCATGTGAGTGGTACATTCCAAGTCCATTGTTCCTTGCTTAAGGTATCTGCTAGTATTTAGCTTTGTCTCCAACCATTGCGTAGTCACGCATTTATGTCCACAACATCTGGTAGATTTCCTCTGGATTGCAAGAATTTGCTCGATCCTTATGAGGATTCTACATATTATTCATCCATAATGGGTTCTCATGTTTCTTTCCTTAGTGTTCACGTCCTTGAACGGTTCCCTTGTCTTCACTGTATACTGTCTACTGCTCTATGTTACAAGTCCTTGATTTCTCTAGCCAATTGGTTTAACTGCAGCTCTTCTCGTCCATCTTCGAGGTAATCTGTATCACTGTCCTTTGTATGGAGTTGATTACTTCTCGTGTTCCTAACACTACTTGTCTACTTGCATGGGGTATCGTGCTGATACATTACTACTTACCCGACTAACTCATAAATAAGTCTGTCAGGCCCACATGCTCCTATCGGAGTGCGGTCTTCCCATGTCTCGTTTAGTAAACTGGCCATGTCAGTCACACGGTTATTGTGAAGTATTCTATTGTCAATCTCCCTTTGATGGATATCCTCTTTTTCTTTTCTCTTCTTTTTTTTGTTCACTAATTCGTGTTGCTGGTTATCTTGTTGTAAGTGCTATTGCCTTTGTGGCATTGGTGGTAATTCATGTCATAAGCCATAACGCCGGCTTGTAAGTAAAATCTGTGCTATATTTAGAAAACTTGGTTCTTCTATCGATCTTATTGAGTGCAACACATATTCCTTTTCTCCCTGTTTATCCTGATCATATCTCATCCATAGTTCATATTCGTTCCCTCATCCGTTTAATTGGATATATTGCAGATTGCATAATAGCTTGAGCAACTTGGCTCTTCACTTCCCAACCATCCTCACTGACGGTGGTGCATCTACAAAGGGTATGCTTGTCCATAAGGACTAAACATTTATCACTGGTAGTGATTAGCATTAAATGCGAGTATACACTAATAGTGTTTGGCTAATAAGCCCTGTCTGAAAACTCTCAAACAATTAAACTGGTGTGGTTTACAATCACAGTGGTTGTATAATTTCCCAGTTGCATAAGTTTCTAATCTCAAGGTTTGTATGAAAAATATGAAAATAATTTTTTTATATATAATAAAAGATTAAAAGGTAGTAGTTGTTGTTACTGTTGCTGTTGCTGCACTTGCTGTAGCAAGTGCGCAAGGCAGATGGAAATTTCAGTGGTTTACTTGTCATAGCGCTTGCAATAGCAAGTGCGCCATGCAGGTGGAAATATTGGTTCAGTAATTACTGGTCTCATTGACTCAGCGTCGTTGGGTATGGGCTACATGATAATGTAAGCGTTAACATCCTGTTCATATATATATATATAATCCGTCAAGGTTCCAAGGTTACTCGCATCGAGTCCACATAACTAGTATCAAAAGTCATACACAAAAGGGCGAGTGGTCAATGACACACTCCTACATACTTATAACATATCTCCGTCTATCATCCAAGGTACGTACACAACATAGTAAACAAAAGTCTTCCACCAGCGGTCTCATGGAGTTCAGGGTACTCATGCCCTATCGACTCCCTTGCCTCTCTAGGCTCCAGCATCAGTAGATGTCTGACCATCATGACCGCCTCGTGGTACTCCAGATCCTCCAACTGAGGTCTTTTGAGTATTCCTTGGTGGCCTGTAATTACGGCTCTCTGGGTTCATCCAACACTCGATCTCCCGGTGGCCCTCTTTCTTGCAGTACCGACACTCAACTTTGCGGCCATAGCAGTCTACCCCAGGATGGTCCTTCCCACAACGCTTACAATAGAAATGGCGTTGGGGCTGTCCGGTGCCTAATGGTAGTATTTAGTTTCAGTTTCAATCTGATGATATAAAGGTTAACGTCACAATTGAATTTAAGAGGTAGGTGTTCTCACCCTTAGGAGGCGCAGATCTCAGAGGCTGAACATCTATAACTGGGCCGGTCAACCGAAGGACGGGCTCTTTCCCCTTCGCTCCCTGGTGACCCTGCTGACCTTTCTTCTGAAAGAATTTCCTGTTTAAGGTTCCGGGTCAGCATTCATAAGGTATTTAATATTGTAAACAATTTAGAATGGGACAAGTCCTTACTTCCCTTTCTTCTGGCCATCGCCTGGAGATGCTCCTCCACCCTCAGACTCTCCCTCAGGGTTCTTTCTCTTCTTAGCCCCAAGAGTCTCTTCCCGAGTCTGGAGCATTAGCTCTGTCCTCGAGGCAGCATCATAACACTCCTGGAATCTCATTGATAAGTCCTCACAAAGTTAAACGGTACTTTAGTAGGTAAAGAATTTATGGCTTTCATGTTAATACCTGGATGGTAGTGTAGAGGGTAGCACCCATCGCCATCTGGATGCGAAACAACAATCCCCCCCGGAACTTCTCGACCTTCATGGTCTTTGAGTAATCAACACCGGGGATGAAGTCCAGTAGACCAATGAATCGAGCGTAGTACTCATCCACGGTCAGACCTCCCTGGGACAATGTCTCGAACTCATGGCGCTTCTTCTGCTTGAGATGCGCCGGATAGTACTTCCCCCTCAGCAACTCGACAAAGGCAGCCCACGAAAATTCGGGCGTAGCCAGGTGATGGTCCTTGACCAACCTCCACCAAGTGCTGGCTGCATCCTTCAGATGGAAAGCAGCAATGACAACCTTCTGGTTGGCAGGTACTTGCAAAGCTTCGTAGGCCTTCTCATGTTCAACAATGAAACGCTCTAAGGCTACGGGGTCTGGCTCCCCTGAATATGTAGGTGGTCGGGTCTCAGTAACTGACTTGATCCAGTTCGTTTCCCTAGGCTGTGGCGGGTGGGCTGGTGCTCCTCCTATTTGAGTACCCAGCTGTGCAAGAACAGCAGCAATTGTCTCTGCAACTCCTGGATTCGCTGGGTCACTGCCTCTACCTCTACCAGTACCACGCCCTCTAGTTCCCCCAAACATCTGTAGTACAGTATGTCACATAAATACTCGGTAATTTACCGTACACAACCAATAGATATTGAATTGCCTTCTAAGGCTAATATGTCACGCAATTTGCGTTACTAGACACAATATCTTTTTAAGACGAATCGTCTCGCACCTCACAAACGTTTCCCATAATTTCCCAAGTCCTAAGCTCATTGTCTTAACCTACTTTTCTCGTCATCAGAGCGGTACTCCGCTCTGATACCACTTTTGTAACACCCCTCTCCTTAAACACGTAATAATCTCTCACGTAGCAATAAATAAAACGTCTTATAGCGGAAGAATAAATAATAAAACAATACTCACTCGGGTGTCACCGACCATTACTCGCCCATGCGAGCAACGAAGCCAAACTACATCCAACAACCAACATAAACAAACTGCTAACCGTCGTGATAACGAGAAAACTCCTATACATCAAACTAAGTCCACAAATCATAAACATCGACAAGTGAGCGTCTACCCAATCCTGAATATACATAACCTTTCCATAATACAACTCCATGCGCGGTAATTAAAATAAACTCTAATTACCCTGTTCCCGCACTTCGGCTTCGGCGATAATCAACAACCTGCAATGGTGTAGTATCAGCGATAGACGCTGAGTATGCCGGGCCTGGATCCTAATGGTCACTTAGTCATTTTAACCATCTTATTATTAGATTGGTTTCATGCTTTACCATTTTACAGTTACAATCAATACTGTAATATACATGTATAATATACATAATCATCCATCCAAATATTCATAAATACTTAACCATCCATCCAATCCAAAAATTCATTTAATATCTCAACCAACAATTGTATATTGAACGTATCGAATAATAACAGTATAATGTACAATGTACAATCGCCGTAGCGTTCACCATCCATTGTTAATTTAATTTAATTTGGCCTTCAAGGCCCCATCCATATGTACAATGTACAATCGCCGTAGCGTACAATTTCCATAGTTAATTTACCTTGGCCTTTAAGGCCCCATCCAACCATGTTTAATTAATACCAGTTGGGCGTCATGTTAAGACAACCCGATAGCCTCACCATGGGCAGTAGTCCTCCCGTACACACAAAGGTGCTCATTTCGCCAGAGGTCCGGAGGCCCCTGACTATTCTCTTATGTCTCGTAAGACGTCCATATAAAAGGCCGTAGCCACCTGACCCACGATCCAAATAGGGCTCGTATGGGTATAACCTGGAGCGGAACCCGATCGGGTACCCCTCAGTGATCACAACTGCGCAACCAAGTAGTTCGTAAACTACCGGGATTCCTCACCTCAACTCATACCATCTCTCTCTCATAATGTTTAAGATCTGCTCTTAGTCTTATGGAGAATATAATTTATCAATTGGCTGCCCAATGGGTCTCACGCATACCTAGAAGTAATCTAGGTCATATTCATGTTCGAGATCCAAGCTCTAGAGACCGACAATGTCGTGACTCATCCCTAAGTATTTTACTTAGGTTATCATATACTTAATATTAATACTATGGTATTATATCAAGTAACCGTCATGTTATCACATTAACGTATATGTATGTTTATATAAGTCGATCTATAGTTAACGTAGTGTTAGTCCCGTAGGACGCTCGTGCATAAATAATTAATGCAGTAGCACACATTCACATACATGTATCCAAAACACTTAACACACAAGTGATATCAACCAAATCCGAGCCAATGGAGTTTCCTTAGGACAACTCGGATCAAACCCCTTTACATACAGTTCACCAAGACCTAGGATGCGCAGTGTAGTCCACTAGCTCGTCAAGCGTCCTTGTCTGAAATATGATCTAAACGGTATTAAAACTATAAGTCAGTCTCCATGAGTAACTACATCCGGTATTTTCGAATAACAAGCAACCCCGACAGTTCATCCCTGTTTTCTACAGTTGTTTGTTACGGGTTTCTCTAAACCAGTTGGCTTTGTTACTTTAAAACTCGTATGTCACAATATTTCAACTGTTAAGTTTAATTCATTATTTTTCTTTAATCTTATCCACCATTAATATAGGTACATAACCTATGGTTGCATGTATGCATGCATTATTATATTATATTGTATTATTTTCCCACCATCCATTATAATACATTGTATTATATAATCCATTATCTTAGCAAAATATATTTGCATTCAAAAACTCATAACTTATAGTTTGTAACTATTTTTTTGTAATAACCGCCACCATTATATTATATGGTTTCCAACCATAATATATATCCATCCTTATATACATTATTCTTGTATATGTATATATTTACCACGTAGGTAGGTTTCATGAGTTATAATAAACTCTTATATTATATGTTACATTTTATCATCATATATTAGATGATTATTCCCATTAGTAGTATTATATTATACAACTTATATTAAGATTATTATCCTAATATTATGTAACATATTATGTTGTAATAATTACAACTCCTAAGGTTTATTCCATAAATACCTTAGTTTATAAATCTCATTTATTTATAGTTTGTCACATTGTTAATGTGAATATCCTTCCTTATATAATTGTTATAACATTTACAACATTGTAGACTAGTCTTAAATCCATTTTCCAACCTTTAATATTTCGGTACAAGCCCTTGAATTTATTTAAATTCTATTTTGACCACTAACATTATGTAATGTTATACCATATATACTATCATTAATATGATATTTTTATTCCCTTTAATTAATAACCTATAGTTTTTATCAAAACTATTATATATTGCCGCATAGGCACATATATTAAACCTTATTCTTTTCCATAAACCTAGTTTTTTATTCCCCCATTTTATTTTTTCTACAAAATCAACCCCATTAATTATACCATGTTATATATACCATTTAATATAACATTTCTAACTTATAAAAAGGGTATAACCTATGGTTATATTTTTGTAAATTCTGAACAGACCTTTATCTGTTATATAAATGCCATTTGGCCATATTTATAACATATAGCTTTATAATATCATTAAAACTATATATTATACACATATCTTAGTAAATACTCTTATATAATTCTAAAAATCACCAAATTTCACCAAAGGGTTATAATTACCCTTACTAACCCATAAACTTTCGGTATTTACTATACCACCTCATATATTTCTCCAAAGTGTCATAATGACATAATAACTATATATTATACATATATAGTTTATTTTAATTCCAAAATCAACCCAATAAATTCCTAAAAATTCCTAATAGCCCATGGGTGTTTATAATACCATTTTACACCCTTAACTTTCGGAAATAACATATATACCACATATTTTATATAATTGTTACAATAAAATACTTATCTTATTATAAAACCTTAAATGAGTTATCTAACTTATTTAATTTGGTCAAAACCTAGCATATGGTCAAGGTTGACCACCTTAATATTTCCTTGACCATTAAACTCCATAAAATACGGTTTGTACCCATATTTTCTATAAATCGCCATTTAACCCCAAAACTTTATATAATCTTATAATTTTTATATAAACTCCTTTAAACCTCTAAATTTCGGGTATATCCTTTTATAGCCCCCAAATTTAATTTAATTACACCTAAGACCCCAATTCCTTGCAGTAATAATTATATATCACCTAAACTTAAATAAAAGCTTATAAATGCATAAATAAAATGGCCTAAAGTACATGGCCTTATTACAAACATTAGCTTATAAAATAAATTACACATAAATGCCCAAAAGTACTATAAACTCTCGGCCCTTACCATATATTTTCCTTATTTACCAATTTTCCACATAATGTCTTAAATTTGACAATTATGCTTATTAATTAGTTATAAAATTTATTAAACCATTCCTTAATCACCTAAGGTCAAAATAAGACCTTAATAATACCATTCACTCATGGCACATTTATATAAATATGTATAAACACATATTAATATACCAAGTGTAGGTTTAAGTTATTTATACCTTGTTTTTGCCTAGTTAAGGCCTTGTTTGGCCACACCCAGCTTAGGATAAAATTTCCACAGCATTATTTACATGTTTTCAAACAGCAATTAAGGCATGATTAGTCTCCAAGCAAGATCTAATCATAAGGAGTGTTTATTGTCAATTTTCAAGGTAAAATTTACCTTAGTATACCATGGTAAACAAGGTTGATCTCGGCCTGTTTTTACAGTAGAGAAAGATCATTAAAAGAGCTACTAAAACCAAGCTTTAAACTGGTATAACTCAGATTAGAAGATGGCTAATCTTTACCTTCTTTAAAATGCCTAAAATGGTGTTTTTGGCTTGGATCTGGATATACCTTGAAGCTCTTGATGTACCAACTGAATAAGTGTGTTAAGATGAAGATAATAAGGCTAGGAACAAAGTTTCACAGCCTAATTTGAAGGGAATCAAAAGATATGTGCTTAAAGCACATTTTTATACCTTAAGAACAAGATTAGCTTTCTTCACCTTCTTCCCTTGTTAATGCCGAGATACACCCTCCATTCAACCTCCAAAACATCCTATGAACATTGATGGAAGTGGTTGATGCTTTGTTCCATGGAAAGAGGAAGAAATTGTGAAGAAAATGAACATTTAAAGGCTTAATAAGCTTACCATGATCAATTGTTGTTCTCCTCTGTTCTTGGTGTGTTAGCCACGGTTTGGAGAAGCCAAAGAGAGGTTGGGCATGAGTGGTGTCGGCTGGGAAGGTAGCTAATGAGGTAAGAAATCTAATTTAGCTTATTAAGTTAAGTTTATATTATAATATGTAATAGTAAATGGTGAATCACCAAATTAATAGATATTTTGTGTTAAAGCGGAGTGAGCTGTCCTCCATGCTGCTAAGCTTCCGACCTCCAAGGGGTTAGAAGGGTCATTAATTGACCAAACTTAGTCAATTTTGCTTAAAAATGCACTATTTGGGTTACTATTCATACTAAATTGCCCATTTTGATTTTTAATTTTCAAACTTTGATTTAGACTTTAAAATATATTCTATATGTCACACTAATATTATAAATGATATACTCCAGTCTTTAAAATGACAAAAAGTCATTATCTTAGAGCTCATACACAAAAACGTGCTTTAAGGAATTTTAGTGCACATTTTGAGTCGCAGGGTGTTTCTGAGCTCTGTTTTCTTTGAGAACAGTTTTGTTGTGTTCCTTACATGATATTTGATCATGGTATCCAATTTTATATCATTTAGAGGTCATTAGACCTTTAAGGTATTCATAGAGCACATTTTTGCCCTACTTGACCTTGAAGCATGAAAATGCTTGTTCTTTATGTTGGAGTATTTTCCAACTATTGTAATATGTTTAGTAATGTGTTAATAATCTTAGGACATAGTTTTAGGTCCTAAGTAGTTCATTTGGGTATTTATTTACCCTAAACAGTCAAAGGGTGCAACGTCTTTGTAACACCCCTACCATTAATACAATGTTTACCGTCCAATCTCCTTACACATCAGATACACGCAGCGGATACATACTTACATACAGTGGGTGATACAATGCCGTTAGTCACCCACATGACTAACAAGGCTGCTTCTTCTACATACAGCATCGGTCTGATGGACCGGAATCCCGAGTACTACACATCTATAATACATACTCCATTCATCAATCAAATACAACAATGCTCCATTCAATACTTACTCCTCCATAATCCATACAATACAATATACTTAACCAAGTCTACTAGGATCCTTATACAAGTATAATGTCTCTTCCAAGTTCAAACATACTCACTAAGAGTCTACATCTACCCATTCCTCACAACTACTTACTTTCTAAGCACAAGGTTGTGCCGCCGGTCTCTTACCTTGACCACATCCGCTTCGGGTGCCTGCACACTAAAAACGTTCCCCCTAGGGGGTCAGCTTTCGCTGCGCATGATAACCGCATACCCCGCGTACTAGTGAGGGTACGCCGACCACTTGGTCGAATACATGCAGTTCATTTTCATTCAAACATACATGCATACATGCTCTTACACAATGCATAATACTTACGCACACATCATACATACACTTATTTCATACAAGGAATACGATGTAACCATTCAATACATACTTACCTTCTTCCGAATACACATGCTCATTATACACAAGTACAGTTCTTGTTAGCTTCATTGGTCCACCGGGTTAATCGGGTGGAGATTACTCTTTACTCGTTACTTCATACATACGCATACATACTCATACTCATACTCATACCCATACATACTTACTTACTCTTACTCTTACTCATGTTAAGTCGTCGGGAACCTCCGGCCCTGGGGACTACTCCGTCCACCTCCGAGATTTACTTGACTCACCAATCCGGGATCTACCCACTTAAGGGATTTGGGCCGCGGACCAGTTTAAGTTAGGAATTGCAGCAACCTCTTGTGACTCCGCATCCTCACGCATGGCCGAAGCTATATCGGACTTCTACTCATTCCAATTTACTCACTTAAGTTAGGAGTTAGGTAGTTAGGAATTTGTAGAAGTCAACATCCAACCACATACATAATACATTATTCATATACACATCCATACAAATACAATACAATATACAAGTACACTACAAGGTATAATTACACATCATCATCATTCATATATTTCATGAATTATACAAACTATAGTTCAAGACAAATATCGAGAACAATGTAAACACGCACAAGTAAGTGCAATATAATCCGATTCATGCATTTATCTTATTAGGTGGTCAGATAAGAACACAAATCGGGGTAACCAGATTAGGATACAGGGCATGAAGAAATCATACCTTTCACCGTTGTACTTGTATCCCAACATTCCTCTGGTGTTCACAAATCAAGTTCCTATGATATACATGTAATTGAATGATTACTCTAACTAGCATGAACTTAAATTCGATTACTCTTACATTTCCTAATTCATACTACTAAGTCTTTGCATTCTTTACACTTATATCTCATTTACTTCTTTTCATTACAATCATGGTTTACTACATAGATAAATACATATGTATAGGTGGGTATACATATATATATACTAGTTATAACCCTATAGTTTTTTTTTGTAAGTTATGGGTCGTCTGACCCACCGTCCGACCCAACCTATGGGTCGGACCGTTCCAGTAAGTTTCGGTTCAGTTGTCCAGACTCCGTCCGACCCACTGTCTGACCCAGACTCTAGGTCGGACGAAGTCAGTAACTTCGACCTCGATTTTTTTTTGCCTGTCCGACCCACGTCCGACTCACGGCCCTGGGTCGAACCGTTCCAGAAAGATTTATTGCCGTTGCCTAAGCCCCGTCTGACCCACTGTCTGACCCAGACTCTGGGTCGGACGGTAGCAGAACCTTGCTACAGCCCTTATTTTCTTTTCCCAATTTCACCCATTGCTTCCCCAATCTTCCTACATACATCCTAACATGTTTTAGTACTATTTAAACATTCTAAATCACCTTAATTCATCCACCAAATCCATTACTAAATCCATCAAACAACTTACACAATTCCCTCACTTCTCTTCCAACACTTCTAACAGTTTTTGTTACACTTATGCTACAGATTTTAAAGCTCAATGCTCATATCCAATACTTCTACTACCAATACCATTACTAGCATCCCAAATACATTTCCAAGCCATTACATTACCTATACCCAAGTCCAACTCTCCTCTTACCAAATCTTGCACACTATTTCTTCTTAGTTCTACAATGCAATTTAATACCTCTTTGCTACAGATTTTGGTTCCCACCTCCTCCATACATAATTTCCTCTCCTAATGCCATTTCCAATGCCTACAATGCATTGCCTCTCCTCTTCAAGTCCAACACTCACTCCCAAGGTCAAGTACATAAATCTTCCTAGTTTCTCCAATGCCATTCAACAATTCTTGCTACAGATTTTATATCCTTTCATTCTCTTACCACAACTACTACTCCATAGTCATTAAACATCTCTACTAACTCCAATACACACCTTGGTTTTCCCATTCACCAAGTCATCCATACATATACATATTCCTACCAAAATTTTGCCATAGTTCCTCTACATTTCTTACTTTTCCACATATCTATTTCCTCATCAAACTCATTCCTAATCTAGCCAAACCACAAGGGTTCTACCAGCACACATACAAAATCTTAGTACACCATTACTTCCTCAATCCACATTACTAATGCACATACACAATACACTTGGCTCTAAGGCCTACAATTCACATACTAGTTCACAAATACTCAAACTTCCAAAAATGACATTACTAATACATTATTTTGGGTTCCTTAATTAGTTCACCCATTCCCATTACTCTAATGCAATTAGAACTTAACGTTAGGAAGGTGCTCTTACCTTGAGCTTTTAATTCCTTCTTTCTTTCTCATTTCTCCTCCTTCTTCCTTTCTTGCCCAAATCGGCCATGTGGGGAATGGATTTGCCAAACTCCATTCCCATCACCCAATGAACACAAAACACTACAATTAATATACTAACCCTTAAATTAATGCCAATTCATTGAAGTGTTTGAAATGAAATTTCTAGGGTTTACCTTTGGAGAGTTTTAGAAGGGGTTTTAGCCCTTGGTTCAAGAAGGTGAATCCACCACCATTGCTAGGTTTATATTTTTCTCAAAGGAGAGAGAGAAAACAAGGCATTACAAAGAGGCAAAAATCGGTTATGGAGTAAGGTGGAGAAAACATGAGTTTTTCATATAGATTTTTACCTTAATGGAGAGAGGAGACTCCAAGCTTTACATTGGTGCCATTTTCTCTTTGAATGGGGAAAACCCATGGAGATGAACTTCCTCATTTTTGGATTTTGAAAAGAGAGAAGTGTAGAGGATGATGAGGGAATTACAAATATGTAATTTTTTTGTGATTGGAGCTCACATGGAGGTAGAGCATGGGAGAGAAGTGGGAGTTGCCATTGTTGTTGTTGGGGGAGCTCCAAAATCGCAGCTCAAGGGAGGAGGAAGAGGGAGAGTACGATGGAGGGGGAAGAGGAAAGAGAGAGGTGAGTGAAAATGTGAGAGTGAGGTGAGAGGGAAGGGAAATAAAGTAGTTTTTTACTTTATTGCTTTTTGCTTTTGGCTCTCTTATTTAGTTAGCTAGTTACATGTGTGTGTGAGGGAGTTATTTGACTGATAAAAACCGGCCCCCTACAGTTATATTAGCTGGAGCGTTTTTCATCTTTTACAGAAAACGCTCGTTATTTTACCCGGTTTAAGTACTGTCCACTAACCGGGCCCGTTTTCCAGAATTTTCCCGTTTCTTTATTTTTATTGGTTATTAAGCTTTCATAAATGCTTAATAATATTTATTTAATGACTTATAATTTTTACGGGTTCGTTTGACTACTTAAAATCACGTTTTCGGGTTTTCTCGAAAAACGTGCGTTAAAGCTCTATTAGCGTTTTAATACATTATTTGGATCCGTTTTCTTCGGGAGTTGTTCCCGTATATCGTTTAGGTCTTATTAAACCTTTAGAATCCACATAATACTCTAACCGAGGTCTCATACCTCCTATGGTTATTTAACGCTTATTTAGCATTTTCCGCTTTTTAAGAGTTTATTTATTCTTTTGGATTTATTTTTCCTTACTAGTATTAATTAGGTACCATTAGGCCCTTAAATACGTATTAGATTAATTTTAATCCCTATATTTAAGTTCGGGGTATTTCAATCTACCCCCCTTAAGAACTTTGTCCTCAAAGTTGTTCAAGGTTATCGGTTTACAATGCTTACTCATTCTTACGCGTCTAATACCAAAGCCATACCTTGTTCCTCCTTACAATTCCCAAATCCATTACTCAGGGTCTCTACATACCGTACCATACTAATGTACTATAATTACTCCAATCCGCATTACTACCAACCATCCGGTTCCTTATTACAGAATTTATACATACATATAGTGCAAAGCTATCCCCAAAGTAATGCAATACACATTACAATCCCGCAGGCCTTCAGGTCATCTAGACACAGGACTCCTCTATGTCCCGTTGCCCTTGGAATAATACAACCTGCTACACTACTATCTTCTCCGGTATAAGCTTCTAGCCAAATCCTTACTCTCAGTCTAAGGAAAATCCTTCCCAGCAACTAATTAGAAATCTTTCTAAAGCATCCAACTCCAAGTTCCAAGTTACATTCATTACTTCTATCCTATGCGTGATTCTTGTGACCACTTGAGGGGAGCTTCAAGAATCGTTCGACCCTGATGTGATCAGCACCAGTGTCGAACTATCTTTCCACCCCAATTTGTGTTTGGTTTCCCTTGATCTGATCAGGATCAAGTTCGACTTCCCACATCAGTTTCAAACAAGCAATTAATTAGTTGTTTTCATTTTCTATCTTTTTACTCTTTCTAGTCGTGATATGAATTCATACATCTCCAAAGGATGGAATTTCTCCATTGATCATCCTCACTCTACTTCCCGAATGCTTTACTCCATGGTTCAATACCTAATGCTCATTTCATCAACCTTCACTACTTCCATCCATTACTCACCATCATCTCCAATATTCTAACTAAGGAATACTATACTTATAAGATTTAGTTGACTTCAATTACTTCAAATAATTTACTTACGATTCCACTACTCATAAACTACATTCATCTACTATCCTCGTTCATTTCGTACTACTTCTTCAAAAGCTACAATACTTGTGGAGCTCCGTCCACTACTCATTACTATTCTTTTACTAATACTCTTATATTGGTGTTACAAGATGGGTATATTCCTCCTATGGTATTTGCATGTCTAATGCCTAGTTACCATAATTACAATATGAATGAGTACTTATGTTTATTTAACATAGTATCAATCATCAATTTGATTCTCATTTGTGCTATGCACATTACGGTTTATGTGTTTTATTCACAAAACTTACATTAAGCGGTTTTCGCTCTACCCCCCTTAAAAGGGATTACGCCCACGTAATCTACCATATGTTATTATTATTAAACTTTGGTTTAATCAGTCTGGGCAAACTGAAGCGTTTAGCTTCACTACCGTGTACTATACAATAAGCTCTGGTCAAAGGGATCTTAACCATACCAATGGTTTAGTCTTTGCACCAAGGATTTCTATATGAGTTTATTTAACTCATCATTAATTCGGTTCTAGCCTATTAGGCTTCAAGGCATTAATAGCCATTTTGCTATACTTACTAGGTATATTATCTCCTAGCTAGGGCCCACTAGCTTCTACTGCGCGACCCTGATACTCGGGTTATTCACCCTTCTTGTTATCCTTAATGTGCTATACATCACCTTCTTATCCGTCTATTACAGGAATAAAGTTTACTAAACAAATGCGGTATTCTTTCACCGTGTTTGGACTCAATGAGTTTAAGATTTATAACCAGCTCCCTGGTAATCTTCTGCACATGCTATTCGTGCTTCTACAATTTTTCGTTAAGTTCCTCCGACTTATTGTCAGGTGAGGTTAAGTCACCACTTAACTGTAGTGCTTCCTCTGTTGTCACTAGCTTCTAAATTATAACAGTTCTTCTGGTTCAGTACAAGTGTTCTTTACTTGTATGACCTTGCATTTCTATGCGTCGGTCCTAGTGACTTTGATATGTCTCTTTTCACCTTTTACTCCAATGGAATTCACATCTTGTGATTGTTAGTGTGTTGTACACTCTTCGTGCTTCTTTGGCCTTAGGCCGCACGGTTTGTTGCTAAGCTTTCTTAGCTGGCTTATGCCATGTTTGTTGGTGAGAAGAAAGATTTACTACGGTTTACATTCTCCATATCCCTAGCCATCGCATTAGATCATTAGCTGCACAAGTGCAATACCAAAACACTCAGTCATACAGAGTGCAGAGGCGTAAATGCTTGACAGTAAGTCACTTACGTGATAGGAAAGAATATTTCTTCCTGTCATTTCATACTTATACTCCATGTTGTTATCTGCTACTTCCTCATGGCGGTCGCTTGTTGCGTACCGTATTCTTACTCATTGTACAACATTGTTTTTACTGTTTCTGTTACTGTGGTAGTTCCTCTTTACTTATTGCCATTATCATTGGCACCATTTCCTTATGGTGTACATACACTAGGAGGTTCCTAGTTCATATGTATGACGGTTGTCGTAGTATACCGCAATACTTTTATCTTCCCATTGTGGGGATGTTTTATTTCAACTTAGGTTTCATGTGTAGGTTAGCTTACCTCACATTATTTCCTCATTCGTGACATATTTTGCCAAATAACTCGGTTTATCGGGTTACAAGCTCTCTTGAGCGTTGGTCATTCATGGTGTGTAGTGTGCATACACATTGATTGTTTTTGACAGTTACTGTCTCCATAGTGCTGAGCATTGGTTATAGGCTCTAGCTGTGTAGTTCTACTCGTATGTACATCACCGGGACATCCCAAGAAACTTCGAGGGTTTTCCGGTCCCGTTCTCCGATTGGAGGGTATTCTATCACTAACAAGTGAAGGTTCTTGTTGAGGGGTTGTCTCCACTCATAGGTCTCATGACGAGGTTTATCATGTTGGTGTTTATACAACGGTTCACCACATGCTAGGGTGCATACGGAGTATGCTTGCTCCTTACGTCGTGATGGTTTGGAAATCTCATTTCCTTATTCCATCGCCTCTTGGTAATATTTATAAGCGTAGGCTTTACTATTATAATAGATGGAAGCCTTCCCAAGGGTTTACATCTTCACCACGTTGGTGGTCTTTGGCTAACAAGGGGTACCTTCCTTTGGGGTTCTCGTAGTGTCCAAGTGGGGACTAGGCCCATATTGGCGTTATCGCGATTCTTATGCCTCTGTGTACCATTGCTATAGAAGGCATGAAGGTAATTAACGGCTTGTCAACTGTATACTAGACTAATGCTCTAGTGACAGTGACATTGAGTTGGTCATTACTCCAAGCCACTCATAAAGTTGGGTTTGAATTGATGGCCCAGTTGTTGATTTCTTGTCGTATGAGGCAATACCTCTTGCAAGTCTTGTTAACCAATGGTGCCGGTTTTGCAACCGTTTAAGTTTATATAACGTATTTGATTTACGGCTTCTGAGCCTTATTGTTGCAAGCTATGCTCTTTGCAAGCTGCTTATACATGTTTCCACTCCATGTGTACCCCATAGGTTGGAGGTATTGTTGGGCTCCGTGGTAAGTCGTGACATCACGCTTCCGTTCATAGGAGACTCTTAGGCAATCTGGTGCTGATCAGTGCCTTTTGTAGACTAGGGTATTTCCTGTCAAGTGAATTCCCTTCGGTGTCTTAACCGAGTGCTCGTTCCAGCTCCTGTATTCCTGTCTTGACGCTTTGTTTGACTGTTGTTAATCCGGTCACCCTCACGGATTGCTCCTGGGTGTCGTTAGATTATGCCGTTACATCCGGCTAATGTTTATGATATGTTGTCCACTGTACCGTCTTGTGGTATTGTACTTGAGTTGTCCCTTTTTGGGTTATGACGTCTCCCGTCCTTGGGTAGATTGTTTACACTTGTTCCTAGTGCTTAAGACTAGGTTTGACATCCCCTTCAATGATGGATTATACTTGCGGTAATGTTGGGGTTGCTCTTGGGAACTCCGCCCCGTTTATTGAGCGTTGTTAGATTCCCGTTAGGCATTCGCCTGTGTTTAGGCTGGGTATTCCATCCAGCTGTCAGGTAATTGCTTGGATTATTTGAGACATGTCCGATGTCTATACTTATTAGTCCGTGTTTTTTGCACTTCCTAGTTCTTATCCCTCATCTTCAGATGGATTCTCTGAGTTCCTTTATACTTAATCGTCTGAGGTGTCCAGCTGTTCTGATTTGAACTCACTCATGGTCCGTAGAACGGAGTTGACTACTTCCCGTGTGTCGTACACTACATGTATACATACGTGGGGTACCTTGTTGATACGTTACCACTTACCCGACTATGTGTCAGGCCCACAAGTTCCTTCGGAGTGCGGTTGTCCCACATCCCGTAATTGGGTACACTCATAGTGTTCGTCACACGCCTAGGTGAAGTATTCTATTGTCAACTCCTCTTGTATCATTCCATGATACTCACCGTAATTCTGTTGGTTTGGTTCTTAAAATCCCAGGTTAAAAAGGATGGTTGTGGTTTTGAAAGAAAAATTTTGGGTTTTAAAAGCAATGGTTCGGTGTTAAAAGAAATCTCTCATGGCATAGCCATGCTTGAGGTCTTGACCAAGTCTAGCTTCTCGCTGACTGGTATGTACTAAGTACAGTGGTCGGGCCATTAAGCCTTCCCAAGGTTCCATTCTTTCGGCGTCAGGATTGTGTTCCAGTAATTGCTTCATCATAGTCACGGTACATTACTATGTACCTGTGGCTCGTTAGAGTTCCTTTACGTATCTCTGTCCTTACTGCACTTTCCGTGGCAAGTGCGTGGTACTGGTGGTTTTTGGGTAATCCTATACCAATCTTGGTATGGTTTCCGCTTGCATTTGGTGGTCTTGTCGACTCTTCCTTTGATCTTATTGATCTAAAATTGGTATACTCGATCCTTTAGGTAGCTTCTAGGTGGTCTAGACGTGGCTGTCGTAGATCTGGGTACTTCTCTAATCCTGGGAGATTCCCACTCTATTTGGTTTAGTGTCGTTCCTTGTGGCTCGTTCCCACACAATTGTGGTGGTCACTGAGCCTTCCTTGTTTAGGTACTACTCGTGTAGTCCTATTGGATTACATCTCATGGTTGTTCTTGTAGCTGTCTGAGCTATATTGGCCGGGCATTGCAACCTTTTGGCGTTGTAATTTGGAGTTAATCGTTCCCGACTATGTTCTTAGCCAGCTAGTATACCGTTGGTGGTATTATTCAAGTGTTACTATCCCGTAGGCTTGTGTCTCGGGTTCCGTTACTGCTCCTTTTCCATTTTGTTGCACGATTAGTGCTTCTTTTCCTGCTGCTAGTTGTTCAGCTAGGTTCTGCGACTGCTAAGCATGTCGCCCCATGCTGTTGTAAGTTGTAGCCTCCTGGTGGTTGGAGTGCTCATCCTACTGCTATTAAGTGCGGGTGTTGTGGTTCAGCCGGGCTCCATCCCCGGGACTCCCAATTCTTGGAATCTACCATATGTCGGTTCTTGTTTACTGTGTGACTGCATTGCAACTGCCAGATCGGGTTTTCCCCGAGTATGAGAAGGCTTTTCTTCTCCCTGGCGTCTTTTCGAAAATCATACAAGGGGTTTGTGGAGGGCGGGTCTGGTGTTGTAGGTATCCGGTACTCACCGGTAGTTCCTAACTAGTATCTCTCTAATGCTAACACTCAGCCCTTAGCCCTAAGCTTCTAATTCCTAACTCGGTATTTCCTATGCTCGGTATTTCCAGTCATCAGAGCGATACTTCGCTCTGATACCACTTTTTGTAACACCCCTACCATTAATACAATGTTTACCGTCCAATCTCCTTACACATCAGATACACGCAGCGGATACATACTTACATACAGTGGGTGATACAATGTCG
This sequence comes from Limonium bicolor, assembly GCA_023374045.1. Lineage (NCBI taxonomy): Eukaryota > Viridiplantae > Streptophyta > Magnoliopsida > Caryophyllales > Plumbaginaceae > Limonium > Limonium bicolor. Next base: position 115,641,344 of record CM041783.1, read on the forward strand.
TTAGTCACCCACATGACTAACAAGGCTACTTCTTCTACATACAGCATCGGTCTGATGGACCGGAATCCCGAGTACTACACATCTATAATACAACTCCATCATCAATCAAATACAACAATGCTCCATTCAATACTTACTCCTCCATAATCCATACAATACAATATACTTAACCGAGTCTACTAGGATCCTTATACAATTATAATGTCTCTTCCAAGTTCAAACATACTCACTAAGAGTCTACATCTACCCATTCCTCACAACTACTTACTTTCTAAGCACAAGGTTGTGCCGCCGGTCTCTTACCTTGACCACATCCGCTTCGGGTGCCTGCACACTAAAAACGTTCCCCCTAGGGGGTCAGCTTTCGCTGCGCATGATAACCGTATACCCCGCGTACTAGTGAGGGTACGCCGACCACTTGGTCGAATACATGCAGTTCATTTTCATTCAAACATACATGCATACATACTCTTATACACAATGCAATAATACTTACGCACACATACATACATACACTTCATTTCATACAAGGAATACGATGTAACCATTCAATACATACTTACCTTCTTCCGAATACACATGCTCATTACATACACAAGTACAGTTCTTGTTAGCTTCATTGGTCCATCCGGGTTAATCGGGTGGAGATTACTCTTTTACTCGTTACTTCATACATACGCATACATACTCATACTCATACTCATACCCATACATACTTACTTACTCTTACTCTTACTCATGTTAAGTCGTCGGGACCTCCGGCCCTGGGGACTACTCCGTCCCACCTCCGAGATTTACTTGACTCACCAATCCGGGATGCTACCCACTTAAGGGATTTGGGCCGCGGAGCAGTTTAAGAGTCAGGAATTGTAGCCATCCTCTTGTGACTCCGCATCCTCACGCGTGGCCGAAGCTATATCGGACTTCTACTCATTCCAATTTACTCACTTAAGTTAGGAGTTAGGTAGTTAGGAATTAGTAGAAGTCAACATCCAACCACATACACAATACATTATTCATATACACATCCATACAAATACAATACAATATACAAGTACACTACAAGGTACAATTACACATCATCATCATTCATATATTTCATGAATTATACAAACTATTGTTCAAGACAAATATCAAGAACAATGTAAACACGCACAAGTAAGTGCAATATAATCCGATTCATGCATTTATCTTATTAGGTGGTCAGATATGCACACAAATCGGGGTAACCAGATTAGGATACAGGGCATGAAGAAATCATACCTTTCACCGTTGTACTTGTATCCCAACGTTCCTCCGGTGTTCACAAATCAAGTTCCTGTGATATACATGTAATTGAATGATTACTCTAACTAGCATGAACTTAATTCGATTACTCTTACATTTCCTAATTCATACTTACTAAGTCTTTGCATCCTTTACACTTATATCTCATTTACTTTCTTTTCATTACTTATCCATGGTTTACTTACATAGATATATACATATGTATAGGTGGGTATACATATATATATATATACTAGTTATAACCCTATAGTTTTTTTTTGTAAGTTATGGGTCGTCCGACCCAACCTATGGGTCGAACCGTTCCAGTAAGTTTCGGTTCAGTTGTCTAGACTCCGTCCGACCCACTGTCCGACCCAGACTCTGGGTCAGACGAAGTCAGTAACTTCGACCTCGATTTTTTTTTGCCTGTCCGACCCACGTCCGACTCACGGCCCTGGGTCGAACCGTTCCAGAAAGATTTATTGTCATTGCCTAAGCCCCGTCCGACCCACTGTCCGACCCAGACTCTGGGTCGGACGGTAGCAGAACCTTGCTACAGCCCTTATTTTCTTTTTCCAATTTCACCCATTACTTCCCCAATATTCCTACATACATCCTAACATGTTTTAGTACCATTTAAACATTCTAAATCACCTTAATTCATCCACCAAATCCATTACTAAATCCATCAAACAACTTACACAATTCCCTGACTTCTCTTCCAACACTTCTAACAGTTTTTGTTACACTTATGCTACAGATTTTAAAGCTCAATGCTCATATCCAATACTTCTACTACCAATACCATTACTAGCATCCCAAATACATTTCCAAGCCATTACATTACCTATACCCAAGTCCAACTCTCCTCTTACCAAATCTTGCACACTATTTCTTCTTAGTTCTACAATGCAATTTAATACCTCTTTGCTACAGATTTTGGTTCCCACCTCCTCCATACATAATTTCCTCTCCTAATGCCATTTCCAATGCCTACAATGCATTGCCTCTCCTCTTCAAGTCCAACACTCACTCCCAAGGTCAAGTACATAAATCCTCCTAGTTTCTCCAATGCCATTCAACAATTCTTGCTACAGATTTTATATCCTTTCATTCTCTTACCACAACTACTACTCCATAGTCATTAAACATCTCTACTAACTCCAATACACACCTTGGTTTTACCATTCACCAAGTCATCCATCCATATACATATTCCTACCAAAATTTTGCCATAGTTCCTCTACATTTCTTACTTCTCCACATATCTATTTTCTCATCAAACTCATTCCTAATCTAGCCAAACCACAAGGGTTCTACCAGCACACATACAAAATCTTAGTACACCATTACTTCCTCAATCCACATTACTAATGCACATACACAATACACTTGGCTCTAAGGCCTACAATTCACATACTAGTTCACAAATACTCAAACTTTCCAAAATGACATTACTAATACATTATTTTGGGTTCCTTAATTAGTTCACCCATTCCCATTACTCTAATGCAATTAGAACTTAACATTAGGAAGAAGCTCTTACCTTGAGCTTTTAATTCCTTCTTTCTTTCTCATTTCTCCTCCTTCTTCCTTTCTTGCCCAAATCGGCCATGTGGGGAATGGAGTTGCCAAACTCCATTCCCATCACCCAATGAACACAAAACACTACAATTAATATACTAACCCTTAAATTAATGCCAATTCATTGAAGTGTTTGAAATGAAATTTCTAGGGTTTACCTTTGGAGAGTTTTAGAAGGGGTTTTAGCCCTTGATTCAAGAAGGTGAATCCACCACCATTGCTAGGTTGATATTTTGCTCAAAGGAGAGAGAGAAAACAAGGCATTACAAAGAGGCAAAAATCGGTTATGGAGTAAGGTGGAGAAAACATGAGTTTTTCATATAGATTTTTACCTTAATGGAGAGAGGAGACTCCAAGCTTTACATTGGTGCCATTTTCTCTTTGAATGGGGAAAACCCATGGAGATGAACTTCCTCATTTTTGGATTTTGAAAAGAGAGAAGTGTAGAGGATGATGAGGGATTACAAATATGTAATTATTTTGTGATTGGAGCTCACATGGAGGTAGAGCATGAGAGAAGTGGGAGTTGCCATTGTTGTTGTGGGGGAGCTCCAAAATCGCAGCCCAAGGGAGGAGGAAGAGGGAGAGTACGATGAGGGGAAGAGGAAAGAGAGAGGTGAGTGAAAATGTGAGAGTGAGGTGAGAGGGAAGGGAAATAAAGTAGTTTTTACTTTATTGCTTTTTGCTTTTTGGCTCTCTTATTTAGTTAGCTAGTTACATGTGTGTGAGGGAGTTATTTCACTGATAAAAACCGGCCCCCTACAGTTATATTAGCTGGAGCGTTTTTCGTCTTTTACAGAAAACGCTCGTTATTTTACCCGGTTTAAGTACTGTCCACTAACCGGGCCCGTTTTCCGGAATTTTCCCGTTTCTTTATTTTTATTGGTTATTAAGCTTTCATAAATGCTTAATAATATTTATTTAATGACTTATAATTTTTACGGGTTCGTTTGACCACTTAAAATCACGTTTTCGGGTTTTCTCGAAAAACGTTAAAGCTCTATTAGCGTTTAATACATTATTTGGATCCGTTTTCTTCGGGAGTTGTTCCCGTATATCGTTTAGGTCTTATTAAACCTTTAGAATCCACATAATACTCTAACCGAGGTCTCATACCTCCTATGGTTATTTAACGCTTATTTAGCGTTTTCGCCGCTTTTTAAGAGTTTATTTATTTTGGATTTATTTTTCCTTACTAGTATTAATTAGGTACCATTAGGCCCTTAAATACGTATTAGATTAATTTTAATCCCTATATTTAAGTTCGGGGTATTTCAGTCTTGCTTTGTGTTCACCACTGTTGTTCTCAGTTGACTTTTAAGGCATGTTTAGGCCTTACTCAATGTGATTAGATGTTTAATCCATGTTTTATTAGTTTGGGGTATTTCAGTATACCTCATCCATCGTATAGTAAACTAACAACTGTCCTGTTACAAAGTGGACTTCCGTGCACTAAAATGAAACTCTACTACCCAGCCCCCGCACTTCGGCTTCAACGGAAATCGTCACCTGCAGCAATGCCATAAAGGCTCAGCGATAAACGCCGAGTATGCCAAGCCTGGACCCTATTGGTCACTTAATAGTCATGGTCGCCATTATTAAGTTCGTTACATGCTTTACCGGTCTACATGTATGATAAGTAGTAAACTCATGGATGGCTGTAATTTAAACAATTATAGCAATCACCACAATCCACACCCAACAGTCATTTCATTTATACAAGCCCCATACAATACAACAGACAATTCAACTAAGGCGTTAATTCACGCACGTTATTAATTATCTCATACCACATCTGTTGGCCCGCCGGGCCCCCACACAACTCTTTAATTAGTTAGCACTATCGGGCGTCAGTTAGGACAACCCGAAATAAGCTCACTTGGACGGTAGTCCCATATGCACACAAGGTGCCCATTCACTTTGCCTTTTTAAAAGCATCCATCTTTTTCCTTTTTAAAGGCGCCCATGTTATCACCATACCCGTCGATCTATCTAGGCTCGAACAGGGTAAACCAGAGTAAGCCCGATCCGGGTTAACTCAAGAGATCTCAACGCGTGACCAGTAGCCAAGGACTAACTGGATTAAGGTAACCATCACTCTTAACCACTCTCCACTGTTGACTTAGTTAGTAGTTGTAACACCCCTAATCTTAAACCTGTAATGACGTCATAACTCGTAGCATAATAAATAGTAAATCACAGCGGAAAATAAAACTATCTAACCTTGGTGTTACATGCCGTCACTCACCTTTGTGAGTAACAAGGCATCCTTACTCTTTCCAACATTACAACTTCTTACGCTGTGATGAATAGATACTGAGCACTCTAATTATTACAATCCAAACCAACTAAATGAGCAACTAACTGAATACATTCTCCTCCCTAATACAATACAAAATAAAACCGACGGTGTTTGTTGAAAATACTTCAGCTACCCCCGTGTCCCACGCTCCGGCTTGAGTCTTCTTCAATAACCTGGAATTTTTGGCCCACTGAAGGGCTCAACAATCGAAATGCTGGTATGCTAAATGTAGTCTTAAATCATTTGGATTCCTTAAGTCGTATTAGCCATCTTGATATTAGATTCATTACATAAAATACCGGTTTATAATGATAACAGAAATAACTGTAAACACTTAACAACACATAACAATCCACCTGTAAACACCAGTGTACAATAGTTCACAACACCAATAACCACACAGCAATAACCCATAGCAATAACCAATAATCACACATTAGTAAACCATAACAATAATAAAACAAGATACGCGTATTAAACTGTACTTGTTAGTTAGTCACTTGGCTCTTATCCTTTAAACCAATCATTTAACCTTTCCAATTAATTTCCACCTCAAATGTCATGTTAAGACAAACCTTAATAACCTGTGAAAATAGACAGTGTGTCCACTGGGTTCCAAAGGAACCGTTACCAGCTGACCTTATGGCCCTGGATAAATATATACATTGACCGATCCGGTCAAAACTGTGCACCAACGGCAGTGCATTCCGCCATCCCCGAATGTGGCTGATGGATTTCCTTTGAGTGACTCCCCATTGAAGTCTCTCGTAGTGATCACAATGCGCAACCAGAAAGTCGAAACAATCCGGATTCCTCTCTTAATAAGTTAGCCCTTTTTTTTTGTCAGTGACATAATAACCAATCCTTGAGTTAAGACTATAATAGTTGACCATCAGTTAGGTTCAATAATACCTTTAGGTCAGTTAGTCTTGTTCCAGTTTAGATGTATAAACTTCCAGTCATAAGACGTTCGTGTATAAAATATAACGCAACAGTTGAGCAATACAGTACACAATATCATACACATAAAATCACAGATATCGCTCTTAAACAATTAACACATAATGTCTGGACCTTAGGATAATCCTTAGGACATTCAGACCACACAATTAACATACCGTTCACCGTGACAACATCTAGCTTGACAGTTCACGCTCTAGTAACCTTTCCCGTACACTGTTATTTATACATACAATAACGGGTAATATTAACACGACTGTCCACTAAATATTACAGTACTATCTCTATAAAGTTTATTCTCGTTGTAAAATAACTCTGTATGTTATTTATTTTCCCCTGTTATTTTAACAGTGGTTCTAGATAATCTACCAGTTCATTATTTTATGTGAAGCTCACATGTGATAATGAATTATCATTTATACGGTATATCCTTACCTCATTAAATACATACTCATAATTACTTCCACTTATCATTGAGAGCAGGCAGGGAGTGAGGGAGGGGAGAACCACGGGAGGGCAGAAACGGGAGAGGAGATGGCAGATAGGCCAGAATACAGTAGAGAACTGGGCAAGGCCGGGCGGAGGAAATTACAAAAACCAACCTTATTAATTCGATATATTTATAATATACCCAACAACTTAATAAATTACTAAATAACCACATATAATTTCCGGTAATCATAATTGATCCCCTTAACTTTTACAACTTACCAAATAACCATATATTTTTATAATTTACTAAATACCCATATCTATTTCGGAAATTGTAAAACAATTATATTATCTTCTATAAGTTGCCAAATAACCTTCTAACTTTTATAATCCACTAATTACCCTTATTAACCTTTGTAAATATTAATTAACCACCTTACTTTTACAAATCACCAAATACTCTTATTATTTCGGTACTTACAAATTAATACCACCAATTTTATAAATTACCAATTAAGCCCATAAGCTCTTCGGTTTAATCATATAGTTTCTCTATTTACTTTCAACCCCAAAACTTTATATAAGTTACATATTAACTTATAAACTATAGTTTAAATATTTTATTTCCTTAAATAACCAAAGTAACCCATATCTTTTCTTAAATTACATTTCCGCCCATAGTAAATTCTATTCTTCATATATACTTCCATAAATTACATATTCACCCCATAACTTTTATAAACTTAATATTTTATGTCATAAACCATTCTAACCCAAAGTTTTTGGTCAACACTTTGACCAAGACTTATTTTCATAATTAATACTTTAATAAACCCATAAAATTATATGTAATTCGGCTATACTCCTAAACTTCTCAATAATCACAAAATGGTCCCAAAACTTTATAAATTGCTATTAAAACACTTAAACACTTATTTAAATTCACCAAAATTCATAATATTAATTCCTACCTTATATTATAATATAAATATATCAAACAGCTCCTTATGTTCTCGGTTTTCATTATTTGTACTCCAAACTTTTCAAAATTTACATATTAGCCACATAACTTTATAAACTAGCCATTTAAATACTTGTAACTATTTTTAATATTCCCAAAATTTATAATATAAGTTAATATACTTATATATTTTCGAAAATCAGTCAATAGTATATTTCATTCTCGGCTTTAATTTTATTTTACTATATAGTTTTAAAACATGCTTTAAACCTTATAATAAATACATATAAATGTATATAAGGCATATAACACTTCTAAAAATTATACTAATGACTTAGAATGTTTATAAACTCAAAATAGAACATTTAATCCTTCAATATTTCGGCTTGATTATATGTGTATCCTAATTAATTTTTGTGACACATATTTTATACCTTAAGGTAATAATCTTACCTTATATGTTATAAATTATTTTCTTGACATTATAACCCATAATACTTTCGGCCATAATTTATTTAGAGGTTATATAATTTTTATACCAAAGTTTGAAGCTTAAATTGAGCTTAAACTTAATATACCTTAATTATATATACTTACCCTTAAATCAAGACAATTCTTGTACTTGATTTTTCCTTGAATTTCCAAGCTCTCCAAATGCTACCTGATGTAGAGAATTCGAACTCCTTGTACATATATAGGAGATCTATTTGTTAGACTTCTAACAAGAGTTTATAAATAATGTTTGTAGTAATTTTACAAGAGTTTACCTTAGGAATTTGACAAGGTATTTTTGATACACCTTGAGATGATTGTAGATCCAAGTTCCCTTCATGAAATAATGAAGAGAATATGGATTTTGAAGACACTTTTTTCGGACATATAGGAGTAATTTGTCTAGGGTTTTCAAACATGAAAAATACCTTAGATTAACCTTGATTATTCCTTGGATTGATGTTGAATCAAGGCAACTCCTTGGAGTACAAATTGTTGGCGAATTCTTGTAAGGTAGCTAGGATGATTCTTGCTTCAAGACTTGATAGGATTAACTAGGAAATTTCATTAAAATGGTGTTAAGAACTAATACACCATTAATGGAGTTTTTAACACTTAGGATTTAATTTAGGAAATGAAGAAAAGAGAGAGAGCTAGAGACTTACCAATTCGATTAAGGCTTGGGCAAGAGAAATGAATTTGTCATTCACGTAAGTTATAATAGGGGAAGTCATGGCTTAATCATTTGCCATTATTTTATGTATTACTTTGTTTAATTTGATTTCAAAATTAATTACATGGTCTCTTAGTTAGCTAGGCATGGGCTGGGTGGAGTATATGGTAGTTACGCACCTTCCCAGCATGTAGTTCAATCGGCTATAAGGGATGGTTGTAATTTAGTTGAGATTATTTAATACTAAGCTTTTGTTTAGATGTATTAGTTTAACTAATGTTGTTAATTGTTTTACTCCTGCAGGTGGATGTGTTTGGCTGGAGTGGAGCACTTCAGCAGCTCCAACTCAAGTAGCCTTACTACTAAAGAAAGCTAGGAGACCAACCAAAGTTTGTTTTATTCTTAAGCATTAGACTAAGCTTAGTTTTATATGTTTTATTTGAGCACTAATCCTGTTAATTGGTGCAGGTTAATCGGATGCAATGGAGTACAACAACAGCTTCCATTTGAAGTATATTTTCGGTAATGGACTAGCTAGATGATAAGTCTAGTTTCTTTGTTTGTATTAATCATAAATTATGCTAGTTAGGTTATTGTCTTTATTTGAATAATTTACAGCAATCATTTCCTCTTGTTGCTGATCACAATCGGAAGCCCCATGTGACATGGAAGCAACTTGTCCTCCTTGTTTAATGCCTCGTATAAAAGTAGCACTAAGTCTATTCTTTTGTTAGTTTTAGTTTCATTACTTTTACTTATCTAATCTTCATTTTTTTTCTATTGCAGGTTGTACGTATGGAGGAGCTTCATTGACAGCATTTAATTGATGCTTTATCATGTAACATATGCTGGATGAGTCATATCTCCTAAGACAATATTTTTTTTTGCAAAAACTAGCCAATATAGGCATAAACTAAACGCATGACATAAGGCTCAAATGGGATTAATTTTCATTCATTTGATTTTGTTACACTATATTGTACTAAGACCATAATTATATGTGTAATAGGTTCCAGCATTTAATTGATACATTTTATTATGGTAAAAAGGTGAAAGTTCTAAGGTAAAAATGTTGATTTTAGGTATCTTTTTGTCTCAAAAATCGCCCCCTTTGTACTATGAATTTAGTACTGCCATCAATTGATTTAGATGGAAATTTTATCCACTTTTAGATTACTAACTCGTGGCTCCTCAAAGCTTTAAGGTAATTGCGTAAAACACATTTTCGTGACACCCGAAGGTGCGTTTTTTGTGCTTTAAGGATTTTCTGAAAAATGATTAGTCGCTATGAGTTCCAAGTGTTTATTGACATTTTTTATAGTCAATAATAATATATTAAGGTGTTACATTGAGTTATGGGGGTTATACCACTCAGGACACCATTCACGGGTTACCCGGCATAAAGGAGCGTTAAGAAACTCCCCCGAGTATTTTGTCTTTAACTGAGAATTTATCTTGAGTACTTTTGTCTTAAATGTTCATTAAGGTATTATTATGCATTCTGAATGAGGTGTAAGCTTTACTTTTATTTAATAAGGTATTTCTGGGATTTCGAGCCTTAAGGGGCCTTTAAGGAAATTCCCGGGCATTTCGTATTTTTTTTTTACTCAGTTCTAACTGAGGACTTGTGTTTCAAAGGTCATATAATGATCCTTGATTAACTTCATATGAAGTTTATAACTTATAAACTTGTTAGATTAAGGTCGGGCTTCAGTGCACGTTTTTGACCTTAAGGAGTTTTAGGTGCGTTTTTAACGCCCAAGTGTTTATATACTTTCTAGGGTTTCATAATCCCCCAAATAATATTTATAATACCTCAAATAATATTTTTTTTACTTATATTTAATTATTTAAATGTTAGGGGTATTTCAGTTGCTTTAAAGCGTTACATTTTTAAATGTAGAGAATCATCACTTATTTATTGGCTGCCCTATGGGTCTTACGCATGCCTAGAATCATTCTAGGTGGTATTCATGTTCGAGTCAAAGCTGTAGAGACCAACGATGTCGGGTCTCGTTTCCTAAGTATTTTACTTAGGTTATAACTACATAGTATATAATACTCAGCGTATTATGTCAGACAGCTGCTATCACAATCACGATACTCGTATATGTAGGTTTATATAAGTCGATCTATAGTCGACGTAGTATTAGTCCCGTAGGACGTTCATGCATAATAAATAATGCAGTAACACAGGTAAACAACCCATACACATATCCACGTACATATCACACATGTTATAGCAAACAAATCCGAGCCGAGGAAGCCCTCAGGACATCTCGGATCAGACCCCTTTACATACCGTTCACCAATGACCTAGGTTGCGCAGTAGACCACTAGCTCGTCCAGCACCTTCGTCGGTGATACGGTCTAAATATCAAACACAACATAAGTCAATCCACATGACTAATTTAAGCTCGGTAAATCCGAACAACACAAATAATCCCGACATTCATCCCCGGATTTCAACAGTTAATTATTAAAGTGTCGTATACAAACTCGTCAATCGTAATACGTATTAATTACCAATGCCCGAGTTTATTTAAATGAGTCGGTTATAAAACGTCTTAGTTGTGGCGTTTTTAAACGTTAGGATTATTCCTTATTTTACGAGTATACGAATACATATTCCTGTTAATACTTAAGTATTAAGTTAACCGTTTCGGTTAGACATACAAGCATACATTTATAATATATTGCTGCATGTACCCATGCAACGTTAATTTGCATTACAATTTATGCTTATGCACTAATGTTTTATGGCATTATTATTTAACCATTTGATATTGTACCATAGACTATACATCTCATTATTCATCTTAATAAACATATACTTTGATTTGTAATTATTGACTTTAGTATATATTTATACTAATGTCTTAACACTTGTCATTTATTATTTCATGACATTAGAACCGTATGGCATATTCTTTCATATACTCCCGTTTTCACATATATACATTTATACATGCTGTTTTTATTTGTTTAGTCATATAATATATGGTTGCATGTATGCATGCACTATATTGTAGTTTCAACTATACCATATAATCCAATATGTATGTACATTTAATATATGCTTGCGAAATCACATGTATTCGCTTAAACATTAATATTTCATAAGTTATACCTTTATATTATATGTTACATGATTATCATCTTATGTAAGATGATCATTTCCATTTGTTGCATTATATCATGCAATTTATATTAAGGACTTTACCTTAATATTATGTAACATTTCGTTACATGTATTATAATTTCCCAAGGTTTATTCTTAATACTAACCTTAGTTTGTAATCTTCATTTTCATTAATTGTCACATTATTTCATGTGAATATTATTAATGATAATTGTTCCATTTAATCACATTAATACTGTATAATATCTATAGTATTTGTAACATTGTAGACCATAGTTTATAATTCAATTTCAAACTTTATTATGTACGCAACAGCCCTTGTATTTTCATTAATTATGTTTAACCACATAATTTATACATTGTTACATTAATGTCATTATATCATATAACATAATATTTGTATTGCATTAAACATTATAATAATAGTTTTTGCAACTATATTTTATTACCGAAGGCACCACATATAATATGCTTATTATTTCTTCATTCCTCATAGTTTTCATTTATTACAATATACCCACATATTTTATACTATGTTGTAAATACCATATTTTTATAACATTAAAACTTTATAACCAAAATATAACCTATGGTTATATATTTAGAAGTTCCCGAACAGCCCTTAGGGCCATTCTCATTTATTTTTTTTCCAGCACACCTATTCCTTTCTATATTTACATTTTTACCACAGTTTATAACTATACTTTTAAATTTCATAAAAACCTTATATTATACACTTATCTTAATGTATAGCCTTTTATTAATTCCAAAAATTACCAAACCTTATACTGATGTTATAAACTGTTATATTTACCATATGAACACTAAATTTTCGGTCTTTATGTTTATACCCCAATAGTTTTATAAATTCCATATTTAACTTATAGCATTATTAAGTTCACAATTCAATTACTTATATAATTAATTTTGGTCAAAGCTTCTATCATGGTCTATATTGACGCATTGACCACCAGTTTGACCATAGTTTCTATAAATTACTGTTTGGACCCAATATTTTCAGAAATTACATTTTTGACCCCAAATTTAATATAACTTTATAAAATCCATTTTAATATCTTTTAACATATGGTTTTCGGCTATAATTTATACTTAGCCTCCAAAGTTCATTTTAATTACAAAACAAACCCATATGTTTTTCGGTAATCATTAAATTAACTCTAAACTTAGTTTAAACTTAATAAAACATATCATTAAATAGTCTATAATACATAGCTTTGTTACAAACCTTAATATATAATATAGATTACCTATACATGTCATAAAAAATAATGGCTCACGGTTTTGATTTATGTACTTGTATAATATTTTATAAATTGTATTTTAACCATTTAATTAATTCCTATGACATTATATGTCACATAAACGTTAGGTTATCTACCCAAAAATGTTATAAAACATTTTAATATATAGTTTGGCCATAAAAGTTCTTATAACCTCACGGTTTATACCATTCATACCCATATACTTTTAAAAATTGTATCTTAACCACCCAAATTATTCCCATGGCATTATAAGCCATCTTAATTTATGGTAACCTAACTGAGAGTGTTAATTAATACTTAAACACCTAAATAAGTCATTTAGACTTTGTGTACACACGGTTTCATTATATAGGCAATATAATGATATGAAAACATTATAAAATAAAAGTGTTGTACTTACATGATTAACTAGCAAATCAAACAGCCAAATAGCACTCCAATACCCATGGTATTAAAACACATATATTTGAGTTAGTTTTTTTTGTTGAACCCTAACTCATATACCAACTTAATTAACACACCATTAATGAGTATCTAGCTTACCTGCTTGTTTTTTTTTAATTCCACACCTGTGCAGATTCTTTCCCAACCTTCCAAAACCTTGCGGCAGTATACCCATACCAGAAAAACATTGTATTAGTCCTTTAACATAGATAGCTATTTAAGGTATGGTATTAGCTTAATTTAAGCATGGTTTGTTTTACCTTGAATTGAAAGTGGCTATGGCTGTGTTCACGCCTTGCAAGGATGGCTTTTTAATGAGCTCTTTAATCCCCATTTGAAGCAGTACATGAGGAGGTTATATTCCCACCGATTGAACATGTTTTAAACTGGAAAGAATAGCTTGGAGAAGTGAAGGGAAAATCGGCAATAAAGTAGTAAATACTATATATTTAATGTATGTTTTCACCTTGTAAAATCTTGCACTATAATCCTTCATTTTTCTGAGTTTCCAGTCGTGGGTTCCCTTCATTTTGAGCGTCAAAACCGGCAAGTCCAAGGGGACACCTCCATTGGAGTTAGCTATCTTCCTCGGTTAGAAAGGAGGAAAGGAGAGGGCTGAGCTGGGAAGGACGGCTGAGAGGATAAGAATGAAGAAGGGAATTCCCATTTGTCTTGTTAGGTGGTAGAAACGGTATTGAATAATGGAGGTCTTGGTGAGTCATCAAAGAATTAGAGATTTTTAATGGGCTCCAGCTAATAAGGGGTAAGAATGGTTCATTATGTGGGCGGCAGCTTGTGGTGTGGTCATGTAAGAAGTCTTATCTCTTTTTTTTTAAGTTATAAAGTGGTACCAATTTACTATATATTATAGGTATGTAAGAGTCATGTTTATTTGCTTAAGGAGCCGGCAATATATGCAGGAAAGAAGCCTTAATGATTACGGTAAGGAGACAAGCTTGTTTTGGTTCCTTATTTTATATGTACACTTGTCAAGAAGCTCATGTTTTATACATGGTATTCGGTGGTTTTTTTTACTTCTTTGGCAGGTAATTAGAGCTTGCAAATTGGATAGGAATGACATGCCCAAGCAGGCGGTAATGATGAAGCAAGGAGGCAAGGATATGTTATTTAATTAATGTCATTAAAAGTGGTAATGATTTTGACTTTAATAAAGTGAATTTGGTGAGCATCTATAATTGTTTGGAGCCTTCTGTATGTTAAGGGAAAAGCCCTCATTGAACGGCTATGGATGGTCAAGGTCAAAGAGGAAAGTTTGACCATTGACTAGATTAGGAAAATAAGTGCTATTTTGGGTACTATTCACAATCAAGGCACATATTTTTGATTTTTTTGAAAAACTTTGAATTAGGCATTCTAATGTGATACATTATGTCACATTAGTATATTTAAGGGTATTCAAGACCATAAAATCAAACAAAACTCATTTTGGAGACAATCTCACAAAAATGTGCTTTAAGAAAGCTTAGTGCATTTTGTGTTGTGTTAAACTTGTTTTTGATCTTGGTTTTCTTTGGTAACTGATTAGTTACATCCATTACATGATTATTAAGCTCAAGAATTTGATTTGGAATCAAACGGAGGTCACATGACCTTTAAAGCTTGTTTAGAGCACATTTTGCTCTAAGTGACTTTTAGGCGGGTTAATGCTGGTTATTAATGTTGGAGTGCTGTCCAACAGCTTCATTACGTTCATTAATGATTTAATATTCTTAAGACTAAATTTTAGGTCCTAAGGAGTTCATTTGGGTATATATTACCCTAAATGGTCAAAGGGTGCAATAATTGCTTTATGTTGACCATTGTTGTTTTTAAATTGATTTTAAGGCATATTTAGGCCATAATTTAATTGATTAAATGTTTAGTCAATGTTTAATTAATTAGGGGTATTTCAGTCTACCCCCCTTAAAAAGACTTCGTCCCGAAGTCGTCTTTCATAAATAGGTATATAATGTATGTCTACCCATGATTCCCATATTGTACATCTATGTGATGTAACATTCATGCATATACTGTTGTGCTCATATTGCACATAGCCCTCAAGTGTAGCATTAATTCAAATATATGGATATAGGTGATCCATCAGCACCATCGTTTCCTATCAGTTCTAACCATCTTGAAAACCTCCCCGAGGTGTCCATTAAATTCCACATTCCACATTTCACTGTTCCATGGCCATGATCCATTCAGTATCTAAGCGATACTATACGATGGATTGTAAAAACATGATATAAACATATATATCACATGTATCTTTCATATACTTTATCACATCATCATATAAAAAAAAACACATACATGTACACAAACATACATAAGTGCGCAATGCGCATACAAACAACCGACAAAATAACGTATGCCCCGCATACAAAAACACAAAAACCACTGCACAACCAAGAGGTTCTACCCCCCTTAAAAAGGGTTACGCCCCCGTACCCCACAAGTATACAACAACCGCTAACTAAACAGAGCTGGATACTTGGGTCTCGTGGAATTCTCATATTGAGAGATGGGTCGATCTTAGGTATTTGATTTTTGAAAGAAATTGTGCGAAGGGTGAGGCGCGTACATTTTCAGCCAAAGGCATGGAGTACTTGGTGCGCTGTCTCAACCACGTTCTATTGGGCCCACTCGCTCCGCATCGAGGTGCATACACACAAATAAGGGGCTAATACGCCCTTCGTTCCATTGTTATCTTAGATGGTTTAATTGCAGCAGTCTATTGCTGACGTCGTTCCATTATGACGGTGTCGTTTACGGTCTTTGTTAAATGGAAACAGATGTAACACCCCTACCGCCAATACCGTCATTACTGTAGAAATACTTACCTTCGCAGCGGATACTACATACATAACGGTGGGTGTACAATGCCGTTAGTCACCCACGTGACTAACAAGGCGAGTTACAATACTACACACTATCGGTCTGATGAATATGAACATAC
Organism: Limonium bicolor; assembly: GCA_023374045.1. Taxonomy (NCBI): domain Eukaryota; kingdom Viridiplantae; phylum Streptophyta; class Magnoliopsida; order Caryophyllales; family Plumbaginaceae; genus Limonium; species Limonium bicolor. The sequence continues at coordinate 115,657,845 of CM041783.1, forward strand.
CGAGTACTCTACACAATACAGTACTTCCCATTGCTTACTCATCCATAATTCAATTACAACTTCAATTCATTACTATACCGAGTATACTACAACCTTAAATTACCGATACAGCTTGGACTTCCGATTTCCCAATACATTACAAGTACAATCCCTTTCATACAACTACCCATGCTTACATAGCAGTCCCCGTCCTACTCTCTCGAACGGTGGTCAGCTTCGAGTACCTGCACACTAAAAACGGTCCCCCGAGGGGGTCAGCTTACGCTGCGCATGAATTCGCATATACCGCGTGCTAACCGCGGTACGCCGACTACTTTGGGTCGGATATACATGGAGTTCATTTTACATGCGTACATACATACTCATGCTACAACAATACATTCACAATACCTACATACACATACAAGGTTCAATACTTACTAAGGAAGACAATTCGATAGTCAACCGTTCATACTAGCTATTTGTTCAATACTCTTTCGTTGCGTTACTCGTTACTCTACTCATACTCACTCCTTACTCTTGTATACTCATCACTCCATGTTCGGTATCCTACTCGTACACGATCCTTACTCTGTACTCATTACTATACTTGTGTATACTTGCTACCCGACACTCCATACTTACTCATACATACTCAGTCCTTACTCATACATACTCAATACTCGGTACTCATTACATACTCATACTCACTTCTTACTCAGTACTCATTACTTTGCTCATACTTACGCAATACTCATTACTCATTACATTGGCCTCTGGGCGGAGTCATACACAAGACTCGCCACCGGACCTACAATACGAGGGCTATACGATTAGCTCCTCAAATACTCAAATGTCCCTTTTACTGGACTACTCAAATTCCCAACACTCTTCTCTCAGAGTATAGTACAATCGCATGGATTAGCCTAGAAGTATCTCTCTCGATAACCTCTGCTAGCTTAGGGAATTACCACCGTCTAGTATCCTCAGATTTAAGGGTTTCCCCAACATATCGAATACTCTCTCGTTCGGGGCATACTTACATCAGTCGTGTCCTCTCATAGTGGGTCAACTAATTACTAAGGGGTTTGGAGATCCCTCATCATTCTTTACTACTCTCATGGTTCATGTTTTGTACCAAGATTAGTTCCTCTATTAGAGGTTACTATATACTTCCACTACTTATTATTTGTGGATTATTCATTTCGGTTCTCCTACCGTTATCGGGAGGTTATTACTCCCGTACACTCTCTCACATTCTAGTGAGTTCATTGGGTTGTGTTGTCGTTTATTGATTCGATAGTTTAGTGCGTTGCTACGTTTCCACTAGTTCACAATGTGACTCTTACTACGAGTCACTACACAACAAGACTCATCTATGAGTCATACTACGCACTAAATGAAGCCACACAATCAATCAAGAAAGGTTAGCTCACACAACATACAACAAGACATACAATGAAAGGCAATAAACCGTTTTCATGATTTAGTCTTGATTAGTCGGCATACAGCACACAAATCAACGTAACTCGGTTAGCATACGGGGCATGAGAAAATCATACCTTTCACCGGAGTTAGCTTTACCATGTGTTTCCCTTGTTCCTTGGTTCACACTTGTTCCACTGATAATGTTTCCAACATTGTTATTAATACTATGCTCATAAGATATCAAGTAATTACTACTCCCTTACTTACCTCGTTATCCCGGTACGCTTAATGTTCTTATACTTACACTTCCTTAACTTGTTTCCTTACTCACATGTGCATTTCCTCATCCTTTCTTTCCATTAATGATGTATTACTACATTTACATATACCTATGTGTATAGGCATATACTTACATACATATGATAACTCTAATCATATTTTTTTTTGACTCGACCGACCTTACCCAGGGTCAGTCCCAAGGTCGGTCGAAGTCAGTAAGGAATTACGCTGGAAATTACAGGGCCGACCGACCTTGCAAGTCCGGTCCCAAGGTCGGTCCATTCTAGTGAGTTACCTGACGGAAAATTTTAGCCTGACCGACCTTGCAAGTCCGGTCGCAAGGTCGGTCCATTCCAGTAAGTTACAAGACGGGAAAATTTTGAGTCGACCGACCTTGCAAGTCCGGTCGCAAGGTCGGTCCATTCCAGTAGGTTGCATTACGGGAAATTCTTCTGGCCGACCGACCTTGCATGTCCGGTCCCAAGTTTGGTCCATTCCAGAAGGTTTCCGTCCTTTGTAAATCTGGCTCGACCGACCTTGCAAGTTCGGTCCCAAGGTCGGTCCGGCCCAGTATTTCAGTTTTTATTTCTGTTTTCAGTCCTCTCCTTTACCCATTACTTCCCCATTGTTCCTACACTTAATCCCACATATTTTCACACTACTTAGGCCCTCAAAATTGCCTTGGTTCATTCCCCAAATACCTTACTCATTTCCAAATCCATGTACACAATTTTTCCTCACTTCCTTCAACACTTGTAACAGTTTTTTCGTTACACTTATGCTACAGATTTTATAACTCAATCCTCACATCCATTACTTCTACTACCAGTACCATTACTAGCATCCCAATTACAATTCCAAGCAATCACCATGTCTATACCCAAGTCCAACATTATTTTTACAAAAATATTGCACACTAGTTTTTTCTCTAGTTTCTACAATGTTTCACTACACTTCTTGCTACAGATTTTATATCCTTTCCTTCTTATATTACAACCATTACTCCATGGTCATTAAACATCTCCATTATCCCCAATACATACCTTGGTTCTCCCATTCACCAAGTCATCCACAAATGTACATATTCCTACCAAAATTTTGCCATAGTTCACCTACAATTCTCACTTATCCACACATACCCATTACCACCAAAATCATTCCTATTCTAGCACACCCATACAAGGGTCCTACCAGCAATACAAGCAATTAATACATCATTAATTCCTCAAAACACAATATCAATACACATACACAATTCCTTGGCTGTAAGGCCTACAATCCACATACTTGTTCACAAATACCCAACATTCACAATTACAATTCTACTACATTATTTTGGTTTCTTTAAATTGGTTTACCCATTCCCATTATCCTAATGCATTAAAATTAAGCATTAAGAAGAAGCTCTTACCTTGAGCTTATCATTTCCTCCATTCCTTTCCATTTCTCCTCTTGCTCTCTTTCTTGTCCAAATCGGTTTTATGGGGAATGGAGTTGCCAAACTCCATTCCCATTACCCAAGCACACAAATACAAGCATAATTAATCTACTAACCCTAATATTAACACTAATTCATTGAAGTGTTTAAAATACAAATTCTAGGGTTTACCTTTGGAGTGCTTTAGGAGGGGTTTTAGCCCTTGGTTCAAGAAGGTGTTCTCACCACCATTGGAGGGTTGAAGCAAAGCTCCAAAACAAGAGGAAAAACAAGGTAAGAGAGAGAGACAAAAATCGGCCACCAAGGAGATGGAGAAAAGTGAGGTCTTTCATGGAGATTTTTACCTTGTTTGAAAGAGGAGACTCCAAGCTTCACAATGGTGTGCTTTTCTCTTCAAATGGGGAAAACCCATGGAGATGAAGTTGCTCATTTTCAGATTTTGAAAAGATAGAAATGTAGAGGAGGATGAGGGGAGTTCAAATATGTGTTTATTTTACATTTCGAGCTCAAATGGAGCTAGAGCTTGAGGAAGAATGAAGAGAAGCCATGGGAGGTGTGGAGCTTCTCAAAAATTGCCCAGCTCAAAGGAGGGAGGAAGGAGACGGTAAGAGAGGGAGAAATGGGAGAGAGAGAAGAGGGAAAAGTGAGAATGAGAGGTGAGAGAGGGTTATTTCACTTTTGTACTTTTTCTACTTTTTGATTTACTTATTTGTTACTTGTGTGTGTGTGAGAGGGAGGGTTGTTTACACTAGTAAAAACCGCCCCCACTGTCATACTAGCTGGAGCGTTTTTATCTTTTACAGAAAACGCTCGTTATTTTACCCGGTTTTAATACTATTCACTAACCGGCCCGTTTTCCGGAATTTTCTCGTTTCCTTATTTTTATTGGTTATTAAGCTTCCGTTAGTGCTTAATAATAGCTATTTAATGATTTATAATTTTTTACAGGTTCGTTTGACCACTTAAAATCACGTTTTTGGGTTTCCTCGAAAAACGTGCGCTAAAGCTCTTTTAGCGTTTTAATACCTTATTTGGCTCCAGTTTCTTCAGGAATCGTTCCCGTATACTAATTAGGCATGAATAAGCCTTAGGAATCCTTACGATACTATAACCGAGGTCTTGTACCTCCTATGGTTATTTAACGCTTGTTTTAGCGTTTTCCACTTTCTAAGCGTTTTCTCATTTCTTTTGGATTTATTTTCCTTACCAAAATTACTTAGGCACTATTAGGCCCTTAAATACTACATTAAGATATTCTAATCACCATATTTAAGTTCGGGGTATTTCAACAGAGGTATCTTAGTCGGTGCGGTAACGTTAGTTGTATGTGCACACGACTGGATCTAAACCGTATATCGATGTTTTGGATTACTAATGCGTAATATGATTCAAGGTGTTATTACCTTCGCTCGTTGGTGTAATATTGAGATGAGAATGATGTTCATTAGCATTGTACTTGGTGCATTCCGCACCGGTGTATATTATTTTAAGGTATATTGTCGTAAGTGCACGGGGATAGTTGTTGTAATCCCGTGCCTCCCGGTTATTTTGTTCCGGAGTATGGTATTTATTTGTAATATTTGTTATGTATTTCCCGTAGGTATATATAGTGCTTCCCGCATGGCGATTTCGCAACATTCATAGAATGGTTCGTCCCGTGTATTTGGAGACACCCATTGTTATAATTACATCATGTCTTGCACTGCTTAACATCCCGTGGGGGTATGTTTTTTGTAGTTGAGGTAATTTCCTCTAGTATATTTCATATTTTGTATTCACACGTTTTTCACGAGGAATATCATTGTACATTTGTGTCTTCGTATTTAAATTATGGTTTGAACTCGGTAGTTATTTGGAGCATGTCCTTTAACTGTCCAGGTTGTTGTATAGCCATTCTTGCACTTTAATTTCTCATCATTATTTTCTGTGCAAGTTTTGCTCGTTTCTGTTTGGAAAAGTATTCATTCACGTAGTAGTTTGTAATGGTCGCTTCCGCGTGCATCATATTTCAGTCAATTAGATGGTTGTATATTTACTGTGGTATTCTCTTTAAGGTTCAGGGCATCCACTAGTGTACTAGCTTTGCCTTTACCGTATATTAAACAATAATTTACTTGTGTTCAACCTCTTTCTGGTTAAGGACATATCACTGTCCTTAATTTGGACATACACATATATGATACCATTTGGTATTGTTGTATATATTTTTTTGTATTTGGAGAGTAATTCTCTCTTTTTGCCCCATTTACGGGTAATGATTATAATCTTTAAGTGGTTTCTTCCCAGATGTTCAAATTATTTTAATGTAAACGGTTATTGAACCTTTTGTGTATCATATTCTCATTTGCCCATTTATTGGGTCATCCTGCTTGTCAATTTATTTACTATCAATTTTCTCCACTTTCAGGAGTTTTCCTTTTAGGGTTACTGTATTTTATCCACTCCTTTGCGGAGTTATAGCTTGATCATAGATTATTGGTTGCATTAATTCCGTTGATTAAACTGGGGTTTTATTCGTTAACTTATTCTAGGTGATCATTTACACTGGTCTGGGTTTACATTCCTGACTTTCGTGTGAAGTTGACTACTCCCATTGTTCCTTCCACCACATGTCTACGTGTATGGGGTATCGTATTGATACATTGCTACTTGTTCGACTAACCCGGGAATGAGTCTGTCGAGCCCACAAGCTCCCATGGAGTGTGGTCGTCCCATAACTCGTTTATAGACTCGCAGTGTCCGTCACACGTTCGTGAAGTATTCTGTTGTCAATCTCCGTTCTTGTTAATATTGGGGGTCGCCCGTGGGAATGTTCGGTTCCCCGGGTTCCCTATCCAATGGATAGGGTTTCATGTACTAGTGTCGGCAAACGTTCGTTAGGTTTATCCTAAAGGTAAGGCTGGCATTGTAATAATAGGGGATGGTTTTCTCCCTTTTGGTTGTTGAGCATATTATTGGTAACGGTTAGTTGATTTCTTTAAGAGGGTCCATGAGTTTCCGTAATAGTGAGTTTGTTATTGTTTATTGTTTACTAATTTCTCATTGGGGTTACTCATATATTGGGTCAACTGTTATTAGCCAAGTCTCATGTGCGTGGTTTGGCGCTTAGTAATTAATTAGCATATTATTTATGCTGTTTACGGTATGTACCGTAGTCCCCTTAACTTCATTATATTTTTTGGATCATATCATTTAACATAGTACCGGACTCCGTGGCGAGGATGTGTGTATCCTTCTTTTATGAAAGTCCTTCTGGTATTTTGGTTCTAAACGTTTCTTGTTAGTCGTTATATTAATTTAGACCTCATTTTCTTGGTAACCTACATTTAAGGTAACCGTAGGCGGTGTCCCCGTCCTCCCGGGCTTACGCCCATTTACTAGTACATTAAGTACTTGCTTTAACTCACGCTATTTAGCGTCTAGTTTAGCTGTTTGTTTTTTTTTTGGATCATTGGTTACACCTGGGTATTTGTATTATTGATTAGGCGATTAGCCGTTGTTTAATCCACATATTCCACACCACTAAAAGTCGTACTAATAGTAGACGTCGTGCCTTTTACATAAACACATAATTATCACTTTTTACACAGTGGAACGCAAATGGCGATAGTCACTCTTATATTTGGAACTTGTCCAATGATCAGTATGATCATGATATTACACATAAGGTTTAATCTTGACGTTTGTTCATTCATAATAGTACAGAAGCGTACACGGCACTCCTTGGTAATGGTAGTGCCCAGGGGTGGTAATTTTGTTGCGTTAATCATTAATTCGCATTTATCGTTGCGAATGGTATTGGTAATGACTGGGTTACGGTAGAATTGTTTTCTTTCAATCTTGGTCCAACTGTGGACTGATATGTTTTATAACTTTCCTGGTGTTCATCTCAAGTTGGTGTAAACTGGTGGTTTGTATTATTAGTATTGATTGTTATACAATCATTTTTTTCCCCTATGATTTTGTGTATGGTGTACTATATACAAGTGTGAGTTGTTAATCACAAGTATACTTATTTAGTACCTTGTTGTTGAATTGCTGCTAGTTGTTTGTGACTAGTATACTGTAGTTTTGTTTATTATGACTGTAATTAATTGTGGCAACTTGTGAGGAGTCTCAGGAGTCATCCGACCCTGATGTGATCAGCACCAGTGTTGAACTATCCTTCCACCCCAATTTGTGTTCAGCTTCCCTTGATTCCTAGGAAATCAAGTTCCACCTCTCACGTCCATTTCAGCATTAAAATGTTTATCAAATGAATTATATTATGGTACTTGGCTCATAAGCCGTTATTATTGATTCATCGCTGTATAATGAAGGTAGCTGTTATGGGCTGATGTATGCCCCTTTTGCTGTTATAAGTCGGACTCATCGGGTCCTTCAAAAGTTGTAAATTAGTAGTCATGTAGTTTATTTTAGAGTTGTACTATTGTTTGGTGATTATTGGTAGCCATGGCTTTGTACCACTAGTCTACACAATATACATAATTGTTTGTAAAGATAATAGCAATGGTAACTACGGTCGTAGTGTAGTTGTATGCAGCACTTGCAGTAGCAAGTGCGCAGGGTAGACGGAATTATTAGTACACTGTTTAACTTAGCGCTTGCAGTGGCAAGCACGCCATGTAAGTGGAATTGTCGGTTTCGGACTTGTTTGTCTTACTACTGCATAGGTTGTTCAAGTATCGTGAGAACGATTGTTCATAAAAAGGGACGGTATTTGGATTGGAAAATTTTCCTGACCACATTGTTATTAGAACATCCAAGTTTTACCTCACGTTAGATTTATGATAGCATGAACGCTCGGAATTTTGTTTCACCGTAGGTGTCGTCACACCAAGGTTCTGGTGTCGCAGTGTTGTGTGAACACAAAATCAAGACTGGGATTTAAGTATGACAGGACGAGTGGATTTGCAAAAGTCTCCACACTCTCAATATAGTCTCGGTATGCAGCTTGGTATTTCTATACAATTGCATGGTAGTTAAGGTCCCCATTACGGGCGACGGTCTTGCGGAGCTCAAGATGCTCCCGATCCCGCTTGCCCTGATGTTTTGGAAGATCCTTTCTACGATGTTTACCGTAGCAATGGCGTTCGCCCCCGGTGGTACCTATCGCCAACGCTTGGTCATTTGTAAGTAAGGTAAGGTACTGAATTGTTAACGCTTTAAGGATTAGATTTTATACTTTAAATGCAAAAGCATTTTGACGGTGAGTTGGGCTTGGTTTGCCCTCTTCCCCATATTTGGGGATTGCATTTTTCAGTTGTATGATACACATTGGGTTGTGGCGGGAGGGGTACCGTCGGCGGTAGTCCATACTGGACTTCCACATGAAAGCGGACTGTCGCCAATGTACTCATGACCTTCGTACGTCTCCTCCTGACTGAGCTCTCAGCTGGTCCATAACGGGGGTAATATTCCCTGGGCCTATATGCCCTTGGCCAGCTTCTTAGCCCACATCACCACTAGACATCGGTATTACCGTTCGTCTCTTCATTGATCAATAACTTATCACATTACAATCAAACACATTTGTGCGCCTCCAGGGCTAACACTTGCAAGCCAAAGGCTTTGATATCACATAAATTCACTTAAATGAAGACGTTTCATACCTCACAAACGTTTCCCGTATTCCCAAGTCCTAGGCTCATTGTCTTAAATCCTATTATCTCGTCATCAGAGCGGTACTCCGCTCTGATACCACTTTTGTAACACCCCACTCGGTAATCACGCCATAATTACTCACGTAGCATTAATTAATATCGTCTCACAGTGGAAGTACCACACTAAAAACATCTCACTCGGGTGTCACAAGCCACTACTCGCCCATGCGAGTAAGAAGCAGAGAGATAGAAATAATGAAACGACACTGTCAATACATACACAACCGCAGTGATAACGAGATACTAACCTTTACATCATTCTACATCCATAATCAAACTCTATGACCAGTGAGCATCTAATGTCCCGACTGTATACCTCATCCATCGTATAGTAAACTAACAACTGTCCTGTTACAAAGTGGACTTCCGTGCAGTAAATGTAACACCCCTACTACGTACTAAACAATTAACCGAAATCATAGCGGAAATAAACAACTAAACAATAACTAAACGGTTCGGTGCTACAATGCCGTTAACCACCCACGTGGTTAACAAGGCAGAATAAATACAAGATTGTATCGGTCTGATGATCAGACTCCCGAGCATAGAACTAAAACCAAAAATACATAATATACAGTACCGAGTATTTACTTACATCCATTACTGTAACTCTCACTATAAACTGTCAACAACCGCCACTATATATATAACGGTACCAAAATATAACGCCACGGGAGCACAGGCGCATCCCGGGCTCAACATCCAAAACATGCCAAAAGAATTTCTACATTCTAGGATCTACAGCCATTCCGCTTCTTCGATCCTCATCCTGCAAATAAATATGGAGCTCCCGAGGGGGTCAGCAACCCTTGGCTGGTATGGTTAACGCGCAGCCCATCGGCTACTGGGATACGCGCAACTAATTGTCATGATAACATGACATTCATTTTTAACATACATTATAATAAGCATAGCAAGAAATATTGCATAGCACACATAAGCACATAACATAACAAGTACGATTCCCTTTGGGAATCGAACCAAAACATAGTCAGTTCACATGGAGAGCCTAGAGACTGTTGCCAACTCATGCTAAGCTCGTTACATAACTCGTTACCGTCCCGTTAGATGAACGGTTAACTTAACTCAAAGGTGCATCGGATATAGTGATCCAATCATTCCGAACAAACATAGTATGCCCCTGTGGCCCGACGTGAGTCAATAAAATAGCCTTGGTTAAGCTAAAGGGAATGTTGAAAACCAAATGAGAAGACAACCTTGACATACAAAGAGAATCGAACCGGTTATGACACCGACTCCCATACTCACACGCGTGGTCGGAACTACCAGACTCCTCACTTCCCGGGTTAGCACTTGTTAGAAGTCCCATTATTGGACTTAAACAACAAATTCACAAGCAAGTGTTTAGGTCATGTTATACACACACACACAAAGGGAAATGAGACACATCTTTCCGATACAATAACTTAAACAACAGTAAACTCATTACATGCCTTAATCTTACAAGGTCATAAACACACATAAAACATACAACACATAAGCCGGTGTAAACCGGTAGGCAACAGACTGCAAGAAAACCATACCTTGGTCCCTGCTGTGATTGTTTTCCACCGTTGGAGAATCCTATACACATTTAGTAACGTCGGTTAATTAACGTACTAGACCTTTATTAATTTGTTACTTCACCGTTTTAATTGTCATTATAACCCCACCTAACATGTCTTAAACAACCTTATAACATCATTACTAAATAATCACCATCATTAGACATCGGTTTCTAACCTTAAACAAAGTTTTTTGGTCAAAACAGTACCTTGTCTGAACTTGTGTCCAAGTTTCCAAAGTTCGGACATAGGTCGAGACTCAAAGGGTGAAACCAGACGAATGTCCGAACCTGTGTCCGAGCTTCCAAAGTTCGGACACAGGTCGAAGCAAAATCAGAGAAAAGAGATGGGTGTGTCTGAACTGCTGTCTGGACTTACAAGTTCGGACACCATTCGAGACTTGTAAGCCAGACTCGTCCTTGCACCCCGTCTGAACATCAAAGGTCGGACGGTAGTTGGGACATCACTTAAAACCCAGAAAATTTAAACGCAACAGGGCATGTCTGAGCTTCCAAATTCGGACGGAAGTTCGGGCGTGCCAGAAAACTCATCTTCTATACCCCTAAACACTTACTCATTTCCTACCAAAATCCCCAACACTTATATTGTTTTCTCCTTAGGTTTCTAAGTGGTGTTTCATACCTATAATAACCATTATGCCAAAATATTTCCTCAACACTAACATCATCTCCCAAGCATCTTTTCTTACAAACCAAACTCCTTATGTCATTCTTGAAATCCTTTTACCAGTTTATACTTTCTCCTTGTTTACCAAAGTTTGCATAAGTCTCAACACGACTCCAAAAATGACTTTGGTGTATTCCAAAACACTCATTTGATTTCTAATCCTCCAAGATAATGCCTAAGTCCTTTTGCATTCTAGAACACCTCATTACATGGTTCTTTCTCTAGTAAAATACTTATTCATTTCTAACACTTCCTAGTTCACCAAAGCGTATTTAAACACCTAGAGCTTCTTATACATTACCTAATTTTTGACATGGGTTCTACTAACATCTTGTTACACCAAAACACGTAGTCTTCACCATTAAACATCCAAGGAAACTTAAATCCATCAAGAACATTCTTATACACAAATTTCACCCAATTAACACTACATCACAATATAGTGCATAATTTAAATTGCTTGGCACTTAGGCCCTTAAATAACATGGCTCTTAGGCCCTTAAATTGCATAAACCATAAACACTGAATATCCCACATTATATTTGCCTTTGACCTGCAAATACACCCAACAATACATATGCCCTTAATAAACTCCTTGAGAGCATTTTACTAACTCATTTACCATTAGCTCCTTAAGTAGTTTTAATGAACAGCTTAAGCTCATTTTTCCTAAGGCATTATAAGCTACACTAGGTTAGCATATTTACCTCTTTTCCTTCACAACTTTCTCACTTATTTTTCCTTGCTCCTTCCTTGATTAAAATCGGCAAGGCTTTTGATTGTTTGTCAACTTCTAATCAATATACAAGCAAGGTAATGAGTATTCAAGCTTCATGCTTAATCTCATTGTAAACCCTAGTTACATATATTGTCTTAACACATTAAGATAATTGTTTTACCTTGGTAATGAAAGAGAGTTTGGATGGGTAACAAGAGAAGACTCCACCAAGCCTTTTGGAGATTGAAATGAAGCTAGAACAAGCAAGGTAAAGACCCCATTAATGGTGTTTTTCGGTCACATATTACAACAAGAGGAAATGGAATTTTTTCTTTGAGTTTCCTTACCTTGAAGCAAAGGAGAACAATAAGATGTAAAAATATAAGCTCAAACTCCTTCAATGGTGGATCTCCATGGCACCGAAATGGTGGTCTTGAAGTTTTGAAAGGATGAAGTTGAAGAGCTTGGCAAGACTAAGAGAATGGTGGTCTTGGTTTTTGATTTGGTAAATGGAGCTAGGAGATATAGACAATGGAAGATGGAGATGAGTATGGTGCTGTAGCAAAACTGTGTATGGAGGAAGAAGAGAGGTTGGAGGTGTGGGAAATGAAGAAGGAAAGAAGATAATGAAGATAACTTAGCTAGTTTAGGATATTTAAGTAGAAAGTAAATAGTGATTTGCTTTATCAATTTCTATCTTATCAAATTAACAAGGGGGATGACTCATCCCTTGTAAAAACCAGCCCCCATAATATAATAAGGGGTATTTTAGTCTTTGTTGACCCATTAACTTACTTAAATTGACTTATGTTATAAACTAGCTTAATTTAGTTACTATTCACAAAACAAGGCACATATTTGTGAAATTTTTGATTTCTCATTGATTTAGACTTCCTAATGTGATACTAAAGTAGTACACATGTTAATTAAAGAGTAATGATGGACATTTAGCCATTCAAAACTCAATTACAAGACAATTTTTCAAAAATGTGCTTAAGACGACTTAAAGCACATTTTGTGTTTTAACTTGTTTTAAAGCTTGGTTTTCTTTGGTAATTGGTTTAATATTTCATTAACATTAAAATAAGGTCTTGGTAAGCTCATTTGGTCTTAACCAAGCTTATCCCAAGCATAGAGCACATTTTCGCCCATATTGACTTTAAGGTATTTATTTGTGTTTACTCTGGTTTAAATTGTTCACTAGTGTTTCAAGGCACTTTTTAGCCTTATTATACCATAGTTTAATGTTTGAACAACATACTAAGGTTTTGGGTATTTCAGTAAAATAAAACTCTACTACCCGGCCCCCGCACTTCGGCTTCAACGGAAATCGTCACCTGCAGCAATGCCATAAAGGCTCTGCGATAAACGCTGAGTATGCCGAGCCTGGACCCTATTGGTCACTTAATAGTCATGGTCGCCATTATTAAGTTCATTACATGCTTTACCGGAGTACAGGTATGATAAGCAGTAAACTCATGGATGGCTGTAATTTAAACAATTATAGCAATCACTACAATCCACACCCAACAGTCATTTCATTTATACAAGCACCATACAATACAACAGACAATTCAACCAAGGCGTTAATTCACGCACGTTATTAATTATCTCATACCACATCTGTTGGCCCCCCGGGCCCCCACATAACTCTTTAATTGGTTAGCACTATCAGGCGTCAGTTAGGACAACCCGAAATAAGCTCACTTGGACGGTAGTCCCATATGAACACGAGATGCCCATTCACCTTGCCTTTTTAAAAGCATCCATCTTTTGCCTTTTTAAAGGCGCCCATGTTATCACTATACCCATCGATCTATCTAGGCTCGAACAGGGTAAACCAGAGTAAGCCCGATCCGGGTTAACTCAAGAGGCACTCGCATTTACCTTCCTTCCTCTAACTCCCATCCTCATGATGACTTCACACTTAGGTATGTCATTTATTCTGAATTTTCCTTGGTGGGCTGACTATCCCTCCTTACCACTTTATCCTCAAGTTCTTGATTCGGAGGTTGCACCCTAGCGCACTTTCACCCCAAAGCTATAGCCCACCTTCATGATTTCGTGGCCCTTTGCAATGAGATCAAAGTTCACCCTGTCGCCACCGAGTTTGTTCAATTTTTTACTAGTCGAGTTGATCCTGACAGCTTGACCATTTCTGGTCGTGCTGGATACTCTATTTTCGATTATAAGAAACTTGGTCATCAGTGGAATTCTAAATGGTTTGTCATTCTTCTTCCATCCACTCGCTTTCTTGGGGCTCTGTATTGCCCGTCGGTTGTCAAGGGTACACTTTGCGGCGTTCAGCTGCCGAAATCGGAAGTTCTAATCTCTCAAGTTCTTAAGAGACTCAATGAGTGACAAGAGAGTGTTGAAGACTTCTTTACAAGCGTGCGGCTGGCCGCACTAGAGCATTCTAAAAACTATGAAGTTTTGTCCCTTTCTCCTTTTAACCTTATGCTTTCTGTTCCTCTTCTTATTTTGTTTCTTTTCCATAGATTTTCCCCGAATTGGGTCGAAAGTAGGCCCCTTCTGTGATTGGAATTTCATCCCCTTCGAGGTTGGCCTTGACAAGGTAGATTATTATGCTTCTCTTAATGTCACGGAGGAGGCAGCCAGACGCTTGATGGAGCAAGCTCCCTCTGCTTCAAAGAAAAGACCTGGCAAGGAAATTGATAATGCACCAAAAAGACAGAAAAGAAAAACTCTCCGAAAAAGGATGATGGTCAAGGACCTAGTGTCTCTAGTCAGCCAGGTACATGGTATACAAGTCAAAATTCCGGACGCCAGGTGTTTCTTCCTCTTACTCCAGGGTCGGGTCTCAACCTTAGCCCCGGGGAAGGAGCAAATCTGCATGTGCGACTCCCATTTCTGCCTTATTTCCTAACTTATCAAACTGTTTTTTCCTCAGATACCTGAAAATACCTTTGAGGAGCAAGGACCTGTCTCTGACCCTTTTGTTGGAGGTGCACACTTTTTATCCTTAATTTGTTTTTACCGTTGTTTCATTTATTGCTTTCTTTTTCCCTTTTGTAGCCTCTGATACTGAGGAAACAATGTGACTAGGCTCTCTCCAAGGATTGCAACTGCTTAGAAAGCTTACTTCCAGAAGCACAAGAAGGCCGTAGCCTCGAAGAAAGTGATAAATGAAGAGATTGCTTTTGAGGAAATAATGCCTGAGAAGGCCGCTCTTGAGGGGCCGAGAGGACTCGAGGAGCAAGCGGGGTCTGCTAGAGGCAGTCCAGTTAAAGTGGGGGATTTTCAATATCGAACTGTGCATGAGGACCCAGAACTCCATAGCAAACTACGAGAAGATGTTGATGCTTCTTCATCATCGCCACCTCCTATGCCCAGTGGGTCACTGTGTGGCCCTTTAGAGAAGAAGGGTTGGTTTAACCACCGCAACCAACCCGTGCCTTTGCTAACCATCCCGGAATCCCCTTCGTACTTTGAACCGTGGAAGGAGGCAATCGAAAAATCCAACTCCCCTGACTGCATTTTTGCACCCCTACACACCAATACTACTACGAAGGAGAAATTAAGAATCGAGGATGGCGGGGCAGATGCCATTGTGAATCAATCCATACCTCTCATGTGGAAGGGAATTTTTCGGGTTTGTGCTTTTGACCATTGCTTTATGCCCTTTCTTTTTTAGAAATATTGTACTTATGTGTTTCCTTTGTATTTTTGACAATGGCCTTTGCGCAAAGTGTGGAGATCCATACAAAAAGCCTGAAATCCAAACTTTTATATGAGGAATGTCGAGCTAATAACGCCTAGGAGGATCTAGAGTCCACCCGGTTTGTCCATGATACATATGTTGATTCTATCAACAATGAAATTGCCACTCAAGTGAAACGTAGAACAGAGGATTTGAACTGAGATCTTCAGATAGCCCGGTCAAAGTGCACCCGTCAGCGTGACAATTATGAAACTCAGTTGACCAAGTTGAGAGACAAAGTCTTATCTTTACTAAGCCAAATTCTTCCTTCAAAGACTGAGTTAGGTTCTTTAAAAACGGTACACAATTGTTTTATTCAAGAAAAGAGTGACTGTTGCCGAGGTATTTCTGACATAGAAGTGTTGTTGAGGTATGCTCAAGCTACTCATAAGTAGGAGGTGATTGGGCTTCTTAATGACAAGTCTGTGCCTGCAAAATGGAAGCTTTCCTTCGAAAAAGATCATACCCGCCCTTGAAGAGGAGAAAGCTACTCTTGCCCGAGAGAATGATGCTCTTGTTGGGGATAAGGCGAGGCTGATTCAGAACTCAACGCTTTGTCTAAAGAAAAGGATGCTCTAGAAGAGTAGTCCAAAATTTCTTTTGAGCAAGAGAAAGGGGCACTTATCCAGGATAGTGCTGAATTAGGGAGAGAGAAGATCATTCTTGCTCAGAATAATGCTAGTCTTGAGAAGGAAAAAAGCCACTCTTGAGGAGAAATTAAAGATGATGAAGGAGTCCTTATCTCTTCTCCGGTTTGATAATGCAAAACCAATAGTAAAAGGTACTCGACACTTTTTGTATGGGACTGGTTTTTGACACACTTATTTGTGTTACCCATTTATCTTCTGTCTCCCTTCTTTCCTTGTTAGGGCCAAACTCTAAAGGCCTCTTGAAGCATGTCGATAAGCTGAACAGTCGGGTTGACAGCTTGAACGAAGAACTGATTGTTGCTAACTAGAGCCCGCGACCGGTATCAAGCTTTGGTTCACACCCTTGAAGACCAGGTTTCTAAGCACTTGGCCTTTACTCGACAGAATCAAGAGAAGCTACAAAGGCAAAGCACCACTATCTCCTACGAGAAGGAATCATTTGCTTCTCAGTGCGGGAAAGTCGCTAACGGATGCTGCCAGGCTGTATCAAGATACTTCATGGACAAAGGGGAGCTCTTAGATGACAACTTGTACAATGAGTTGGAATTCAGGGAAATTGTAAAGAGAACCAGGTTCCTTGAAGAGTTTGAGAAGTTCGGGTGTCCTCCAGGTGAAACGTGTTTTATGCCCAGTTAAGCCTCTTTTTACCCCCGGATAGTGCGACACTTCAGATTGGTCAGGGTCTTCATAGTCGTGGCAGGAGATCTAAATCAAGGGAAAGTGTTTCTTACCCTAGAGCAAGATCAACTGCAAAAGAGACTAGTCTTGAAGAAGAGGCGGCTGAAGCAGTTGTAAAAGAAACTTAGATAGATTTTTTAGCTTTTGCATTTTATTTCAGAGATAACTCTTGCCTGTAAACTTATGAATTTTCATTTCCCCTTTGTAATTTCCCTTGAGAGATGAATGAAAGTTGTTCGCTTTTACCTTGTAATTTTTTGTTTATCTTTCATTTTTTTCATTGGAATCGCTCGAAGGGACCAGCTTTCCAATGGTTTAATTTAATAATAAAAATAACTACTGACCGCGATGGCCTCGGGTGTTGCTTTCAAGGCATGATAGCTTATAGCTCGTTGGCCGGGTGTTGCTTTTAAGGCATGATGGCCTATGGCACATTGGCCGGGTATTACTTTCAAGGCATAATATCTTGTGGCACGTTGGCCGGGTGTTGCTTTCAAGGCATGATAGCCTGTGGCACATTGGCCAGGTGTTACTTTCAAGGCATGATAGCCTGTGGCACGTTAGTCGGGTGTTAATTTCAAGACATGATAGCCTGTGGCACGTTGGTCGGGTGTTACTTTCAAGGCATGATAGCCTGTGACATGTTGGACAGGGTGTAGTTTTTCCTTTCAAAAACGACTCTCTTTTATTGATGCTAAACCAACTTCTTTCACATAAACTTTTTCAATTCGGTAATAAAAATGATGAGATTAAAACCAGAGATTGTGTTTTTCGCAGGTTTAGGTTGAAATACCCCGAACTTAAATATATGGATTAAAACTAATCTAATACGTATTTGAGGGCCTAATGGTACCTAATTAATACTGGTAAGGAAAATAAATCCAAAAGAATAAATAAACGCTTAAAAAGCAGAAAACGCTAAATAAGCGTTAAATAACCGTAGGAGGTATGAGACCCTCGGTTAGAGTATTATATGGATTCTAAAGGTTTAATAAGACCTAAATAATATATGGGAACACCCCGAAGAAAACGGATCCAAATAAAGTATTAAACGCTAATAGAGCTTTAACGCACGTTTTCGAGAAAACCCGAAAACGATTTTAAGTGTCAAATGCAGACGTTGTAAAGTGAGTGGTTAACTGGGGAAGAAATAAAAGAAAAGAAATTAAAAACTCAAAATAAACGTCGGGCTGCAAACAAATCCCGGTCATGGTAGTATAGTGAAATGTAAGCGACCGGATGTCGAACCGTGGGACTAATATACATATAATAGTACCTAAGCGTGTCACAAAAAAGGGTTAATTGACTTGTATTATAAATAAAAAGGAAATAAAATAAACTAAGTTAATAAATAAATTAAACGGGACTCTGGTTAGGTTAATGATCTGCTTAATTATGCTATCTCTACTGGTTTAATTATAATTGTTTGGCAATTCCTCTTATTATCTTAAGGACTAAATCATAGCCTCAAAAGAACTCGTTTACCTAAAAATGCAAGGTTCTAATCAAGGTTCAAGCACAATGCGTGTAAACGGACGGTTTAGATATGAGAAATTATTTATGCATATGAAAATCTACTAATATTAAATCATAATAAGTTTTCTCCAAATTTACGGCTTAATTAACCTATCTATTTATCACCTAGTCTGATCAAATAGACTTAGCAAGCAATTTAATAAACTCATGACATTTATTAAAAGGCGAGAGATAAGCTTTAAAACGCAACAACTGTATATATTAATTAAAAATATTGTATAATTAATACAAACTAATAACTTAGACATAAATAATTCTAGCCTAACATATTAAATAGATAAACAGAAACAAGAGTAGTAGAAATCATCTGTAGTCACTCCTGCATTCGTTCTGCTATTTTGTATACGTAGGACTAGAGGTGGATATGGTGGAATGTAGAAATAAATAAAATGGAGAAGGCGGGAGAAGAGAAATGGATGATGTGTGAGGTTTGTGGTGAAGTGGAGCGATGGGTCATCGATGGATGGATTGATGGTGGAGGATCTGTTTTGTGGTGAAGTTACGTGCGTTTATATAGGGAAAGGAAGAAGCAGCAGAGAAGGAAGAAGAAGGAGGAGACAGGCTGGATCACGCGTGAACAAGATAAGGGAGTCATTGATTGCTCCTCATTAATTGCAGGGGACAGAGCTGAGGAAATAAGGTGGTCGACGGGCGAAGTAGATGGATATTGTAGAAACAAGTCAACGGGCGAAGTCGCCTAAGCGACTGATTTTAGTTACGTCCGCCTAAGCAACCGCCTCTGTTTGGGCGGTTCCATACATGTCCGCCTCTACAACCGCCTGAAACTAGGCGGTTCCCCTTGGTTCTCCGCTTGTCGTCCGCCTTCACTACCGCCCAAAGCTAGGCGGTTCTTCTTGCGTCCGCCTTCACTACCCCCACATCTAGGCGGTTGCTTGTGATTCGTCCGCCCCCTCAACAGGCGGTTACACATGCGGTCACAAGCATAAGCATTGACCTATTTTCCTTCCGACTTTGACCGGCTCTAGATTCTTCGTTTGGACTCCGTTTTCTAAGCCGTTTGCGTCTATGCGTTCGTCTCCTCGTCTACTTTACTCCCGGCTTGGTTTTCCTCATGTTAAACCAATAATTGTGAGATAAAAATAAAAACATAAACTAGAGGAAAACTAACCGAAGTGGAGAAATGAGCAAGAAAAGTGCTAATATTATATATGAAATACACCTATAAAACAGGCTCATTTGGACACTTATCATCAAACGAACCCGTAAAAATTATAAGTCATTAAATAAATATTATTAAGCATTTATGAAAGCTTAATAACCAATAAAAAAAAGAAACGAGAAAATTTCAGAAAACGGGCCCAGTTAGTGAACAGTACCTAAACCGGGTAAAATAACGGGCGTTTTTGTAAAAGACGAAAACACTCCAGTTAGTATACTATATGGGGGCCGGTTTTTACTAGTTAAATAACCCTCACACACACACATGTAACTAGTTAACAAATAAAGAGAACCAAAAGCAAAGTTAAAGTAAAAAGCAACCCCCACACTCTCTCACATCTTATTCTCTCATTTCCTCTCATCTCTCTCCTACTCTCTTCCCCTCCACCGATTTCTCTCTCTCTCTCTCTCTCTCTGGTTGGCGATTTTGTAGAGCTTCAAGAAGCTCCAACGGCAACTCTCACTCTCTCTCCCATGCTCTACCTCCATTTGAGCTCCAATCACAAAAATAATTACATATTTGTAATCCCCTCATCATCCTCTACACTTCTCTCTTTTCAAAATCCAAAAATGAGGAAGTTCATCTCCATGGGTTTTCCCCATTCAAAGAGAAAATGGCACCAATGTAAAGCTTGGAGTCTCCTCTCTCCATTAAGGTAAAAATCTACATGAAAAACTCATGTTTTCCCCACCTTACTTCATAACCGATTTTTTCCTCCTTGTAATGCTTTGTTTTCTCTCTTTTTCTTGAGCATAATACCAACCTTGCAATTGTGGTGGATTCACCTTGTTGAACCAAGGCCTAAAATCCCTCTAATACACTCCAAAGGTAAACCCTAGAAATCTTGTTCTAAACATTTTTATGAACTAGCATTAATTAAGGAGCTAGTATATTAATTACATGTATTTTATGTGCTTTGGGTGATGGGAATGGAGTTTGGCAACTCCATTCCCAATGTGGCCGGTTTGGGCAAGGAAGAAAGGAAGAAGAGAATTAAAAGGGAATGAAGGAATTATAAGCTCAAGGTGAGAGCTCCTTCCTAATGTTAAATTCTATTGCATTAGAGTAATGGGAATGGGTAAAATATTTAAAGAACCCAAACCTTGTGCAAGTATTGAGGATTGTGAAGTTTGAGTATTTAAGAGCAAGTATTTGAATTGTAGGCTTTGGAGCCAATGTGATGTGTATGTATTGGAATTGTGGATTGAGAAAGTATTGAGGAATTTATTTGTATGTGTGCTGGTAGAACCCTTGTGGTTTGGCTAGATTAGGAATGAGTTTGATGAGAAAGTACATATGTGGATAAGTGGGAAATGTAGATGAACTATGGCAAAATTTTGGTAGGAATCGAGCATTAAAGAATGACTTGGTGAATGGGAAAACCAAGGGTGTATGGAGTTAGTAGAGATTTTAATAACTATGAGTAGTAGTTGTGGTAAGAGAATGAAAGAATGAAAATCTGTAGCAAGAGTTGTTGAATGGTGTTGGAGAAACTAGGAGAACTTATGTACATGACCTAGGGAGTGAGTGTTGGACTTGAAGAGGAGAGGCAATGCATTGTAGGCCTTGGGAATGGCATTAGGAGAGGAAATTATGTATGGAGGAGGTAGGAACCAAAATCTGTATCAAAGAGGTATTAAATTGCATTGTAGAGCTAGGAAGTTAGTGTACAAGATTTGGTAAGAGGAGAGTTGGACTTGGGTATAGGTAATGTAATGGCTTGGAAATGTATTTGGGATACTAGTAATGGTATTGGTAGGAGAAGTATTGGATATGAGAATTGAGTTTTAAAATCTGTAGCATAAGTGTAACAAAAGCTGTTACAAGTGTTGGAAAAGAAGTGAGGGAATTGTGTAAGTTGTTTGATGGATTAGTAATGGATTTGGTGGATGAATTAAGGTGATTTAGAGGGCTTAAATAGTACTAAAACATGTTAGGATGTATGTAGGAAGATTGGGGAAACAATGGGTGAAATTGGGAATGAAAAATAAGGTCTGTAGCACAATCTGCTATAGTCCGACCCAGAGCCTGGATTGGACAGTGGGTCGGACGGGGCTTAAGCATCGATAATCAACCTTTCTGGAATGGTCCGACCCAGGGCTGTGAGTCGGACATGGGTCGGACAGGCAAAAACAAAACTGTGTCGAAGTTACTAACTTCGTCCGACCCAGAGGGTGAGTCGGACGTGGTTCGAACAGAGCATAGACAACAGAACCGAAACTACTGGAATGGTCCGACCCAGGGCTTGGATCGGACGGTGGGTCGGACGACCCATAACTTACAAAAAAAAACTATAGGATTATAACTAGTATATATATATGTATACCCACCTATACATATGTATATATATATGTAAGTAAACCATGGATGAGTAATGAAAGGTAAGTAAATGAAATATAAGTGAAAAGAAGGTAAAGACTTAGTCAGTATGAGTTAGGAAACGTAAGAGTAATCGAATTAAGTTAATGATAGTTAGATTAATCATTCGATTGTATGTATATCATAGGAATTTGATTTGGGAACACCGGAGGAACATTGGGATACAAGTACGACGGTGAACGGTATGATTTCTTCATGCCCTGTATCCTAATCTGGTTACCCCAATTTGTGTGCTTATTTGATCACCTAAATAAGATAAATGCATGAATCGGACTATATTACACTTACCTGTGCTTGACTTATGTTGTTCTTGATATTTATTGTCTTGAACACTAGTTTGTATAATTCATGAAATATATGAATGATGATGAATGGTATTTGAATCTTGTATTGTACTTAAGTATTGTATTGTATTTCATATGAATGGGTATTGGGCAATGTATTTATGTTTGTGGCTTGTATGAATGACTTCTGCTAATTCCTAACTACCTAACTCCTAACTTAAGTGAGTAAATTGGAATGAGTAGAAGTCCGATATAGCTTCGGCACGCGTGAGGATGAGGAGACACAAGAGGTTGGATCCGATTCCTGACTCTTAAACTGGTCCGCGGCCCAAATCCCTTAAATGGGTAGCATCCCGGATTGGTGAGTCAAGTAAATCCCGGTGGTTGGACGGAGTAGTCCCCGGGCCGGAGGTCCCGACGACTTAACATGAGTAAGAGTAAGTAAGTAAGTAAGTATGTATGAGTATGAGTATGTATGTGAAGTACTGTGGAACGAGTAAAAGAATAATCTCCACCCGATTAACCCGGGTGGACCAACATGAGCTAACAAGTATGGTGGATTGCGTATGTATTGTGTATGTACTGTATATGTATTGTGTATTGCAGATTTCGAAAAGGTAAGAACGTATCTGATGGTTCGTATAGTATACCGTATATGTATTGATGAGTATGCAATGAGGTGTATGTATGTATTCATTGTGTAATGTATTGTAACATTGTGTATAAGAGCATGTATACATGTATGTTTGAATGAAATCAATCGCATGTATTCGACCAAGTGGTCGGCGTACCCTCACTAGCACACGGGGTATGCGGTTATCATGCTCAGCGGAAGCTGACCCCTTCGGGGGAACGTTTTTAGTGTGCAGGTACCCAAGAGGATATAGTCAAGGCTCGAGACCGGTGACTACATTTGGATAGTAGTAGTAGAATGTAGATGTGTACTAATTAGCACACCCCTTGTACTTAGGAAGTAAGTAGTTGTGAGGAATGGGTAGATGTAGACTCTTAATGAGTATGTATGGAATTGAAAGAGGTATTCTACTTGTGTAGGAATCTTAGTAAACTCGGTGTACTAGCATGTATTGAACTTATGGAGTATTGTATTGAATGGGAAGTTGTAATACCTAATTGGTAATTGTAGTGAAGATCGTATTTGTGTAGCACTCGGATATTCCGGTCCATCAGACCGATGCTGTATGTAGAAGTAGTAGCCGTGTTAGTCACGTGGGTGACTAACGGCATTGTATCACCCGCTGTATGTAAGGATGTATCCGCTGCGTGACTCGGGAAGCACGAGGAGATTAGACGGTAATGATTGTATTAATGGTAGGGGTGTTACAAAAAGTGGTATCAGAGCGAAGTATCGCTCTGAGGACTGGAAATACCGAGTTTAGGGAATACCGAGTTAGGATTTAGAAGCTTAGGGCTAAGGGCTGAGTGTTAGCATTAGAGATATGCTAGATAGGAACTCCCGGTGAGTACCGGATACCTACAATACCAGTCCCGCCCACCGCATCCCCGTTGTATAACTTGGGAAAGGACGCCAGAGAGAGGAAAGACCTCTCATACCCGGGGAAACCCGATCTGGCAGTTGGGAAACAATCGCACGGTAAACAAGAACCGACACGTAATAGATGCCGAGAACTGGAAGTCCCGGAGATGGATCCCGGTTGGACCACAACACCCGCACTTATAGCGGTAGGATGAGCACTCCAATCACAAGGAGGCTGCAACTTACAACAGCATGGGGCGACGTGCTTAGCAGTCGCGAAACCTAGCTAGTCAACCAACAGGGAAAGAAGCACTCACCGTGTAACGGAATGGAAAAGGGAGCAGTAACGGAACCCGAGACACAAGTCTACAGATAGTAATACTTGAATAATACCACCAACGGTATGCTGGCTGACTAAGGACATCGTCGGAAGCGGTTAGTTCCAAAACTACGACGCCAAACAGTTACAATACCTGGCCGACATAGCTTACACAGATACAAGGATATCCACGGGATACAAACCGATAGGACTACAAGGGTAGTGCCTAAACAAGCTAAGGCTCGATAACCACGGTAACCCGGTGGGAACGAGCAACAAGGGAAAACATAAAACTAAATAAATGGGGATTCCTAAGGATTGGAGAAGTACCCCGACCAAGACAACCATGTCAAGATCAATGAGAAGCTACT
The DNA here is from genome assembly GCA_023374045.1 of Limonium bicolor. NCBI lineage: Eukaryota > Viridiplantae > Streptophyta > Magnoliopsida > Caryophyllales > Plumbaginaceae > Limonium > Limonium bicolor. Next base: position 115,682,215 of record CM041783.1, read on the forward strand.
TAAAAGGATCGAGTATCCCAATCATAAATCAACAAGATCCAGGGAAGAGTCAACAAGACTATCAAATACAAGCAGAAACCATACCAAGATTGGTATAGGATTACCCAAAAACACCGGTACCACGCACTTGCCACGGCAAGTGCAGTAAAGACAGAGATAAGTAAAGGAACTCTAACGCACCACAGGTACATAGTAATGTACCGTGACTACGATGAAGCAATTACTGGATCACAATCCTGACAATGAAAGATGGAACCTTGGAAAGGCCTAACGGCCCGACCACTTCATTTAGAACATACCAGTCTACGAGAAGCCAGACTTAGTCAAGACCTCAAACATGGCTATGCCATGAGAGACTCCTTTTAACACCGAACCGCAATTTTAACCCAGATTTTCCTTTCAAACCACAACTTTTCTTTTAAACCTTAGATTTTAAAAGCAAACCAACAGAATTACGGTGAGTATCAAAGAATGATACAAGAGGAGTTGAAAATAGAATACTTCACCTAGGCGTGTGACGAACACAACGAGTGTACCAGTTACGGGATGTGGGACAACCGCACTCCGAAGGAGCTTGCGGGCCTGACATATAGTTAGGTAAGTGGTAACGTATCAACAAGGTACCCCACGTATGTATACATGTAGTGTGCGACACACGGGAAGTAGTCAACTCCGTTCTACGGACCGTGAGTGAGTTCAAATCAGAACAGCTGGACACCTCAGACGATCAAGTATCAAGGAACTCAGAGAATCCATCTGAAGATGAGGAATAAGAACTAGGAAGTGCAAAGAGCACATACTAGTAAGTATAGACATTGGATATGTCTCAAATAATCCAAGAAACTACCTGATAGCTGGATGGCATACCCAGCCTAAACACAGTAAGGCGAATGCCTAACGTGAACCTAACGATGCTCAACAAATGGGGCGGAATTCCCAAGAGCAACCCCAAGATTACCACAAGTATACTCCATCATTGAAGGGGATACCAAACCTAGTCTTAAGCACTAGGAGCAAGTGTAAACAGTCTACCCAAGAAAGGGAGACGTTATAACCCAAAAAGGGACAACTCAAGTACGATACCACAAGACGGTACAGTGGACAACAGATCATAAACATTAGCCGGATGTAACGGTATAATCTAACAACACCCACGAGCAATCCTTGAGGGTTACTGGATTAACAACAGCCAAACAAAGCGTCAAGATAAGAATACAGGAGCTGGAACGAACTCTCGGTTAAGACACCGAAGGGATTTCACTTGACAGGAAATACCCTAGTCTACAAAAGGCACTGATCAGCACCAATTGCCTAAGAGTCTCCTTGAACGGAAGCGTGATGCCACGACTTACCATGGAGCCCAATAATATCTCCAACCTATGACAGTATACATGGAGTGGAAACATGTATAAGCAGCTTGCAAGAGCATAGCTTGCAGCAATACGGCTTAGAAGCCGTAAACCAAATACGTTACATAAACTTAAACGGTTGCAAAACCTGTACCATTTGTTAACAAGACTTGCAAGAGGTATTGCCTCATACGACAAGAAATCAACAACTAGACCACCAATTCAAACCCAACTCTATGAGTGGCTTGGACTAATGGCTATCTCAATGTCACTGTCACTAGAGCATCACCCTGGTATACAGTAGACAAACTCTTAATTTTCCTTCATGCCTTCTGTAGCAGTGGTAGCACAGAGGCATAAGAATCATGATGATGCCAACATTGGCCTAGTCCACACTTGGACACTACGAGAAACCCAAGGGAAGGTACCCCTCGTTAGCCAAAGACCACCAATGTGGTGAAGATGCGAACCCTTAGAAAGGCTTCCATCTATTAAATAGTAAAGCCTACGCTTATAAATATTACGAAGACGCGATGGAATAAGGAAACGAGATTTCCAAACCATCACGACTTAAGGAGCAAGCATACTCCGTATGCACCCAAGCATGTGGTGAACCGTTGTATAACACCAACATGATAAACCTTGTCATGAGACCTATGAGTGGAGACAACACCTCAACAAGAACTTTCACCTATCAGTGATGAAATACTCTTCAATTAGAGAACGGGACCAGAAAACCCTAGAGTTCTTGGGATGTCCCGGTGATATGCATACAAGTGGAACTACACAGCTAGAGCTGTAACTAATGCTCAGCTTTGAGAGGATAGTAATTGTCAAAATAATCAATGTGAATACACGTTGAACACCACATATGACTAACGCTCAACAAAGTGCTTATAACCCGATGAATTACCTCATCTCAGTCAACCGAGTTATTTGGCAGACTATATCATATGAGGAAGTATTGAGGTAAGCTACCTACACATGAAACCTAAATTGAAATAAAACATCCCCACAATGGGAAGATAATATTATTGCGGTATACTACACAACCGTCATATATCCGAACTAGGAACCCCCTAGTTATGTACACCAGAAGGAAATGGTGCCAATGATAAGAGCAATAAGTAAAGAGGAACTACCACATAACATAACAGTAAAAACAATGTTGTGCCATGATAAGAATACGTGCGCAACAAGCGACCGCTATGAGGGAGTAATAGATAATGACACGGAGTATAAGTATGAGACAGACAGAAATATTCTTTCCTATCACATAAGTGACTTACTGCCAAGCGTTTACGCCTCTGCACTCTATATGGGTGTTTTGGCATTGCACTTGTGCAGCTAATGACCTAATGGGATGGCTAGGGATATGGAGAATGTAAACCGTAGTAAACCCTTGTTTTCACCACAAACATGCATAAGCCAGTCAAGCATTCTTAGCAACAGACCTGCGGCCTAAGGCCAAAGGAGCACGAAGAGTGTGAACACACTAACAATCACAGTTGTGAATTCCAATGGAATAAAAGAGTGAAAAGGGACTTAAGAAAGTCACAAGGACTGACGCATAGAAAATGCAAGGTTATACAAGTAAAGGACACTTGTACTGAACCAGAAGAACTGGTATAATTCAAAAGCTGTGACAACAGAGGAAGCACTACAACTGAGTAGTGACTTAACCTCGCCCGACAATAGCCGGAGGAACTTAACGAATAATCATAGAAGCACGAATAGCATGTGCAGTAGATTACCAGAGCTGGTTATAAATCTTAAACTCATTGAGTTCAAACACGGTAAAAGAATACCACATTTGTCTAGTAAACCTTATTCCCATAATAGATGGATAAAAAAGGTGATGTTACAGCACATTAAGGATAACAAGAAGGGTGAACAACCCGAGTTATCAGGGTCACGCAGCAGAAGCTAGTGGGGCCTAGCTAGGAGATAATACCTAGTAAGTATAACAAAATGTCTATTAATGCCTTGAAGCCTAATAGGCTAGAACCGAATTAATGATGAGTTTAATAAACTCATATAGAAATCCTTGGTGCAAAGACTAAACCATTGGTATGGTTAAGACCCCCTTTGACCAGAGCATATTATACAGTATACCCGTAGTGAAGCTAACGCTTTAGATTGCCCAAATTGATTAAACCAATGCTTATATAATAATATATGGTAGATTACGTGGGCGTAATCCCTTTTAAGGGGGGTAGAGCGAATACCGCTTAATACAATTTTGTGAAAAAAATAAAACACATAAACCATAATGTGCATAGCACAAATGAGAATCAAATTGATGATTGATACTATGTTAAATAAGTAACTCATTCATATTGTAATTATGGAACTAGGCATTAACATGTAAATACCATATGATGAATATATCCAGCTTGTAACACCAGTGTAAGATTTTAATAAACGAGATAATGAGTAGTGGACGGAGCTCCACAAGAATGGTAGCCTTTGAAGAAGTAGTACGAAATGAATGAGAGTAGTAGATGAATGAAGTTTATGAGTAGTGGAATCGTAGTAATTACTTGAAGCAAATTGAAGTCAACTAAATTTCATAAGTATGGTAATCCCTAGTTAGAATAATTGGAATGATGGAGAGTAATGGAGGGAAGTAGTGAAGGTTGATGAAATGAGCATTTAGGTATCGAATCACGGAGTAAAGCATTTGGGGAAGTAGAGTGAGGATGATTGATGGATTGATTCCATCCTTTGGAGATGTATGGATTCGTAATCACAACTAGAAGAGTAAAAAGATAGAAAATGAAAATAATTAAATTATTTGTTTGATTGAATCTGATGTGGGAAGTCGAACTTGATCCTGATCAGATCAAGGAATCGAACACAAATTGGAGTGAAAGATAGTTCAACTCTGGTGCTGATCACATCAGGTTCGAACGATTCTCGAAGCTCCCCTCAAGTGGTCACAAGATCACGCATAGGATAGATGTAAATATAAACTGGAATTTGGAGTTGTATGTTTAGAAGGATTCCTAAGTAGCTGCTGGGAAAGATTTCCTAGCTTGAGACTAAGTATTTGTTAGAAGCTTACATCAGAGAAGGTAGCAGTATATTATGTTGTATATTTCAAGGGCAGCGGGACATAGAGGGTCCTGTGTCTAGATGACCTGAGTGCCTGCGGGATTATATGTTATTGCATTCCTTGGGAATAGCTTTGCATTGTATGTATGTATAATTGGTAATGAGGAACCGGATGGTCGGTAGTAATGGCGGATTGGAGTAATTATTGGGCATTAGTATGGCATGGTATGGTATAGTATGTAGGAACCTTGAGTGACGGATTTGGGATTGGTAAGGAGAAGAACGTATGGCTTTGGCTTAGATAAGTATGGATGAGTAGTATAGTAACCCCATGACCTCGAGCAACTTGAGGACAAGTTCTTAAAGGGGTAGATTGAAATACCCCGAACTTAATATAGGGTTTAAATTAATCTAACGTATTTGAGGGCCTAATGGTACCTAATTAATACTGGTAAGGAAAAATAAATCCAAAAGAATAAATAAACGCTTAAAAAGCGGAAAACGCTAAATAAGCGTTAAATAACGTAGGAGGTATGAGACCTCGGTTAGAGTATTATATGGATTCTAAAGGTTTAATAAGACCTAAATAATATATGGGAACAACTCCCAAAGAAAACGTTCCAAATAATGTATTAAACGCTAATAGAGCTTTAACACACGTTTTTTCAGAAAACCCGAAAACGTGATTTTAAGTGGTCAAACGAACCCGTAAAATTTATAAGTCATTAAAATAATTTATTAAGCATTTATGAAAGCTTAATAACCAATAAAAATAAAGAAACGAGAAAATTCTGGAAAACGGGCCCGGTTAGTGAACAGTACCTAAACCGGGTAAAATAACGGGTGTTTCTGTAAAAGACGAAAAACGCTCCAGTTAGTATACTATATGGGGCCGGTTTTTACTAGTTAAATAACCCCTCACACACACATGTAACTAGTTAACAAATAAGAGAACCAAAAAGCAAAGTAATAAAGTAAAAGGCAACCCCCACACTCTCTCACCTCTTATTCTCTCATTTCCTCTCATCTATCTCCTACTCTCTTCCCCTCCACCGATTTCTCTCTCTTCTCTCCCTCTGGTTGGGCGATTTTGTAGAGCTTCAAGAAGCTCCAATGGCAACTCTCACTTCTCTCCCATGCTCTACCTCCACTCTACGAGCTCCAATCACAAAAAATAATTACATATTTGTAATCCCCTCATCATCCTCTACACTTCTCTCTTTTCAAAATCCAAAAATGAGGAAGTTCACCTCCATGGGTTTTCCCCATTCAAAGAGAAAATGGCATCAATGTAAAGCTTGGAGTCTCCTCTCTCCATTAAGGTAAAAATCTACATGAAAAACTCATGTTTTCCCCACCTTACTTCATAACCGATTTTTGCCTCCTTGTAATGCTTTGTTTTCTCTCTTTTTCTTGAGCATAATACCAACCTTGCAATGGTGGTGGATTCACCTTGTTGAACCAAGGGCTAAAATCCCTTTAAATACACTCCAAAGGTAAACCCTAGAAATCTTGTTCTAAACATTTTTATGAACTAGCATTAATTAAGGGCTAGTATATTAATTACATGTTTTTATGTGCTTTGGGTGATGGGAATGGAGTTTGGCAACTCCATTCCCAATGTGGCCGGTTTGGGCAAGGAAGAAAGGAAGAAGAGAATTAAAAAGGGAATGAAGGAATTATAAGCTCAAGGTGAGAGCTCCTTCCTAATGTTAAATTCTATTGCATTAGAGTAATGGGAATGGGTAAAATATATAAAGAACCCAAAACCTGTGCTAGTATTGAGGATTGTGAAGTTTGAGTATTTAAGAGCAAGTATTTGAATTGTAGGCTTTGGAGCCAAATGTGATGTGTATGTGTATTGGAATTGTGGATTGAGAAAGTATTGAGGAATTTATATTTGTATGTGTGCTGGTAGAACCCTTGTGGTTTGGCTAGATTAGGAATGAGTTGATGAGAAGTACATATGTGGATAAGTGGGAAATGTAGATGAACTATGGCAAAATTTTGGTAGGAATCGAGCATTAAAGAATGACTTGGTGAATGGGAAAACCAAGGGTGTATGGAGTTAGTAGAGATGTTTAATAACTATGAGTAGTAGTTGTGGTAAGAGAATGAAAGAATGAAAATCTGTAGCAAGAGTTGTTGAATTGTGTTGGAGAAACTAGGAGAACTTATGTACATGACCTAGGGAGTGAGTGTTGGACTTGAAGAGGAGAGGCAATGCATTGTAGGCCTTGGGAATGGCATTAGGAGAGGAAATTATGTATGGAGGAGGTGGGAACCAAAATCTGTAGCAAAGAGGTATTAAATTGCATTGTAGAGCTAGGAAGAATTAGTGTACAAGATTTGGTAAGAGGAGAGTTGGACTTGGGTATAGGTAATGTAATGGCTTGGAAATGTATTTGGGATACTAGTAATGTTATTGGTAGGAGAAGTATTGGATGTGAGAATTGAGTTTTAAAATCTGTAGCATAAGTGTAACAAAAGCTGTTACAAGTGTTGGAAAAGAAGTGAGGGAATTGTGTAAGTTGTTTGATGGATTTAGTAATGGATTTGGTGGATGAATTAAGGTGATTTAGAGGGCTTAAATAGTACTAAAACATTTTAGGATGTATGTAGGAAGATTGGGGAAACAATGGGTGAAATTGGGAAGGAAAAATAAGGTCTGTAGCACAATCTGCTACCGTCCGACCCAGAGCCTGGATCGGACAGTGGGTCGGACGGGGCTTAAGTATCGATAATCAACCTTTCTGGAATGGTCCGACCCAGGGCTGTGAGTCGGACATGGGTCGGACAGGCAAAAAAAACTGTGTCGAAGTTACTGACTTCGTCCGACCCAGAGGGTGAGTCGGACGTGGTTCGGACAGAGCATAGACAACAGAACCGAAACTACTGGAATGGTCCGACCCAGGGCTTGGATCGGACGGTGGGTCGGACGACCCATAACTTACAAAAAAAAAACTATAGGATTATAACTAGTATATATATATGTATACCCACCTATACATATGTATATATATATGTAAGTAAACCATGGATGAGTAATGAAAGGTAAGTAAATGAAATATAAGTGAAAAGAAGGTAAAGACTTAGTCAGTATGAGTTAGGAAACGTAAGAGTAATCGAATTAAGTTAATGATAGTTAGATTAATCATTCGATTGTATGTATATCATAGGAATTTGATTTGGGAACACCGGAGGAACGTTGGGATACAAGTACGACGGTGAACGGTATGATTTCTTCATGCCTTGTATCCTAATCTGGTTACCCCGATTTGTGTGCTTATTTGATCACCTAAATAAGATAAATGCATGAATCGGACTATATTACACTTACCTGTGCTTGACTTATGTTGTTCTTGATATTTATTGTCTTGAACACTAGTTTGTATAATTCATGAAATATGAATGATGATGAATGGTATTTGAATCTTGTATTGTACTTAAGTATTGTATTGTATTTCATATGAATGGGTATTGGGCAATGTATTTATGTTTGTGGCTTGTATGAATGACTTCTGCTAATTCCTAACTACCTAACTCCTAACTTAAGTGAGTAAATTGGAATGAGTAGAAGTCCGATATAGCTTCGGCACGCGTGAGGATGAGGAGACACAAGAGGTTGGATCCGATTCCTGACTCTTAAACTGGTCCGCGGCCCAAATCCCTTAAATGGGTAGCATCCCGGATTGGTGAGTCAAGTAAATCCCGGTGGTTGGACGGAGTAGTCCCCGGGCCGGAGGTCCCGACGACTTAACATGAGTAAGAGTAAGTAAGTAAGTAAGTATGTATGAGTATGAGTATGTATGTGAAGTACTGTGGAACGAGTAAAAGAGTAATCTCCACCCGATTAACCCGGGTGGACCAACATGAGCTAACAAGTATGGTGGATTGCGTATGTATTGTGTATGTACTGTATATGTATTGTGTATTGCAGATTTCGAAAAGGTAAGAACGTATCTGATGGTTCGTATAGTATACCGTATATGTATTGATGAGTATGCATTGAGGTGTATGTATGTATTCATTGTGTAATGTATTGTAACATTGTGTATAAGAGCATGTATACATGTATGTTTGAATGAAATCAATCGCATGTATTCGACCAAGTGGTCGGCGTACCCTCACTAGTACACGGGGTATGCGGTTATCATGCTCAGCGGAAGCTGACCCCTTCGGGGGAACGTTTTTAGTGTGCAGGTACCCGAAGAGGATATAGTCAAGGCTCGAGACCGGTGACTACATTTGGATAGTAGTAGTAGAATGTAGAGGTGTACTAATTAGCACACCCCTTGTACTTAGGAAGTAAGTAGTTGTGAGGAATGGGTAGATGTAGACTCTTAATGAGTATGTATGGAATTGAAAGAGGTATTCTACTTGTGTAGGAATCTTAGTAAACTCGGTGTACTAGCATGTATTGAACTTATGGAGTATTGTATTGAATGGGAAGTTGTAATACCTAATTGGTAATTGTAGTGAAGATCGTATTGTGTAGCACTCGGATATTCCGGTCCATCAGACCGATGCTGTATGTAGAAGTAGTAGCCTTGTTAGTCACGTGGGTGACTAACGGCATTGTATCACCCGCTGTATGTAAGGATGTATCCGCTGCGTGACTCGGAAAGCACGAGGAGATTAGACGGTAATGATTGTATTAATGGTAGGGGTGTTACAAAAAGTGGTATCAGAGCGAAGTATCGCTCTGAGGACTGGAAATACCGAGTTTAGGGAATACCGAGTTAGGATTTAGAAGCTTAGGGCTAAGGGCTGAGTGTTAGCATTAGAGATATGCTAGATAGGAACTCCGGTGAGTACCGGATACCTACAATACCAGTCCCGCCCCCCCGCATCCCCGTTGTATAACTTGGGAAAGGACGCCAGAGAGAGGAAAGACCTCTCATACCCGGGGAAAACCCGATCTGGCAGTTGGGAAACAATCGCACGGTAAACAAGAACCGACACGTAATAGATGCCGAGAACTGGAAGTCCCGGAGATGGATCCCGGTTGGACCACAACACCCGCACTTAATAGCGGTAGGATGAGCACTCCAATCACAAGGAGGCTGCAACTTACAACAGCATGGGGCGACGTGCTTAGCAGTCGCGAAACCTAGCTAGTCAACCAACAGCAGGAAAGAAGCACTCACCGTGTAACGGAATGGAAAAGGGAGCAGTAACGGAACCCGACACAAGTCTACAGATAGTAATACTTGAATAATACCACCAACGGTATGCTGGCTGACTAAGGACATCGTCGGAAGCGGTTAGTTCCAAAACTACGACGCCAAACAGTTACAATACCTGGCCGACATAGCTTACACAGATACAAGGATATCCACGGGATACGAACCGATAGGACTACAAGGGTAGTGCCTAAACAAGCTAAGGCTCGATAACCACGGTAACCCGGTGGGAACGAGCAACAAGGGAAAACATAAAACTAAATAAATGGGGATTCCTAAGGATTGGAGAAGTACCCCGACCAAGACAACCATGTCAAGATCAATGAGAAGCTACTTAAAAGGATCGAGTATCCCAATCATAAATCAACAAGATCCAGGGAAGAGTCAACAAGACTATCAAATACAAGCAGAAACCATACCAAGATTGGTATAGGATTACCCAAAAACCACCGGTACCACGCACTTGCCACGGCAAGTGCAGTAAAGACAGAGATAAGTAAAGGAACTCTAACGCACCACAGGTACATAGTAATGTACCGTGACTACGATGAAGCAATTACTGGATCACAATCCTGACACTGAAAGAATGGAACCTTGGAAAGGCCTAACGGCCCGACCACTTCATTTAGAACATACCAGTCTACGAGAAGCCAGACTTAGTCAAGACCTCAAACATGGCTATGCCATGAGAGACTCCTTTTAACACCGAACCGTAATTTTAACCCAGATTTTCCTTTCAAACCACAACTTTTCTTTTAAACCTTAGATTTTAAAACCAAACCAACAGAATTACGGTGAGTATCAAAGAATGATACAAGAGGAGTTGAAAATAGAATACTTCACCTAGGCGTGTGACGAACACTACGAGTGTACCAGTTACGGGATGTGGGACAACCGCACTCCGAAGGAGCTTGCGGGCCTGACATATAGTTAGGTAAGTGGTAACGTATCAACAAGGTACCCCACGTATGTATACATGTAGTGTGCGACACACGGGAAGTAGTCAACTCCGTTCTACGGACCGTGAGTGAGTTCAAATCAGAACAGCTGGACACCTCAGACGATCAAGTATCAAGGAATTCAGAGAATCCATCTGAAGATGAGGAATAAGAACTAGGAAGTGCAAAGAGCACATACTAGTAAGTATAGACATTGGATATGTCTCAAATAATCCAAGCAACTACCTGATAGCTGGATGGCATACCCAGCCTAAACACAGTAAGGCGAATGCCTAACGTGAACCTAACGATGCTCAACAAACGGGGCGGAATTCCCAAGAGCAACCCCAAGATTACCACAAGTATACTCCATCATTGAAGGGGATACCAAACCTAGTCTTAAGCACTAGGAGCAAGTGTAAACAGTCTACCCAAGAAGGGAGACGTTATAACCCAAAAAGGGACAACTCAAGTACAATACCACAAGACGGTACAGTGGACAACAGATCATAAACATTAGCCGGATGTAACGGCATAATCTAACAACACCACGAGCAATCCTTGAGGGTGACTGGATTAACAACAGCCAAACAAAGCGTCAAGATAAGAATACAGGAGCTGGAACGAACACTCGGTTAAGACACCGAAGGGATTTCACTTGACAGGAAATACCCTAGTCTACAAAAGGCACTGATCAGCACCAGATTGCCTAAGAGTCTCCTATGAACGGAAGCGTGATGCCACGACTTACCATGGAGCCCAATAATATCTCCAACCTATGACAGTATACATGGAGTGGAAACATGTATAAGCAGCTTGCAAGAGCATAGCTTGCAGCAATACGGCTCAGAAGCCGTAAACCAAATACGTTACATAAACTTAAACGGTTGCAAAACCTGTACCATTTGTTAACAAGACTTGCAAGAGGTATTGCCTCATCATACGACAAGAAATCAACAACTGGACCACCAATTCAAACCCAACTCTATGAGTGGCTTGGACTAATGGCTATCTCAATGTCACTGTCACTAGAGCATCACCCTGGTATACAGTACACAAACTCTTAATTTTCCTTCATGCCTTCTGTAACAGTGGTAGCACAGAGGCATAAGAATCATGATAATGCCAACATTGGCCTAGTCCACACTTGGACACTACGAGAAACCCAAGGGAAGGTACCCCTCGTTAGCCAAAGACCACCAATGTGGTGAAGATGCGAACCCTTAGAAAGGCTTCCATCTATTAAAATAGTAAAGCCTACGCTTATAAATATTACTAAGAGGCGATGGAATAAGAAAACGAGATTTCCAAACCATCACGACTTAAGGAGCAAGCATACTCCGTATGCACCCAAGCATGTGGTGAACCGTTGTATAAACACCACATAATAAACCTCGTCATGAGACCTATGAGTGGAGACAACCCCTCAACAAGAACTTTCACCTATCAGTGATGAAATACTCTTCAATTAGAGAACGGGACCAGAAAACCCCTAGAGTTCTTGGGATGTCCCGGTGATATGCATACAAGTGGAACTACACCTAGAGCCTGTAACTAATGCTCAGCTTTGAGAGGACAGTAATTGTCAAAACAATCAATGTGAATACACGTTGAACACCACATATGACTAACGCTCGAGAGAGCTTATAACCCGATGAATTACCTCATCCTCGGTCAACTGAGTTATTTGGCAAACTATATCATGAATGAGGAAGTAATGTGAGGTAAGCTAACCTACACATGAAACCTAAATTGAAATAAAACATCCCCACAATGGGAAGATATATTATTGCGGTATACTACGACAACCGTCATATATACGAACTAGGAACCCCCTAGTGTATGTACACCAGAAGGAAATGGTGCCAATGATAAGAGTAATAAGTAAAGAGGAACTACCACAGTAACAAAAACAGTAAAACAATGTTGTGCATTGAGTAAGAATACGGTGCGCAACAAGCGACCGCTATGAGGGAGTAATAGATAATGACACGGAGTATAAGTATGAGAAGACAGACAAAATATTCTTTCCTATCACATAAGTGACTTACTGCCAAGCGTTTACGCCTCTGCACTCTGTATGACTGGGTGTTTTGGCATTGCACTTGTGCAGCTAATGACCTAATGGGATGGCTAGGGATATGGAGAATGTAAACCGTAGTAAACCCTTGTTTTCACCACAAACATGGCATAAGCCAGTCAAGCATTCTTAGCAACAGACCATGCGGCCTAAGGCCAAAGGAGCACGAAGAGTGTGAAACACACTAACAATCACAGTTGTGAATTCCAGTGGAATAAAAGAGTGAAAAGGGACTTAAGAAAGTCACAAGGACCGACGCATAGAAAATGCAAGGTTATACAAGTAAAGGACACTTGTATTGAACCAGAAGAACTGGTATAATTCAAAAGCTGTTGACAACAGAGGAAGCACTACAACTGAGTAGTGACTTAACCTCGCCCGACAATAAGCCGGAGGAACTTAACGAATAATCGTAGAAGCACGAATAGCATGTGCAGTAGATTACCAGAGAGCTGGTTATAAATCTTAAACTCATTGAGTTCAAACACGGTAAAAGAATACCGCATTTGTCTAGTAAACCTTATTCCCATAATAGACGGATAAAAAGGTGATGTACAGCACATTAAGGATAACAAGAAGGGTGAACAACCCGAGTTATCAGGGTCGCGCAGCAGAAGCTAGTGGGCCCTAGCTAGGAGATAATACCTAGTAAGTATAACAAAATGGCTATTAATGCCTTGAAGCCTAATAGGCTAGAACCGAATTAATGATGAGTTAAATAAACTCATATAGAAATCCTTGGTGCAAAGACTAAACCATTGGTATGGTTAAGACCCCCTTTGACCAGAGCATATTATATAGTATACCGTAGTGAAGCTAAACGCTTCAGATTGCCCAAATTGATTAAACCAATGCTTAATAATAATAACATATGGTAGATTACGTGGGCGTAATCCCTTTTAAGGGGGGTAGAGCGAAAACCGCTTAATATAAGTTTTGTGAATAAAACACATAAACCATAATGTGCATAGCACAAATGAGAATCAAATTGATGATTGATACTATGTTAAATAAACATAAGTACTCATTCATATTGTAATTATGGTAACTAGGCATTAGACATGTAAATACCATAGGATGAATATACCCAGCTTGTAACACCAGTGTAAGAGTATTTGTAAAAGAGGAGTAATGAGTAGTGGACGGAGCTCCACAAGTATGGTAGCCTTTGAAGAAGTTGTACGAAATGAATGAGAGTAGTAGATGAATGAAGTTTATGAGTAGTGGAATCGTAAGTAAATTACTTGAAGCAAATTGAAGTCAACTAAATTTCATAAGTATGGTAATCCCTAGTTAGAATAATTGGAATGATGGAGAGTAATGGAGGGAAGTAGTGAAGGTTGATGAAATGAGCATTTAGGTATCGAATCACGGAGTAAAGCATTTGGGAAGTAGAGTGAGGATGATTGATGGATGATTCCATCCTTTGGAGATGTATGGATTCGTAATCACGACTAGAAAAAGTAAAAAGATAGAAAATGAAAATAATTAAATTATTTGTTTGGTTGAATCTGATGTGGGAAGTCGAACTTGATCCTGATCAGATCAAGGGAAACCAACACAAATTGGAGTGGAAAGATAGTTCAACTCTGGTGCTGATCACATCAGGGTCGAACGATTCTTGAAGCTCCCCTCAAGTGGTCACAAGAATCACGCATAGGATAGATGTAATGAATATAAACTGGAATTTGGAGTTGTATGTTTTAGAAGGATTCCTAAGTAGCTGCTGGGAAGGATTTTCCCTAGACTGGAGACTAAGTATTTGTTAGAAGCTGACATCGGAGAAGGTAGCAGTATATTATGTTGTATTATTTCAAGGGCAGCGGGACATAGAGGGTCCTGTGTCTAGATGACCTGAGTCCCTGCGGGATTATATGTCTATTGCATTGCCTTGGGAATAGCTTTGCATTGTATGTATGTATAAATGGTAATGAGGAACCGGATGGTCGGTAGTAATGCGGATTGGAGTAATTATTGTGCATTAGTATGGCATGGTATGGTATAGTATGTAGGAACCTTGAGTGACGGATTTGGGATTGGTAAGGAGGAAGAACGTATGGCTTTGGCATTAGATAAGTATGGATGAGTAAGTATAGTAACCCCATGACCTCGAGCAACTTTGAGGACAAAGTTCTTAAGGGGGTAGATTGAAATACCCCGAACTTAAATATAGGGTTTAAAACTAATCTAATACGTATTTGAGGGCCTAATGGTACCTAATTAATACTGTTAAGGAAAAAAATAATCCAAAAGAATAAATAAACGCTTAAAAAGCGGAAAACGCTAAATAAGCGTTAAATAACCGTAGGAGGTATGAGACCTCGGTTAGAGTATTATATGGATTCTAAAGGTTTAATAAGACCTAAATAATATATGGGAACAACTCCCGAAGAAAACAGATCCAAATAATGTATTTAAACGCTAATAGAGCTTTAACGCACGTTTTTCGAGAAAACCCAAAAATGTGATTTTAAGTGGTCAAACGAACCCATAAAAATTATAAGTCATTAAATAATATTATTAAGCATTTATGAAAGCTTAATAACCAATAAAAATAAAGAAACGAGAAAATTCTAGAAAACGGGCCCGGTTAGTGAACAGTACCTAAACGGGTAAAATAACGGGCGTTTCTGTAAAAAACGAAAATGCTCCAGTTAGTATACTATATGGGGGCCGGTTTTTACTAGTTAAATAACCCCTCACACACACATGTAACTATTTAACAAATAAAGAGAACCAAAAAGCAAAGTAATAAAGTAAAAGCAACCCCCACACTCCTCACCTCTTATTCTCTCATTTCCTCTCATCTCTCTCCTACTCTCTTCCCCTCCACCATTTCTCTCTCTTCTCTCCCTCTGGTTGGGTGATTTTGTAGAGCTTCAAGAAGCTCCAATGGCAACTCTCACTTCTCTCCCATGCTCTACCTCCATTTGAGCTCCAATCACAAAAATAATTACATATTTGTAATCCCCTCATCATCCTCTACACTTCTTTCTTTTCAAAATCCAAAAATGAGGAAGTTCATCTCCATGGGTTTTCCCCATTCAAAGAGAAAATGGCACCAATGTAAAGCTTGGAGTCTCCTCTCTCCATTAAGGTAAAAATCTACATGAAAAACTCATCTTTCCCCACCTTACTTCATAACCGATTTTTGCCTCCTTGTAATGCTTTGTTTTCTCTCTTTTTCTTGAGCATAATACCAACCTTGCAATGGTGGTGGATTCACCTTGTTGAACCAAGGGCTAAAATCCCTCTTAATACACTCCAAAGGTAAACCCTAGAAATCTTGTTCTAAACATTTTATGAACTAGCATTAATTAAGGGCTAGTATATTAATTACATGTATTTTATGTGCTTTGGGTGATGGGAATGGAGTTTGGCAACTCCATTCCCAATGTGGCCGGTTTGGGCAAGGAAGAAAGGAAGAAGAGAATTAAAAAGGGAATGAAGGAATTATAAGCTCAAGGTGAGAGCTCTTCCTAATGTTAAATTCTATTGCATTAGAGTAACGGGAATATGTAAATATTTAAAGAACCCAAAACCTTGTGCTAGTATTGAGGATTGTGAAGTTTGAGTATTTAAGAGCAAGTATTTGAATTGTAGGCTTTGGAGCCAAATGTGATGTGTATGTGTATTGGAATTGTGGATTGAGAAAGTATTGAGGAATTTATATTTGTATGTGTGCTGGTAGAACCCTTGTGGTTTGGCTAGATTAGGAATGAGTTTGATGAGAAAGTACATATGTGGATAAGTGGGAAATGTAGATGAACTATGGCAAAATTTTGGTAGGAATCGAGCATTAAAGAATGACTTGGTGAATGGGAAAACCAAGGGTGTATGGAGTTAGTAGAGATGTTTAATAACTATGAGTAGTAGTTGTGGTAAGAATGAAAGAATGAAAAATCTGTAGCAAGAGTTGTTGAATGGTGTTGGAGAAACTAGGAGAACTTATGTACATGACCTAGGGAGTGAGTGTTGGACTTGAAGAGGAGAGGCAATGCATTGTAGCCCTTGGGAATGGCATTAGGAGAGGAAATTATGTATGGAGGAGGTAGGAACCAAAATCTGTAGCAAAGAGGTATTAAATTGCATTGTAGAATAGGAAGAATTAGTGTACAAGATTTGGTAAGAGGAGAGTTGGACTTGGGTATAGGTAATGTAATGGCTTGGAAATGTATTTGGGATACTAGTAATGGTATTGGTAGGAGAAGTATTGGATGTGAGAATTGAGTTTTAAAATCTGTAGCATAAGCGTAGCAAAAGCTGTTACAAGTGTTGGAAAAGAAGTGAGGGAATTGTGTAAGTTGTTTGATGGATTTAGTAATGGATTTGGTGGATGAATTAAGGTGATTTAGAGGGCTTAAATAGTACTAAAACATGTTAGGATGTATGTAGGAAGATTGGGAAACAATGGGTGAAATTTGGAAGGAAAAATAAGGTCTGTAGCACAATCTGCTACCGTCCGACCCAGAGCTTGGGTCGGACAGTGGGTCGGACGGGCTTATGCATCGATAATCAACCTTTCTGGAATGGTCCGACCCATGGCTGTGAGTCAGACATGGGTCGGACAGGCAAAAAAAAACTGTGTCGAAGTTACTACTGACTTCGTCCGACCTAGAGGGTGAGTCGGACGTGGGTCGGACAGAGCATAGACAACAGAACCGAAACTACTGGAATGGTCCGACCCAGGGCTTGGATCGGACGGTGGGTCGGACGACCCATAACTTACAAAAAAAAACTATAGGATTATAACTAGTATATATATATGTATACCCACCTATACATATGTATATATATATGTAAGTAAACCATGGTTGAGTAATGAAAGGTAAGTAAATGAAATATAAGTGAAAAGAAGGTAAAGACTTAGTCAGTACGAGTTAGGAAACGTAAGAGTAATCGAATTAAGTTAATGATAGTTAGATTAATCATTCGATTGTATGTATATCATAAGAATTTGATTTGGGAACACCGGAGGAACGTTGGGATACAAGTACGACGGTGAACGGAATGATTTCTTCATGCCCTGTATCCTAATCTGGTTACCCTGATTTGTGTGCTTATTTGATCACCTAAATAAGATAAATGCATGAATCAGACTATATTGCACTTACCTGTGCTTGACTTATGTTGTTCTTGATATTTATTGTCTTGAACACTAGTTTGTATAATTCATGAAATATATGAATGATGATGAATGGTATTCGAATCTTGTATTGTACTTAAGTATTGTATTGTATTTCGTATGAATGGGTATTGGGCAATGTATTTGTGTATGTGGCTTGTATGAATGACTTCTGCTAATTCCTAACTACCTAACTCCTAACTTAAGTGAGTAAATTGGAATGAGTAGAAGTCCGATATAGCTTCGGCCACGCGTGAGGATGAGGAGACACAAGAGGTTGTATCCGATTCCTGACTCTTAAACTGGTCCGCGGCCCAAATCCCTTAAATGGGTAGCATCCCGGATTGGTGAGTCAAGTAAATCCCGGTGGTGGGACGGAGTAGTCCCCGGGCCGGAGGTCCCGACGACTTAACATGAGTAAGAGTAAGTAAGTAAGTATGTATGAGTATGAGTATGTATGCGAAGTACTGTGGAACGAGTAAAAGAGTAATCTCCACCCGATTAACCCGGGTGGACCAACATGAGCTAACAAGTATGGTGGATTGCGTATGTATTGTGTATGTACTGTATATGTATTGTGTATTGCAGATTTCGAAAAGGTAAGAACGTATCTGATGGTTCATATAGTATACCGTATATGTATTGATGAGTATGCATTGAGGTGTATGTATGTATTCATTGTGTAATGTATTGTAACATTGTGTATAAGAGCATGTATGCATGTATATTTGAATGAAATCAATTGCATGTATTCGACCAAGTGGTCGGCGTACCCTCACTAGTACGCGGGGTATGCAGTTATCATGCTCAGCGGAAGCTGACCCCTTCGGGGAACGTTTTTAGTGTGCAGGTACCCGAAGAGGATATGGTCAAGGCTCGAGACCGGTGACTACATTTGGATAGTAGTAGTAGAATGTAGAGGTGTACTAATTAGCACACCCCTTGTACTTAGGAAGTAAGTAGTTGTGAGGAATGGGTAGATGTAGACTCTTAATGAGTATGTATGGAATTGAAAGAGGTATTCTACTTGTGTAGGAATCTTAGTAAACTCGGTGTACTAGCATGTATTGAACTTATGGAGTATTGTATTGAATGGGAAGTTGTAATACCTAATTGGTAATTGTAGTAAAGATCGTATTTGTGTAGCACTCGGATATTCCGGTCCATCAGACCGATGCTGTATGTAGAAGTAGTAGCCTTGTTAGTCACGTGGGTGACTAACGGCATTGTATCACCCGCTGTATGTAAGGATGTATCCGCTGCGTGACTCGGGAAGCACGAGGAGATTAGACGGTAATGATTGTATTAATGGTAGGGGTGTTACATAGGTATACAAAAATGGCTCCTAGAACTAGGAAAGCACCACAAGCTAATGCTGAAGCTACTGATCCAATCGTCACTAAGGCCGCTGATACAGTCATCGCCGAGGTTACTGATTCGATTGCTCCTGATTCCATCTCCAAGAAAGATCTAGAAGACATGCTGAAGAACCTGACCAGAGCAATCGACGATAGAATTATGGAGGCAAATGAGATTTTACAATAGGAGCTGATGCAGAGGGACGAAGATTATCAAAGAAAGTGGGAGGAAATGGCTGAAGCAACTGAATTACTGAAGAATCGAGACTCGGAAGGAAGTAACGGAGGAAGAAGGGAAGAGCGGAAAGAAATTCCGATCGTAATTGAAGAAGAAGCTGAGGAAGATGATTCAATCGACATGAGTCTATATCCATTCTTGGAAAAGATCAGGAAGGCTAAGCTCCCTCCTTACTTCGCCGCTCCAGCTGTGGAGAAATATGACGGAACAAGGGATCGCGCTCAGCACGTCAAGAAGTTCATGTTTTCCATGAACACGCAGGGAATGAGCTTTCTCACTTTGTGCAACTTATTCCCCGGGACGCTTTCAAAAGAGCGCCAAGCTAGATCTTCACTAGACCTCCCAAATCCATCTCAAGTTTCAAGCAGCTGACAGAAGAATTCCAACAATACTTCGCCGCTAGTAGGAAAGGTAAGAAGGAGACAACAGAACTGATGGATATCAAGCAGCAGAACGGAGAAACGGTGAAAGAATACAGTGAGTGATTTCATAAGAAAGTTGCGGAGATAGACAATGTCGATGAAAAGATTCTGATCAAAGCCTTTGGAAATGGATTGGCACATCCTCCTCGACTCATCAGGAAAATAGCAACAAAAGGCATCAAAAACGCAAGGGGAATTGGCTAAAATAATTCATGACTTTCTGAAGTCAGAAGTGACGAAAAATAGCTTTAAGGGCCCAGCCACAACTGAGAAGAAGGGAGGCCAGTGAGGAAACGCTCCAGATGGAAGCTCATCCACTAGAGGGTCAAGATACAAGCCATACTTCAAGGTTCCTTCTACGGCTTCCTCCTCCCAAGGGCCATACTACCAGAATGCCCGGGTCATTCACATCGATCCAGGCAAGTATGCGGCTACTATGAGAGAAGGATTTCTACCTCCTCCAAGAAAGCCTCAGCCAGGAGAGATCCCTACAACATTCTATGAGTTCACGGGAACAGGATCCACAGAATAGTCAACTGCGCCACTTTTGCCAAGGAACTCCGGTTAATATAAGAGCACAAAAAGAAGAGCAAGTAGTCGGCTGGGCAGCAAAGGCAGGGCAATAAGCAGCATTCCAGGACAAGATCCGAGGAGGAGGTTCATCCCGAAATGGACCACAAAAATCTTTTGCGATGATCACAGGTCTGTGAAAAGGGAGATAAAAGAAGGAAATTGTAGTAAAAACCCATGACCTTTCCTTTTATAACAAAATAAAGAATTTTTTCATTGTGTTATATAAAAATATTTATTTATGTTGTTATTATTGTTGTCCAAGAAATATTTCTAAATAAAAGGTTAAATAAACTAATAAAAGACTTCTCCTAAGACAATTTACATGGATTTTCTTAGAGGTAGGGCCGTTAACTCCAAATGAGTGGAAAAGGCACATACATGAGGTCCTCCAGGAACTTCCCCAAAGAAAGATGGCAAAGAAAGAGAAGCTTCCCCCAATCTATTTCACGGATGAAGACAAAGATGGAGTCTTATATCTCCACAATAACCCGCTGGTTATCAGGGCACAAGTAAATGATAGAAAGATGGAAGGTATCCTGGTTGAAAGTGGGGCTGGGGCCAATGTAATTTTAGCAGAAGGGGTTAAAAAACTCGAAATACCTGAGGAAAAAATCAACCCTTTCTCGCCAATCCTTAGAGGTTTCATTGGAGGAATTTATGCCAAATCCTCAGGTAGTATTGACTTCACCGTCACTTTAGGCCAAGGAGATGAAAGAACGGAGAAATTAACAGCTTTTATTATGCCCGGTCTCTCTAGGAATAAAATGTATCTATGCCGGCCAGGGATTAATGCTTTCCGATCCATATGTAGTACTCATTATTTAAAAATGAAGTACTTGACCAGATCAGGCAAGTTGGTGACTGTGAGAGGAAGCCAGAAAATGGCTCACGTCTGTGAAGTTTGCACCATGGAGAGCCTACCGGAGGAAGCTACTACAAAAAATGCCATAAACAACTGTTAAAAAGTTTTAAGACAACTGTTATTAACAATTGTATCAATTCCAGTTGTCTTATGCATGCTTAGCTTTAGACAACTGTTCAATAACAGTTGTCTTTTCTAACAAAACAACAACTGTTAATGTTAACAATTACAACTGTTTTAACAATTATCATAGACTTTGATTCAAAAACTGTTAAAACAGTTGTCTTTGAACATATTATTACTCTCTTTTGTAATATCTCAAACTTGTTATATACCCTTCAATAACTATATTTAACAATTGTCCTTGGTTGTTCTTCACACCAATTTTTTACTATATTTTTTCTTTCTATATTGCATAGAAATATTATTTTTGCCATTATATACCATGCAACATTTGAACAACATATGTACCACGAATTACATTTGTAGACACCAAAATTCTCACCCCATAAAGCAAATCTCGAAATGATAAATAGAATAAAAGGGGTCATCGCCTTTCTCTTCTAACATGTGTGCCAAAAAGAAACCATCATTTTATGACAAAATTCTTAAATCAATTTTTAATGCATTTCAGAAAAAACAATTCTTTGAAAATGAATTTTCAAACGACAATCTGGTTTCAAATCTGTCCCTCTTGTTATTATTTATTTTACTATTGTATTGTATCGTAGTCTATTTTGGTTGACTTAATTATTCATCCAGTCATTTTGCTATTATTGTATTTTATCCATGCGTCATTTGTTAGATCCCATTTATCGTATATTTACTCGCCTCTTATTTCTTAGCATTTTCTTTTACTTTTATCAGCACCAGTTTCATTGCTATTTATATCATTTTACGTGTGTTTCATATTATTATTCTTATTGTTATATTCTGTTTTGTTGCTAATTCCTTTAAAATTTCCTCTGATTTCATTTTATTTGGTTACTTGTTTATTTAATCTTATTTACCGCAACTCGTACATATGTAATTCAACTTCCATTTTTATTGCATTCATTTGTATTTTAACCACCGTTTCATTAGTACTTTTTCGTTATTTCATGTACTTATTATTCTTTTATTTCAATTATACAATATTCTATGATGTTTCACTTTGTTCATGACTCTTAATAAGAAAACAATTCTTTAGATAGAACTTTCTTTTTTTTGTAAATTTCAGTCTAAGACATTAGCATTTTCTCGAGATATCATCCAGTTCGAAATAGAAATTTAGTATTATTTCTTACGTGCATATACTAAGTTCTAGTATAGTGTAGCTAGTTACTGTAAGTGGGAAGGACCCATAAATCTTTGAGTTTGGATCCAGTAGTAACCACCTTCA
This sequence comes from Limonium bicolor, assembly GCA_023374045.1. Taxonomy (NCBI): domain Eukaryota; kingdom Viridiplantae; phylum Streptophyta; class Magnoliopsida; order Caryophyllales; family Plumbaginaceae; genus Limonium; species Limonium bicolor. The sequence continues at coordinate 115,704,784 of CM041783.1, forward strand.
ATTTCGTCCAGACCAAGGCTGCGTTCTGCATGACTTTTTTGTGTAGTTTTGTAGCTATTTTGGTCAGGTTGTTTAGGCTGGCTGTTTTGTGGTAGTTTTGCTGGTTGTTTTGTGGCTTTTTTGAAAACTTGTGCTCCGCAGGCGGCGGTTTTGTCTAACTGTTTTGAATAAGTTAGTTATGTGTAGTGCGTTTACTGTTTTCGGTGTTACAATTAAAATTTTTATATTACATTAAAATTTTTTTTGTTAATAAAGTTAAAATATATGTAGATATTTAATTAGCCGTTCATTATTATTATTCTTTATTAATATTTTAGTGACAATTATTTACAATATGTATACATATTAATTTATAAATAAATTTTTTACATATATTTGAAAAAAAAAAAGAAATAAACCATTGTATTTAGAGCAAATATATTACATGTTATATATAAAATAAAATTTTATGGATTATATATTAGTATTTAATATAACATTTCAAATGTATTAATACTTAAGATTATTTTTTTTTAATGGAATAAATAATATCATTGAAATGAAAAAGCAATTCTTTCTAATATTAAAATACTAACAAACCATAATAGTTTGTACAAACAGTTTTGTAATTAATCATTACTAATTAGCAAGTTGAATACTTATAATTGATATTTATGAAATATACTTGAAATACCCCAAACTTAGATATGGTGTTTAAGTGATAAAGTAAGATATAAGGAGGCTAAATAATGCCTTAGAAACATTGGGAAACAATTTAAATCAAAGAAACATAAGGAAACACCATAAGAGCAGTTTAAGCAAAAATGTGCTCTAAGCTTGGAGAGACTTGGGTGAGCACCCAAATATCATTCTAAGACCTTAGTAATATCCTAATGGTCATTTTAATCAATTACCAAAGAAAACCAAGCTCAAAAACAAGTTAAAACACAAATTGTGCTTTAAGGACTCTTAAAGCACATTCTTGTAAAATTGTCTTAGAAAGGGGTTTTGATTGGCTAAATGCCCATTATTACTCCTTAATTAACTTGTGTACTAATTAGTATCACATTAGGAAGTCTAAATCAATGGGAAATCAAAAATTTCACAATTATGTGCCTTATTTAGTGAATAGTAACCAAATAGTGCTAGTTTAAGACATTAGTCAAAGTAAGTCAACTAAATGGTCAACAAAGACCACAATATACCTCATTTGACCAAGGGGGCCGGTTTTTAAGTGTGACTCACCACACTTATATAGTTAAGTAAAGAAGAAAGCAAAAGTAAGTAAATTCACTATTTACTTTTAACATAAATATCCCTTATTTACTTACCTCTCTCCTCCTTTCTTCATTCTTCATCTTCTCCACCGTTTCTCTTGCTCTCTTCCTTCTCCATTCACGTAAGAGCGGCCCCCATGCTAGCTCCATCTTCCTTTGCCCACATCTTGCTCATTTTAGCTCCAAAATCAAAACAAAATACATATTCTTCTTAGTTAGCTCAAGCTCTCTCTTCCAATCTTTTCAAAACTTCAAGAGCTTCATTTTGGTGCCAAGCCAAACCGCCATTAGAGGAGGAAATATAAGTTTGAGGAGTTCATTGGCTTCTCCATTCTCTTAAGGAAAAGAATATGTAAGAAAATCTAGGTTTCTACCATTTCTTCCCTTGTCCGAAAATTTGTACTCATGGGACTCCATTTTATGCCTTGTTCTAGCTTGTTTTCTATTCTCCAAGGGATAGAGGAGGTCCTTCATGATTCATATCCAAGCTTGTCTTGAGAATCCAAGGTAAAACATTCAATTTAATACCTTAAAACACATTTTTGACCTAGGGTTTGCTCCTTAAGGTTAGTGCATTGCCTAACACTCATTAGAATCATTGATTATTGAATAGAACATTGGCAAGTTGAGTTTGATTTGGTGACCGAGATTGATCAAGGGAAAACCTAAGGAAGAAAGTTTGTGAAGCTTGAAAAAGAACAAGGTAAATGTCTTACCTTAAGGTGTTTTAATGCATTAAGGGGTGGGATTGAGTTAGGTGATAAGTTTATCTTAGAGTTTACATTAGAAAAAGGGCTATATATAACCTAGGAGAAACAATGACTATGTTTAAGAACTTGTGACTAAGGAGGCAATGTGCAAAGAGATAGTTTAAGAATGTCAAGGTGAATTACAAGAGCATTTATATTTCAATAGGAGCCTTGTTGTGTGTATTTGCAGGTCAAAGGCTAATATATGTGGAAATTCAGTGGTTAAGCTTAATGTCATTTAAGGGCCTAAGTGCCAAGCATTTTAAGTTATTGCACTATATGGTGTTATGGTGTAGTTTTGATGTAAATTAGGTGTTAAGAATGTGTGGAAAGGATTTTGGGTGTTAAAGATTGTTGAATGGTAAAAACCAAGTGTTTGGATGTAGAAATATACTAAAGAAGTCATGTCAAAATTAGTGAGAAAACAGGAGTTAAGGTGTATAAATGAAGTTTGATGACCTAGAAGGTACTAGGAATTCTTAGGGCTTAGAATGATGAAAGAAGTGAGCTAGAGTGTTCTTGAGTGTTTTAAGGATTTAGGAGTTGTCTTGAAGGAATTAGAGTTCAAATAAGTGAGTGTGATGCTCAAGGGGTATGGAGGAAGTTTGAATAAGTCTTATGCAAGTTTTAGTAAACAAAGGAGGAATAAAGACTTGTGAGGATCTAAGTGTAAGCTTGAGAAAAATGGTAGGAGTTTGAGTAAGGAAGGTGCTGTGGATAAATAATGCTTGGAAGTGGTGATAATGTTTGTGAGATAGCATTTTGGTTAGTTTGAGTTGTAGGTATGATATACCACTTAGACAACTTAAGGAAAATAGAATAAGTGTTAAGATGTAACACCCCAACTATAACCGTACACTTAACATCAAACTGCAGCGGAAAACTTAACTCAACACATTACTTAATTCAATGGTGTTACACGCCGTTAACCACCCACGTGGCTAACAAGGCTATTACTTATACATTGTACACGGTCTGATGGACTAGATTCCCGAGCGACTACACATTACTGTCCCTTTCCACTAACAACAAAACATACACATACCTTTCAACTATACCGAGTATTCACAAACTAATGCCGATAAGTTTAGGTCTTACTACACCTACTATATATACACAACTATAATGATTACCCTGTACAACAACTCCCCATCCTACTCTCGAATGGCTTCCCGCTCCTTGTACCTGAAATAGGAAAAAGAAGAGAAGGGTGGCCCCCCAGGGGCTCAACACCTTTGCTGGTATGGTAAATCCCGCAGCCCGCATGCTACCGGGCCACGCAAACCTAATTGTCGTCTTAGCATGCGGCGTGATTATATTTGAATCTTGCATGTAAACTATAAACCACAATACATAACATTCCACCTCATGGGCACAAACAAACAGATCAACACATCTTTACTTGATAAGTCACTCATGGTGGTGCATTACCCCTACAATGTTTCTCCTCTAATGGAGCTACTTCCTAATAGACGACACTCACCCCATTATTCGGGTTATCCTTACACGTCTCTTATCATAAACTGGGATCTATATCCATGATCCACATACTCCACATTATACAACAATAACGTACACCACATAACAATACTTTTCACGCTTCAACGTGCACATAACACATCGCATGGGAATTGCAGTACAACAACATCACATAACATAACGGGAACATTTCTCTTAGGAACCGACCCAAATATAGTTAATTCAATGGTGAGCCTAGAGAATGATGTCATCCTCATGATAAACTCGTTATACCACACTCATTATCGTCCTAATAGTCGGACGAGTAACTTAGTTTAAGATGGTTCGGATATGTGACCCGAACACACACCCACACAAACACATGTTCCCCCTAGACCGATCATAAGTCAGAATGCTAAGATTTGGAGTAAGCTAATGGGAGATCATAACCCGTGAGGGAAACAACCATAACAGAGAGAAGGGTAAGGCTAAAAAGGATACCCACTCCCAAACACGCGGACCGGCCTAACCGGATTCCTCACCCTGTTAGTACATACTTACTTTTAGATATTAGTTAGAACCCCATATGGAGTCTATCACATTCACCATCATACAGTATTACAACTGGGTTACACATACGAGGGAGGTCCCTACATACACACACAAATATCACACAATTAACACACGCATAGCCGTGGTTAGAACGTCCCATGGTTCGGGTCGTTTAATCCGAATACCCACTCTCATGTGCTCCTAAACTCAGTTAACTAAGGTTTAACACTTCCGAGGTTAAATGGTATCGGTTGAACACGCCACATAAATGAATTACTGTAAACTCATTACATGTTTTATCTTACAACGTGGCAACATACAGAAAAACCATTGGCATACAAGCCGGGGTAATCCGGTAGGACCACAGTTGCAAGAAAACCATACCTGTCACCGGAGTCCACTCTATCATGTCCACTTATGTTCCTCGAACAATTCCGAACAACTGGTAACATTACATGTACTTTTATTAACACTGGGGTAACATGATGTTTAAAGTCTAATGCTCATAACTTACCCCCATTAACTTAGTTAAATAACTTCACATTTTAACTTGTTTTACTTTTACATTTTAATACAACTTTTCCCCCACAAAATTGTCATTATAACTCTCTAGGGTTTACTACTTCAAACCTCACTTAGTTTGTTTTTTTTTACATGTTTTGGGCCGTCGACCACTGTCCGACCCATAACTGGGTCGGACCGTTCCAGAAACTTTTCCATCTTTCAAATCCACCTGTCCGACCCATGTCCGACCCAAGACCTCTGGGTCGGACCATTCCAGAAACATAACGGGTGAATTAACAGGGCTGTGTCCGACCCACCCTGGGTCGGACCACTAGGTCGGACAACATCAGAACTTGTCCAAAACTTGTCAAACTTCCTCCAAACTTTTCCTCAAGCTTCCTAATGTGTTCTAACATCATTTGGCACATCATTTAACCCTTCATATAACATCCATAAAACTCATTTTATAACTCCTTTAACACTTACTCTTTTCTTACCAAATTCCTAACACTTATATTGTTTCTCCTTAGTATCTCCAAGTGGTGTTTCATAATTATGATAACACTATGCCAAAAATGTTTCCTTACCATCATAACATCATCTCTCAACATCTTTCTTACTAACTAAATCTCCTTTTTCACATCTTACCTAAACATCATTTCCTCCTTTTTCATCAACATTCCTAAACCTTAAAACAAACTCTCCAAGACTTTAATACATTCCTCAAAAACCTCATTGAATTCCTAGAACTTCCAAGATAATACCTAAATCCTTGTATCACTCTAAATCACCTTAATACATGCTTTCTTCCCTAGTAAAGCACTTGTTCATTTTTAACACTTCCTTGTTCACCAAAACTCATTTAAAACACTTAGAACTTCTTATACATTTTCCAAATTTGCCATAGCTTCTCTTGTTATATTCTCACCACCAAACTTAGGTTTTTACCTTATTCATTCAAGAACACCTAAGTCCATCAAGAACTTTCTCACACACAACACTTCACCAAATTCACACTACATCACAATATAGTGCATAAACTAAATAAATTGCTTGGTACTTAGGCCCTTAAATAACCGGCTCTTAGGCCCTTAAATTCCAAAAAACTTAAACAAACTGAATTTCCACATAAATAATGCCTTTGACCTGCAATTACATACAACAACACATATGCCCTTTAATAGTTTCCTTGAGAGCATTTTACTAGGTCATTCACCATTGGCTCCTTAGGTATTTTATCAAGCAATCAAGCTCATTTTTCCTAAGGCATTTAAATACATTGAGATAGTTTGTTTACCTCTTTTCCTCTCAAACTTCTTTCTTGTTTCCTTAAACCGAAATCAGCAAGGAGTTTGATCACTTGTCAACTTTCTATCAATATACATATAAGGTAATGAGCTAGAATTCACACTTAAACTCATATACAAACCCTAGTTTAACATAAGTGTTTTTAAATACACTAAAATGATATTTACCTTTGAATTTGATAGAGAACTTGAATATGTAACAAGAGAGGTCTCCACCAAGCCCTTGAATGGTTGGAATGAAGAACTTAGAACAAAGCAAAAGAAAACACCATGAAGAAGGTGATTTCGGTCACTTATGAAAACAAAAGGAAATGAAGTTTTTCTTTGACTTTCCTTACCTTGAAGCAAAGTAGAATAACAAGGCATAAAAGGTAAGCTCAAGCTCTTTCAATGGAGAATCTTCATGGCACCAAAATGGAGTTCTTGAAGATTTGAAAAGAGAGAAGTGTAGAGCTTGACCTAACTAAGACAAATATGGTCTTGGAATTTGATTTGGTGTATGGAGCTAGAAGATACAAGCATTCAAAGATGGAGATGGTATGTTTTTGCTGTAGCAAAAACGATTTCAAGAAGGGAGGATGCAGAAGGCTACGGTGGTGAGTGAAGGAATAAGAGAATGAGGTGAGAGAGCGTTCTTGTTTAGATATTTATGTAATTAAAGTAGAATAGTACTTTACTTTATTTCTTTCTTTCTTTAATTGATTTGTAAATGGTGATGACTCACCCTACAAAAACCGGCCCCCATTTAATAATAAGGGTGTTTTGGTCTTTGTTGACCAATTAACTTACTTATATTGACTTATGTCATAAACTAGCATATTTAGTTACTATTCACAAAAACAAGGCACATACTTGTGAAATTTTGATTTCTCATTGATTTAGACTTCCTAATGTGATACTAATTAGTACACATTTTAATTAAAGAGTAATGATGGACATTTAGCCATTCAAAACTCATTTACAAGACAATTTTTCAAAAATGTGCTTTAAGACTCCTTAAAGCACATTTTGAGTTTTAACTTGTTTTCAAGCTTGGTTTTCTTTGGCAATTGGTTTAATATGTTCATTAACATTTTTATAAGGTATAGGTATGACCTTTAGGTCTTATGCAAATTTATCCCAAGCTTAGAGCACATTTTTGCTCTTATTGACTTTAAGGTATTTTCTTGTTTTGTTTGGTTTAACTGTCTAACAAAGTTTCCTAAGGACTTAATTAGCCTTATTAAATCATAATTGAATATTTACAAGTCTTGGTAGGTCCTTTGGGTCCCAACCAAGTTCACTCCAAGCTTAGAGCATGTTTTTGCTCAAGCTGTGTCTTTAGTGCTTTATGTGTGTTTTACTACTGTGTTAAATAATGTCCACTGATGTTTCTAAGGCACTTTTTAGCCCTTTAAATACCATGTTTTAACATTTAAACAACATATCAAGGTTTGGGGTATTTCAATCTACCCCCCTTAAAAAGAACTTCGTCCTCGAAGTTCACACATCCCACACATCATTGGATTAGAATACGGGGATTACTTATAAAAATAAAACTTCCATAACCAAACACACTTTACATCACACCCTCGGACTTAATGGTCCGGGTAACACATTCACATCCATACATAACATAACATACTCACATGATAACCTCGGACTCAATAGTCCCGGTATCTTAACAATATTTACACATACATAACAACCCTTAGACTCTCTGGTCTTGGGTAACATAACAACATTTAGACACATAGGTCTTGATAACATAACAGCCTTTAGACACATAGGTGTATGTAACACAAAACACATTTGGACTCATAGGTCTTGATAACATACACTTTTGGAACTCAAGGTCAAAATAATATTTATTACACATACCACACAACATGTCATCATGTATAACAATCAAAAATGTCTTTTATATACACTGTGATCCCGCAGAACCTGGTCGCGATGGACACCTTCTGGTCCCCGTTCCTTGGGAGATCAAAACATTCACTTACTTTTTAAAGATATATACTTCTCATGTCACCGTTCCGAAGACAAGGGCTCATGCGTCCTCGGCTTGTGAGCAAGTACTACAAAAATATTCTTTACTAGGTTAAGTATATAAGAGAATCCTTTATTCAAAATATTAATTGACTGTTTTGGAAATACCAATTAAAAAATCCTTTTTGAAAACGCAACACAACTCCAAGTCCAATTTATGCTCTTTGCATCTTTTTTTGTGGTTATTTGTGACCACTTATAGGGAGCTTCAAGAATCATCCAACCCTGATGTGATCAACATCAGTGTTGAACTATCCTTCCACCCCAATTTGTGTTCGGCTTCCCTTGATCACATGCAAATCAAGTTCCACCTCCCACTTCATTTTCAAGCATCAAATAAATCACTCATTTCCAATTTTCTATCTTTTTAATCATTCTAATCATGGTCATAACTTCTCCAAGGGATAGAACTTCATCTATCAGTTATTTCCATTCACTTTAATGCTGTTGCCTAGGGAATCTTATTCTCACTAGGTTCTATGTCGGTTTCATACCCTTTCATGAATCACTATATAGTATATATATAAACATATATTTTATCAAAATACAACACACATTTTCACATTTAGTGTCATATGAACATATAATGTCGGGGTTTTAGTTCCCCGGGAGTTTCTTTACTCCCCACACTTGTACTATCACACACAACTGTTAATAAATCAACCACTTATCACAATGGTATTCACATCTTCTGTGCTCAATTACCACAATTAAACCATGAATGAATGCGTATGTTTACGTAACACACACACCAATCATCAAAACAATATTTTGTGCTATGCACAACATAAGTCACGTACTCTTGTACGGTAATACCACACTAAGTGGTTTTGCACTCTACCCCCTTAAAAGGGATTACGCCCACGTAATCAATCACTTAATCATTGGTTTACAAAGTTCTGCCGTCGTGAAGTACTTTAACTTCCACGCGGTCTATTATACAATGTGTTCTGGTTAGAGGATCTTGACCATATTGGCGGTTAGTCCCTAAACCAAGAATTCTCATTGGAGTTTGCTTAACTCATAACCGGTTTTGGTTCTGGCCTGTGAGGCTTCTAGGCATTAATAATTAGCCATTGAATCATGTTCACCATACACATTCAACACTTGAATCACTGGCTCACTAGTTTCTGCTACGAAACTCTAATAAATGTAGAGCTTAATTTGCCCATTTGTAATTCTTACTGTATTGTACATCTCCAATATCATCTTTATCTTGGTAAAACGGTTTTCTCGACCGATGCGTGGTATCTCTGACCGTGCGCGAATTCGGAGAGTTTCAAGACTTTCCATCCACTTCTCTAATAACTTACTGTGTAAACTGCTACGTGTTTCACAATGATTGACTTGTTCCCTTCCGACTTACTGTCGGTTGAGATTGAGCTGCTACCTAATGTGTAGCGCTCTCATGGTTATTACCAACATTTGGGGTATATTCCATACCAATATTTGGTAGTTAGTGCTACTGTAGTCACTTACTGTTAATCATGCCTCCACATTTGGTTTTGTACATGTATTCTTCCATTGGTGTGGCCTTGCATTTAATATGCATCGGCCATTATAACATTATTCCTCCACAATTAACATGTTCCCAATTCCTAGCTATCCCACTCGATCATTACTGCGCAAGTGCAATGCCAAAACACTTAGTCATACAGAGTGCAGAGGCGTAAACTCTTGACAGCAAATCTCTCATGCGATTCGCAACGGAATTAACACTGTGTTTCACTGAGATTCTGATCTCGTAATACTGGCTACTGGCTTACTGCCTAGTTTGTTTGGTATCACTTACTGTTGTATCTCTATTGGGTTTAGCTCGTAACTATGCTTAATTGCCATATTATCGTTTAACAATACTTATACAACGGTCGCTTACTGCGCACCGTGCTCCTTGTATAACACTAACTTACATGGTGTATTTACTGTCACATTAACTTCCACACATATACTTTACATCCTTCGTATTATGGTTCGCCATTCATTTGGATGACTACCGAATGCTCCTTGAGCGTAGCTCACTCGAGTTATAAGCTGCTGCTATTCAGTCGGGTGCTTCACATGCTACTAAACTAACTGTTTTTTTTCGCAATATCAACAGGATCGATCCTAACATATTTCTTGAACTGGTTCACATTACTACCGCTCCTGCGGTCTCACAGTATTGCAGACTGTTATATTGTGAGTGGTTAGAACAGGTGTAATTAACATAAAAGAAATAAATTAAAACCCAAAAATAACGTCGGGCTGCAAATAAATCCGGTCGCAGTAGTATAGTGAAAATGTAAGCAACCGGATGTCGAACCGTGGGACTAATATACATATAATAGAACCTAAGCGTGTCACAAGAGGGGGTGGATTAATTGACTTGTAAAATAAAAAGAAAAGATAAAATAAACTAAGTTGACAGATAAATAAAATGGAACTCTGGGTCAGGTTAATATAATCTGCATAATTAAGCTATCTCTACTGGTTTAATAATTTGGCAAGGTTCCTGTAATTATCTTAAGGACTAAGTCATAGCCTCATAAGAACTCGTTCACCTGTAATGCAAGGTTCTAATCAAGGTTCAAGCAAAAGCCTGCGAACGGCAGAGGAGTATTGAGGAATTACATTTGCAACTGAATACTAACTTATTAAATCATAACAAGTTTCCTCCAGTTTTACGCTTTAACCTCCTGTCTATTTATCACCTGGTCTGATCAAAATAGACTTAGTAGAGCAATTTAATAAATTCGCGAGATCTATTAAAAAGGGTGCGAGATAACCTTTAAGCGTAACAAACTGTATATAAATAACCAGTAATAATATAGCATAATTAATACAAACATATAATAACCATTCCCAGAGCGTACGTAAACTAGCCTAACATATTAAATAGGATAACAGAAACAAGAATGATAGAAATCATCCGTAATCACTCCGTCTCGCTCTGCTATTTTGTATACGAAAGGCTAGAGGTGGATTTGGTGGACTGTAAAAATAAATAAAGCGGAGAAGGCGGGAGAAGAGAAATGAGATGGTGGAGAAGTGGTCGTGGATCGATTGGTGAAGAAAGGAATGGTGTTGGTTACGTGGGTTTATATAGGGAAAGGAAGAAGGCAGTATTTGAGGCGGTGTAGAAGATAAGGGAGGTGCCCTCGTTGATGCTCCTCATTTATTGCTTCATTTATTGCTTCCTTCACTGATTGCAGGGGGACAGAGCGTGCAGAGTAGATGGATAAATGCAGACAGTGGACGAGTTGAAGAAGTCGGCGAAGGCGAGTTGCAGACGGCGCGCGAAGAAAACTATGTTCGGGCGCGATTTTATCTTGTCTGCGTGTGGAACCGCCTAATACAAGGCGGTTGTGTGTTGTCCTCCTCAGAACCGCCTGTGGAACCGCCCTATATGAGGCGGTTGTGTCTATGGTGGCCGCCTGTAGAACCGCCCTATATGAGGCGGTTGTGATTTGTGGTGGCCGCCCTGTAGAACCGCCCTATATGAGGGGCGGTTGTGACTTGTGGTGGCCGCCTATCTTCAGGCGGTTGTGTAGGCGGTCACACTTGTGACCGTGACCTGTTTTCCTTCGAACTTCGACCGGCTCTAGATCCTTCGTTTGGACTCCGTTTTCTGAGCCGTTTGTGCGTTCGTCTGCTCGTTCTCTCTCTCCCTCGCTCTTCTTTTTCACTTTCCTCATGTTAAACCAATAATTTTGTGAGATAAACAAATAAACATAAACTAGAGGAAAATCAACCGAAGTGGAGAAATGAGCAAGAAAAGTGCTAATATTATACATGAAATACACCTAATAAATATGCTCATTTGGGCACTTATCACACCCCCACACTTATCTTTTTGCTTGTCCTCAGCAAAACTACGTACCCAAGTAGGGAATGCTCATACTAACAAATATACTATGAAGGGTAGGATAAACATGATCTTAAACTTAACTTATGGAGTGTGAAAATAACCGCTGGTGGCATAGGTGTGCTCAGGGTAAAAATAAAAATATAGAGTTTCGGGGTATGATCTAAGGTACTTCAATGTTTCTTTTAGGTGACTCTGAGAACTTTTACCATGGCCACTTCTCTCAAGAATGGACATGAGGAGAAAACAAAAGGAAAAAGATTCATGTTTGTCATTCATTTGTTTACTTTTGCAAAAAGGGATGAGAAAATGTAGGCATAACGCCCTTTTGTATTTAAGAACACTCACTCTCTCTTTGTTGGTTACCAATGGTGTCTCGCTAGTCCCTTATTATTATATTTTTTTATTTCTTCTTCTTCTTTTTTTTTAACAGAAAAGCACCCCTTAGCATCCCTAAGAGAGAAGACAGAAAGAAACCCTGAGCAATAAAATCCAACCATTTGCAGATTATTTGGTCACACCGCATATAAAATGCTCCTCAGAAGTAATCAAAATTTTAAAATTTGTACCATTTATCCCACAATTCATAATAGTATTTATTCTTAAAGAGAACAACCCACATATAAAGGGTCCATAATATTGAATTGGACAAACGAAAGATAAGCAGAGAGATTAAACATTAAAGCACAAAATGTTACCGAAAAGGCACACTCCCCCACACTTAAATTGAACAATGTCCTCATTGTTCACCAGAAAAAACAAGGGAAGGTTTCAGAAGGCCTTTTCGGTAAGTAGATAAAATAGAGATAACACAAGATCAAACATAACAACATTTAAACAACCCATCAACGCAGTCCTCTGCAGTTTTTATTTAAATAAAAAGCAAATTAAAGAAACTGGTACTCCCCTGATTTTATTTTTGCTTGCGTTAATCGGCGTTCCCCCACACTTGAGCTTCAGCCTCAAGTAGCGTAGCTTGGTTGCAGTGTAGACATGAATTACACCTGTATAAGACACTAGGAGCAACCATACTAAAAACGGGTTTAAAAGTTAGCAAAAATAAAATTTAAAGAGAACCTGAAAATTAAAAGAGCATAAAAGCAAAATAAAAAAGTACACCCGGGTTGCCTCCCGGGAAGCTGCCCTTATTTAACGTCTTTGGCTAGACGCCTGCTTCGTTATCCTGGATCAAAACAAAACGTTACCTCGGCATATAAAATTAGAAAATTAATACTCCACAAAATCTGGTTTTTGACGAGGTACTGTCGGGAACGTAGTTCTAACAGAAGACCCGGTGGAGATGGTTTTTCTTTCTCAAATTGGAGGATGTAAACATCATCCTCTTTTAGGTGAGGCTCGTAGAAAGAACGCTGTTTAATATCATCTTCAGAGAAAGTTAATTCTTTGAAGGTGATAATGGCGTTTTGTTTGGATATTTTGGAGGGAGGTGATGGCAATTCCTTCTCTTCATTTTCGAGGATATAAATATCCTCATTGTCTGGGTATATTATAGAGAAGGATGGAAGATAGAGGTAATTGATTTTAGAGGGAGGGGTCTCTAGGAATGGCTCGTTTAGTAGTGGGGTGTTCTACCTCTTGAACTTTTTCACTCATTGATTGCTCTAGTAGTTGAGCGATTCTCTCCAGGTAGTCTGGTTGATCTTCTAACCAGAGTTGCTCTTGGACTATGAGACAATTCTCAAAATCATGAGCTCCCCCACATTCGGAGCAGTATAAATCCTGCCAAAATTCAAACGCTTCTTCCATTTGCCGTGTACAGATTTTTTTTTGTGTTTTTTCTGTATAAAACAAAACTACTGAAAAGATTAGAAAATAAAATTAGAAAGAAAACAAACATAAAAATAATATAAACAAAATATAGAAGATAATAAATATAACAACAAAAAAAATAATATAAACAAAATATTCTAATAATACAAGTGAATAATCCGGGGCTTAGGGACTAGAATAAACTAGTCCCCGGCAACGGCGCCATTTTGCAGACTGTTATATTGTGAGTGGTTAGAACAGGTGTAATTAACATAAAAGAAAGAAATAAAACCCAAAATAACGTCGGGCTGCAAATAAATCCCGTCGCAGTAGTATAGTGAAAATGTAAGCAACCGGATGTCAAACCGTGGGACTAATATACATATAATAGAACCTAAGCGTGTCACAAGAGGGGGTGGATTAATTGACTTGTAAAATAAAAAGAAAAGATAAAATAAACTAAGTTGACAGATAAATAAAATGGAACTCTGGGTCAGGTTAATATAATCTGCATAATTAAGCTATCTCTACTGGTTTAATAATTTGGCAAGGTTCCTGTAATTATCTTAAGGACTAAGTCATAGCCTCATAAGAACTCGTTCACCTGTAATGCAAGGTTCTAATCAAGGTTCAAGCAAAAGCCTGCGAACGGGAGGAGTATTGAGGAATTACATTTGCAACTGAATACTAACTTATTAAATCATAACAAGTTTCCTCCAGTTTTACGCTTTAATTAACCTGTCTATTTATCACCTGGTCTGATCAAAATAGACTTAGTAGAGCAATTTAATAAATTCGCGAGATCTATTAAAAAGGGTGCGAGATAACCTTTAAGCGTAACAAACTGTATATAAATAAACCAGTAAAAATATAGCATAATTAATACAAACATATAATAACCATTCCCAGAGCGTACGTAAACTAGCCTAACATATTAAATAGGATAACAGAAACAAGAATGATAGAAATCATCCGTAATCACTCCGTCTCGCTCTGCTATTTTGTATACGAAAGGCTAGAGGTGGATTTGGTGGACTGTAAAAATAAATAAAGCGGAGAAGGCGGAGAAGAGAAATGAGATGGTGGAGAAGTGGTCGTGGATCGATTGGTGAAGAAAGGAATGGTGTTGGTTACGTGGGTTTATATAGGGAAAGGAAGAAGGCAGTATTTGAGGCGGTGGAGAAGATAAGGAGGTGCCTCGTTGATTGCTCCTCATTTATTGCTTCCTTCCACTGATTGCAGGGGACAGAGCGTGCAGAGTAGATGGATAATGCAGACAGTGGACGAGTTGAAGAAGTCGGCGAAGGCGAGTTGCAGACGGCGCGCGAAGAAAACTATGTTCGGGCGCGATTTTATCTTGTCCGCGTGTGGAACCGCCTAATACAAGGCGGTTGTGTGTTGTCCTCCTCAGAACCGCCTGTGGAACCGCCCTATATGAGGCGGTTGTGTCTATGGTGGCCGCCTGTAGAACCGCCCTATATGAGGCGGTTGTGATTTGTGGTGGCCGCCTGTAGAACCCGCCCTATATGAGGCGGTTGTGATTTGTGGGTGGCCGCCTATCTTCAGGCGGTTGTGTAGGCGGTCACACTTGTGACCGTGACCTGTTTTCCTTCGAACTTCGACCGGCTCTAGATCCTTCGTTTGGACTCCGTTTTCTGAGCCGTTTGCGCCTACGCGTTCGTCTCTTCGTCTACTTCACTCCCGGCTTGGTTTTTCCTCATGTTAAACCAATAATTTTGTGAGATAAACAATAAAACATAAACTAGAGGAAAATCACCGAAGTGGAGAAATGAGCAAGAAAAGTGCTAATATTATACATGAAATACACCTAATAAATATGCTCATTTGGGCACTTATCAAGTATCGAGAGGTTTCCCCACTCTTAATGCAGTGGTTCGTTCTCCACTCTATTCACTTATACAACATAAACTTCTGCAATCAATCTAATTTACATAACACATTTTATTTGTGGCTTATGAGCCTTACTGCTTCGAGCTCTGTCCATTATGGACGATTCACACACATTTATTTCTCTGTACAACATTACATGGTTTGGATGTCATACTGGGCTCCATGACAAGGTCGTTGCATCACGTTTCCTTTCATGGGATGCCCCTTAGGATTGTCAGTCCGTCTCCTGACAACTTATGTCTGAACTGGGTGTTAGTTCCAACCCTTGTGTTTCTGTCATGTCATTTCGTACCATTATTGTTGATGTGAACACCCTTCAAGGATTGCTCCTGGGTGTTGTTAAGTTATGCCATTACATCTGGTTCGCACTTATTGGTATATTCTGTTAGCCATGCCGTTTGCGTTCTTAACTAGCATATTATCTTCTTCTGTGAAGATCAACGTTTCCTGGTTGTGTAGGTACTCATTCTGGGAGTTTCATCCCGTTCATTGCACGTTAATGTGTCCACATTAGGTATCTACCTTGCCACGCACAGGCTGGGTCTCCGTTCCAGCTATCATGTTTATCCCTGAGGATCCTTAAGACATATATGATGTCTTTACATTACAGTTAGTGCACTTCGCACCTCCTGACTCTTAAACATTTCCTTGAAAGGAATTCACTAATTCCTTTAGTCTCGTTAACATAACTGAGTTCCTTTACTTCAACCATTCTTGTAATCCTTAGCTCTTGTTTGACTTATACTGCTGACCGTAGTACGGAGTCGACTACTCCCCGTGTTTCAGACTCTACTCGTATACATATGTGGGGTACCATGCTGATACATTGCTACTTACCCAACAAATCCATAAGTAGGTCTGTCAAGCCCACAAGCTCCTATCGGAGTGCGGTCGTCCCACATTACAGCTGGTACACTCGTAGTGTCCGTTACACGCCTAGGTGAAGTATTCTGTTGTCAACTCCCTTGTATTGTCTTGTGACAATATACATTCTGTGCTTCCCGAACTTAATCAAGGGAAGTCTATCCACTGTTTTATTAGCATGAACTGAATCCATTCCCTCGGGTTGTTACCCTTGGGTTTACCGGTTTCCTTTCCGGTTATTCAAAAGTAAACTGGGTATAACTTACCTACCGTGTGGCACTGAGGCCGGTGTAGGTCCTCTGGTTTAGTTTTTAAAAGAAGGTAGAAAATGAGTATGGGTTTGAAAGAAATTTGGTGTTGAAAAGAAAAGAGTGAATAAATCTGGGTTGAAAGAAAAATTCTCATGGTTTTATAATGCCTTCTTCCCTTAACCAAATCTAGCTTCTTGCTGACTGGTGTACTTCCAATTACAAAGGTTAGTACTTTGTATTTGTTAAAACTTTCCCGAACAGCCCTGTTATAGCAGCACTTGCCATGACAAGTGTGCCATGCTAACTGGCTATCGGTTAATCACACACACCGGTTGCGGTATTGTTCTTACCCGCACTATTATCAGTGGCCTTGTTGGCCCTTACTCGACCTTACAGTCTTGACAATAACCCTCTGGTAACTTCAACTCCTCACTGTCTTCACATGATAATTATTAACTAGGTGTCTCCCATTCTTGGAGACCCCTTTTTACTCAGTATTGTTTCCTCTTCGTAGCCCGTTCCACGCATTTGTCGTGGTCACCGAGACTTGTCTCTTGTTTGGGCACTACGTTGTAGTTCCTTTGCCGTTGGTATACCGTTGGTGTATCATTTAACAACTGTGGTCCTGTAGACACTCGTCTCGGGTTTCATTAATCAACTTCTTGCCTGTTGCACGGTCGGTGCGTTGCAAGCTGGTTATTCTCGACTGGTCAGCATGTCGACCCAGGTTGCCGGAAATTCCATTCTACTATACACAGATTCTTCACTCTTCGCTATGAAATGCGGTTAACATTGTTTAGATGGGAACCGTCTCCGGGATCCCCAGTTTTCAGGATCTACCGTATGACAGGTTCTCCGTACCTTTAGACGCATTTAATAACAACCAGATCGGGTATCCCGAGTATGAGAGGACTTCCATCTCTCTGGCGTTGTTTCCCAAGTTATAAAACAGGGATTGTGGAGGGTGGGATGAATATTGTAAGTTTCCAGTGCACACTGGTAATACCTATCTAGCGTATCTCTCACGCTATCACTCAATCCTTAACCCAAGTACTAAAATCCTAACTCGGTACTTCCTAAGCTCGGTAATTCAGTCATCAGAGCGATACTTGGCTCTGATACCACTTTTTGTAACACCCCAACTATAACCGTACACTTAACATCAAACTGCAGCGGAAAACTTAACTCAACACATTACTTAATTCAATGGTGTTACACGCCGTTAACCACCCCACACGTGGCTAACAAGGCTATTACTTATACATTGTACCGGTCTGATAAACTAGATTCCCGAGCGACTACACATTACTGTCCCTTTCCACTAACAACAAAACATACACATACCTTTCAACTGTACCGAGTATTCACAAACTAATGCCGATAACAATTTCGGTCTTAATACACCTACTGTATATATACAACTTAAATGATTACCCATGTACAACGACAACCCCGTCCTACTCTCGAATGGCTTCCCGCTCCTTGTACCTGAAATAGGAAAAGAAGAGAGAAAGGGTGGCCCCCAGGGGCTCAGCACCTTTGCTGGTATGGTAATCCCGCAGCCCGCATGCTAACCGGGCCACGCACACTAATTGTCGTCTTAGCATGCGGTTGATTATATTTGAATCTTGCATGTAAACTATAACACACAACATAACATGCCAACATTCCACCTCATTGGGCACAACAAACAGATAACACATCCTTACTTGATCAGTCACTCATGGTGTGCATTACCCCTAGAGTGGTTCTCTCTAATGAGCTACTTCCTTAATAGACGACACTCACCCATTATTCGGGGTTATCCTTACACGTCTCTTATCACAAACTGGGATTCGATCCATGATCCACATACTCCACAATTATACAACATATAACGTACACCACATAACAATACTTTCACACGCTTCAACGTGCACATAACAACATCGCAATGGGAATTGCAGTACAACAACATCACATAACATAACGGGAACATTTCTCTTAGGAACCGACCCAAACATAGTTAATTCAATGGTGAGCCTAAGAGAATGATGTCACCCTCATGATAAACTCGTTATACCACACTCATTACCCACCCCTAATAGTCGGACGAGTAACTTAAGTTAAGATGGTTCGGATATGGTGACCCGAACACACCACATAACACATGTTCCCCCTAAACCGATCATAAGTCAGAATAGCTAAGCTTGGAGTAAGCTAATGGGAGATCTTAACACGTGAGGGAAACAACCATAACAGAGAGGAGGGTAAGGCTAAAAGGGATACCCACTTCCAAACAACGCGCGACCGGCCTAACCGATTCCTCCCCCTGTTAGTACATACTTACTTTTTGATATTAGTTAACCCCAATATGGAGTCTATCACATCACACATCATACAGTATTACAACTGGTTACACATATGAGGGAGGGTCCTACATACCACACAAATATTACACAATTAAACACACGCATAGCCGTGGTAGAACGTCCCATGGTTCGGGTCGTTTAATCCGAATACCGAACTCTCATGTGCTCCTAGACTCAGTTAACTAAGGTTTAACACTTCTGAGGTGAAATGGGATCGGAGTTGAACACGCCACATAAATGAATTTACTGTAAACTCATTACATGTTTTATCTTACAACGTGGCAAAATACAGAAAAACACATTGGCATACAGCCGGTGTAATCCGGTAGGACACAGTTGCAAGAAATCCATACCTGTCACCGGATTCCACTCTCTATCATGTCCGCTTATGTTCCTCGAAACAATTCTCGAACAACTGGTAACATTACATGTACTTTTATTAACACTGGGGTAACATGATTGTTTAAAGTCTAATGCTCATAACTTACCCCCGTTAACTTAGTTAAATAACTTCTCACATTTTAACTTGTTTTACTTTTACATTTTAATACAACTTTCCCCCACTAATTGTCATTATAACTCACTAGGTTTTACATACTTAAACCTCACTTAGTTAGTTGTTTTTTTTTACATGTTTTGGCCGTCCGACCCACCGTCTGACCCCAACTGGGTCGGACCGTTCCAGAAACTTTTCCGTCTTTCAATTCAACCTGTCCGACCCATGTCCGACCAAGACCTCTGGGTCGAACCATTCCAGAAACATCAACGGGTGAATTAACAGGGCTTCCCGACCCACCCTGGGTCGGACGACATCAGAACTTGTCCAAAACTTGTCAAACTTCCTCCATTCTTTTCCTCAAGCTTCCTAAGTGTTCTAAACATCATTTGGCACATTTAACCCTTCATATACACATCCATAAAACTCATTTTATAACTCCTTAAACACATACTCTTTTCTCTTACCAAAATTCCTAACACTTATATTGTTTTCTCCTTAGTTTCTCCAAGTGGTGTTTCATAATTATGATAACCACTATGCCAAAAATGATTCCTTACCATCATAACATCATCTCTCAACATCTTTTCTTACTAACTAAATCTCCTTTTCTCACATCTTACCTAAACACTCATTTCCTCCTTTTTCATCAACATTCCTAAACCTTAAACAAACTTCTCCAAGACTTTAATACACATTCCTCAAATCATTGAATTCCTAGAACTTCGAAGATAATCCTAAATCCTTGTATCACTCTAAATCACCTTAATCCATCTTTCTTCTTCCCTAGTAAAGCACTTGTTCATTTTTAACACTTCCTAGTTTCACCAAAACTCATTTAAACACTTAAAACTTCTTATAATTTTCCAAATTTTGCCATAGCTTCTCTTGTATATTCTCACATCCAAACACTTAGGTTTTTACCTTATTTCATTCAAGAACACCTAAGTCCATCAAGAACTTTCTCACACCACAACACTTCACGAAATTCATTCTACATCACAATATAGTGCATAAACTTAAATTGCTTGGCACTTAGGCCCTTAAATAACATGGCTATTTGGCCCTTAAATTGCATAAACCTTAAACACTAAATTTCCACATAAATAATGCCTTTGACCTGCAATTACATACAACAACACATATGCCCTTTAATAGTTTCCTTGAGAGCATTTTACTAGGTCATTCACCATTGGCTCCTTAGTATTTTATCAAGCAAATCAAGCTCATTTTTCCTAAGGCATTTAAACTACACTGAGATAGTTTGTTTACCCCCTTTTCCTTTCAATCTCTCCTTTCTTGTTTCCTTAAACCGAAAATCAGCAAGGTGTTTGATCACTTGTCAACTTTCTAATCAATATACATATAAGGGTAATGAGCTTAAGAATTCACACTTAAACTCATATACAAACCCTAGTTTAACATAAGTGTTTTAATACACTAAAATGATATTTACCTTTGAATTTGATAGAGAACTTGAATATGTAACAAGAGAGGTCTCCACCAAGCCCTTGAATGGTTGGAATGAAGCTAGAACAAAGCAAAAGAAAACACCATGAAGAAGGTGATTTCGGTCACTTATGAAAACAAAAGGAAATGAAGTTTTTCTTTGACTTTCCTTACCTTGAAGCAAAGGAGATAACAAGGCATGAAAAGGTAAGCTCAAGCTCCTTCAATGGAGAATCTTCATGGCACCAAAATGGAGTTCTTGAAGATTTTAAAAGAGAGAAGTGTAGAGCTTGACCTAACTAAGACAAATATGGTCTTGAAATTTGATTTGGTGTATGGAGCTAGAAGATACAAGCATTCAAAGATGGAGATGGTATGTTTTGCTGTAGCAAAAATGATTTCAAGAAGGGAGGATGGAGCAGGCTACGGTGGTGAGTGAAGGAAATAAGAGAATGAGGTGAGAGAGTGCTCAGGTTTAGATATTTATGTTATTAAAGTAGAATAGTACTTTATTTTATTTCTTCTTTCTTTAATTGATTTGTAAATGGTGATGGCTCACCCTACAAAAACCGGCCCCCATTTAATAAAAAGGGTGTTTTGGTCTTTGTTGACCAATTAACTTACTTATATTGACTTATGTCATAAACTAGCATATTTTAGTTACTATTCACAAAAACAAGGCACATACTTGTGAAATTTTTGATTTCTCATTGATTTAGACTTCCTAATGTGATACTAATTAGTACACATGTTAATTAAGTGTAATGATGGACATTTAGCCATTCAAAACTCATTTACAAGACAATTTTTCAAAAATGTGCTTTAAGACTCCTTAAAGCACATTTTATGTTTTAACTTGTTTTCAAGCTTGGTTTCTTTGGAAATTGGTTTAATATGTTCATTAACATATTTATAAGGTAGATGTATGACATTTAGGTCTTATACAAATTTATCCCAAGCTTAGAGCACATTTTTGCTTCTATTGACTTTAAGGTATTTTCTTGTGTTTTGTTTGGTTTAACTGTCTACCAAAGTTTCCTAATGACTTAATTAGCCTTATTAAATCATAATTGAATATTACCAAGTCTTGGTAGGTCCTTTGGGTCCCAACCAAGTTCACTCCAAGCTTAGAGCATGTTTTTGCTCAAGCTGTGTCTTAGTGCTTTATTGTGTTTTACTACGGTTTAAATTGTCCATTGATGTTTCTAAGGCACTTTTTAGCCTTTAATACCATGTTTTAACATTTAAACAACATATCAAGGTTTGGGGTATTTCATAAGAGATTATGTGAGGAATTGGGTAACAAGTTTAGGTGAGGAATTAGGCAAGGTTAAGATGTTATTTTGGAGTTAGAATATGTCTAAGATCTTATATGGATCTTGGGTAAAGCATGGATTAAGAGAACAAGTGCAATCACACTTAGAAAATGCAAATGGTTAAAACCTGCAGCTGCTCCGGGACCTAGGTCCAGGGTAAAGTCCCGGACCATGCCTAAATAAGGGTCAAGAGATCATCCAGCACCCTGGTCCGGGACTCAAGTCTTGTATAAAGTCCCGGACCACCCCCTAATTTACCCCCGAGAGTTTTAGCTTGAATTGGTCCGGGACTTAGGTTCCATACAAAGTCCCGGACCACAACATAAAATCAGCCGAGAGTTTAACCAAGTGTTGGTCCGGGACTAAAGGTAAGGACCAAGTCCCGGACCACTCTAAAAATGGTGTATAAGCTTGGAAAATGTTAGGTAATGGTGGGGATTGATATATATATTGATGTTATAAAATTATTAAGAGCATGTTTTTTAATACCCCGGATCTGAAAATCGTGATTAAATTACTCTAATATGATATTAATGGCCTAATGGTGCCTAAAGAGTATGGGTAAAGAGAATAAAACCAGAAGAAAAGAGAAATGCGTAAAACGCGAAAAACGCTAAAACGCACATTAAATGAATATAAGAGATATATGATCTCGAGAGGGTCCGAGATGGATTCCTAAGGCTTAGCTAGGCCTAATTAGTGTACGGGAATAATTCCCGAAGAAAACGGATTCGTAAAACGAGTTAAAAATGCAAACGAGCTTTAAAACGCGTTTTTTTCGAGAAATCGGGGAAAACGTGATTTTAAACGGGTTTAATTAGCTCGTAATAATTATATTTAGTTAAATATCTATAATTAGACCATAGTGTGGGTCCAGAGCTATTAAAATTAATTAAACGGCAAAATTCCGGAAAATGGACCCGGTAAATGAATAGTGTCGGAACTGGGAAACGAAACGCGTTTAATTCAAAAACGAAAAACGACCCGGGCTATTAATTAATGTGGGCCGGTTTTAATTAATAAGCATACACCCATTAATAGCTTGCTAGCTATTAAGTAATAGAGGACAAATAATAAATAAATAAAGCAAATAGTATAAAATAAAAGTAAAAAGTAACTTAAATTACTTACCCTCTTACCTTCTCCTTTCTCCATTTCACGATTCGCCCCAGCTCTCTGTAAACTCCTTCTTCCTCCTCTGTACGTGAGGCGATTCCATACAGCTCACCACCCCCCAACTTCTCCTTCCATTATCTTGTTCGATTCTCCACCAAATCACACATAAATTATACTGTTAGATTCGTATCGGCGAGGACTACGTTTTCCACCCCTCAAAACCTTGATTCCTCCACCTTCACTTCCATGGGTGTTGGAGCCTTTGAAGCGTGAGGAGCTGATTTTGGCTCTCCTTCATCTCCTTGATATTATAAGGTAAAAATAAACTCAAGTTTCCATCTTCCTAGCTTATTCTTGTAAATTTGGAAATTTTCCAACGTTGAAAAATTTCCTCCATTTCAGCCGATTGCCCTTTCCTTTATGGAGTGCTGGAACTTCATCATTTTGATTGCCTAAACTCTCCATATGGACACTTGAAGGTAATCTCTAAGCTAAACCCTAAAAACTAGCTATTGAAATACTAGTTTCTGTGAGGGGAAATTGAATTAATTAGCTTGTTACGTGTGTGTGGGGAAATGATTGTAGATGGCAAGCTAGACTCCCTTGTGCGTTGGGAAAACAAGAAGAGAAAGAGGGAACAAGAGAAGGAGGAAGAAGAGAAAAGAAAACAGAAAAACTAGCAAGGTAATGAACTAAACATGAGATGGTTTTGCTCTGTGTAAACATAATGTTTGAATGTGAATAAATGACCTTGCTTAGCGTAGCTATGATGCTACAATATTTACTGATGAGTGGAGCTGTTTTAATGAGGTTTTAGTGTGAGAAATAAGTCATGAGATTAAACTGTTATATATGTCATAACAGGAGGGAATTTATTGTGTAGTAGCAGTGATATTAGTGCTTACATAACAGGGAAGAAAAAGAGGATTTTTGTGATCTGTTTAGTGTTGTGAGAGTGCTTAGGAAGTGGGCAAGCTCTGTCAAAATTGTCTAGCAAACAAAGGGCTTGGGTATGTTAGGCGTGGAGTTAGATTGGTAAGAAAGGAGGATACTATGAAATGATCTAAAATTAATGAAACAAGTAGAATGATAGTCTGAGAAAATGAAGTGAAGAAATAGTTCTGTAACGTAGAAAATGAAATGGTTTTGTACAGATGAATGTACATGTAGTTTAGGTTGGTTTTGAATGCCTAAACAATGTCAACACATGCTATAATATATGTAGGAAGAGTGGAAGAATTTGGTATAAGTTTGGAGTTGAAACAAAGTCAAAAACACATATATTCTACAATACTGCAACTTGTCCGGGTTTGCAAACAAGTACACAAACCCGGACATGTCAAAAACACGGCAAAATGTATTTCAGAATGGATGGTCCGGGTTTGCAAACCAAGACCTAAACCCGGACCACCCCAAAATTCCACCCGAGAGGTTTACACAGGTATGGTCCGGGTTTGTAAACCCACCCCTAAACCCGGACTACACATAAAAGTCACCCGAGAGCACATTCCAGTATTGGTCCAGGTTTGTATCCCCGGACACAAACCCGGACCACCCCAAAAATTGTACAGAGAGTGTTTTCTTGCATTCTAATGATGGGGAATTGAATGGTAATGATAGTATAAGGTAATTAAGACATGAATAATGATGTTTAAAGGTCATTAGGAGTGTAAACAAGTTTGAGAGGTGAATGAGAAAGTTGTGAGCTTAAGAACACATGAGTAAACTAAGTTAAACGGGATAATGGGGTTAAGTACGGGAGCATTAGTTTTACATACCGTAATGCTTTGATGTTAATAAAAACATTTGAATGTTATCAGTGGAACAAGTGTGAACCGAGGAACGAGAGGTCACACGGTAAAGCTAACCCTGGTGAAAGGTATGATTTTCTCATACTCCGCGTGCTAACCGAGTTACGTTGATTTGTGTGTTTGTGTGCCGGCTTAATCAAGATTAAAGCATGAAAATAATCCCTTGTTTGATTATGTTGTCTTGATGTATGTTGAATGAGCTAACATACTTGTATGCCGGTGTGGTCTAGCATAGAGTAAAGACCGACTCATAGTGAGTAACGTTTGGCTAGAGACCCATAGATCGGGTCGATGCTTATGATAAAGAAAACGTGCAAACACACAAACTATTCGTTAAAGTATAACGAAAACGCAAACATATGAACTCCCTAGAATATGAGGAGATGTGCGGGTTGAGTAATTACCCGATAACGGTTAGTAAACCATAATGACACAATCCACGAAACAAATGAGAGTGGAAAGATAAGTGAACCTCCTTCAAGAGAATTAAAGATAGTTCGAAGATGTGAACTAATAAAGAAGGTAAAAGAGACTTAAGGGATTAGTAGATCCCTTGAGACATGGTCGACCTCCTATATGAGATTTTACCCGGTATAAGAAAATAACCGAAAGTATGAGTAAAGTAAATGTATGGGTAAACTTAAAACCTAAGATTAACCAAACTTAAGTAATGTTCCCAAGGTCATTAGAAACATCGAGAGTGATGCTTCTAGACTAATATACATAATATTATTATAACTCCGAGAGAGGAGTGTATGGGAATGTAAGTAGTCCGAGAGTAGTCGGGCCTAAGTAAAAGGGATAGGAACTTAGAGAGTTCCGTGAGCTAGTTGAACCTTTCCACCATGCTAGACCCAGAGTAGGGTCGAAACCGGGGAAGTAAGACTATGCTAGAGAGCCATGAGTTTTGGCCTAAGTATGTATTAAGAGTAACAAGCGTGACGTAGGAGACCTGTAGCGTCTCGAGAATCTACAAGAGCTTGAGTATAATTAACCCAAGAGTGTGGGTGAGATAATGAGTATAAATAACCCGAGAGTGTGGGTGAGTATAGTACGAGTAGCCCAAGAGAATGGGTGTGTATACGAATAAGTAACCCGAGAGAGCGGGTGCGATATTGAACGTGTAAACAAGCATAGTGAGGTATAACCCTCAAGGCCTAAGAGTAAACTGTTACAACTAACAACCTTGATATGTTAGTTAGGAATTGTGTTCCGTGATTGGATGTAGATTCCTTGAGTAATACACATATATATTGTATTGCTATGATGCATGTTGTTTGACTAAAATGAACTCCATGTATATCCGACAAAAATAGTTGGCGTACCCCGGTTAGCGCTCGGGGTATGTGAATTTCATATGCAGCTTTAAGCTGAGCCCCTAGGGCAACGTTTTTATTCGCAGGTACACCGAAGACGAAACCGTACGAGAGTTGGACGGGGTCGGTGTTAGCATGGGCAGTTAGATTGTAATTACTTATGTATTTGCAAGAGGTGTAAGACCGAATATGTTGTCGGCATCCATATATTGTAGACTCGGTATAGTAAAGAAATGATTTGAGTAAGTGTTTGTATTGTGTATTCGGTTGTTCCAGTCCATCAGACCGTTACTGTATGTGAAATAGGCCTGGTTAGCCATATGGGTGGCTAACGGCGTTGTATCACCCTCTATTGTATTTAGAGTTCCGCTGCAAGTTTAGTGGTGAATTGTGACAGTTTAAGAGGTAATGACGAGATTAACAGTTGGGGTTTTACAAAAATGGTATCAGAGCGAAGTATCGCTCTGATGACTGGAAATACCGAGCTTAGGTAATACCGAGTTAGGGTTTAGAGACTTAGGGTTAAGGGTTGAGTGGTAGCGTGAGAGATGCGCTAGTTAGGAACTTCCAGTATGACCTGGATACCTACAATACCATACCCGCCCTCCATAACCCCCGTATTAAAAGCTCGGGGAAGAACGCCAGAGAGACGGGAAACCCGATCTGGCAGTTATTAAATATTTCAATATGAACCAGAACCAGTCATGCGGTTGATCCCAAGAACCGGGAACCCCGGTGATGAATCCCGCTGGAGCTGCAATAACCGCACTCGATGGCGAGACGTCGAACATCCTATTCTAGGGAGACCAGAATCTGTGGCAGCTTGGGGCGACATGCTTTGCAGTCGCGAGAACCTAACTGACCGAGCGGCAGCAAGAAGAATGCACCAACCATGCAACAAGGCGGATTCATGAGAAATAACGAAAACCGAGACACATGTCTACGGACCGCCATAGTTAACTAATACCACCAATGGTATACGTATTGACTAAGAATCTAGTCAAAGGTAGATGCACCCACCCTGCCACACCCAAAGAGGTTGCAATACTTAACTGATATAGCTTAGACAGCTACGAGCATAACTACGGGATATACCCGAATAGAACTACAGAAGTAGAGCCTAAATAATTTAAACCTCGGTAACCACAATGAAGACATGAGAACGAGCAACGAGGTAGAACAAAGAACTAAGGGTGCGTTCACTTTGAGTCGAGGAAACGGAATGGAATCAGGAAAGGGAATGGAAAGGAAAGGAAAGGGATTCCCCCGAATCAAGAAGTTTGTTTGATTCTACATGGAAACATAATAGAATTCTCAATGAGTGTCTTTGTTGTTTTGGTTCCAAACAGATTTACACTATGAATAATATATATTAATATTTATCTAATTTGTATTCAACATATACTAATATTTATATAAATTATATAGCATATATAAATATTTTTTAAATTAAAATGACATATATTAATATTTATATAGTTTATATTATGTATAAGTTTTTAAAAAAAATTATCTATATATATAACTTTTTTATTTTATAGTATTTAAGTTATAAAAAATATTTATTAATATATATATTATATATTTTATTTAAACTGTAAACAATATAAATAAATATTTATATAAATTATATATACTATATATTATTATTATTTTTAGTTTTATAGTATTAAATTTTAAATAATATTTTTAACCCTATTTAATAAAATTGTAAATAATATATCTCCCTCTTTTTATATATTATATCCTCTATATCTTAATATTTCTTTAAATTTCTCCCGCCTATCCTATCCCTATCTTCTTTTTTCTCTCCTTCCCGTCTAAGTCCTCTTTCTTCCTCTTCCTCCTCTTCTATCTCCTCTTAGTTCCTATTTATTTAAATTAACCTCCTATGTATAAATGATCTATATACTCTTTCTTTAAATCTATCTCTATATATTATTTCAGATTTTATTGTAATTCCCTTATGTTTTATATATCTATATATCTATATATATATCTATATCTCTATTTCTTTTTTCCTTTTTTCAAATATAAATAATATATATTACCATTATTATATAGTATATATTATTATTTTTATAAATTATAAATGTTATATATTAAACATTTATATAATA
This sequence comes from Limonium bicolor, assembly GCA_023374045.1. NCBI lineage: Eukaryota > Viridiplantae > Streptophyta > Magnoliopsida > Caryophyllales > Plumbaginaceae > Limonium > Limonium bicolor. The sequence goes on from CM041783.1 coordinate 115,733,256, forward strand.
TATATATAATATATTCATATTGATATCTATATTTATATTTATATAAAGTATAAATAAATATTTGTATTTCTATTAGATAAAAATATTGTATATTAATATTTATAAAATTATGTATCATATGTTAGTATTTATATAAATTATATATTATATATATTAATATTTATTTATGCTAAAGATGATGATAGGGGTAAGAGGGAGGAAAGGGAATACCTTTCCTTGGGATATTGGGGGGAATCATCAAAAGGGAATTGGGGGTTTTTGAAACCTGAAGTGGGGGAAACAGAATCATTAAAAATACAAAACAAACAACCACAAAGGGAATGATTCCGTTTCCCTTTGTTAATTACCCCAAAGTGAACGCCCCCTAAGTAATTAAGGAACTCCGAGAGTGGAGAAGCACCTAAATGAATGACAGTCACGTCAAGATGAATATGAAGCAGCTCTAAGGAGTAGTTATCCAACTAAAGGATCAAGGAAGAGCCGACAAGGCTACCAAATACAATGTGAACAATACCGTGACCGGTATGAGTTAACCTAAAACCGCCTGTACCGCGCACTTGCCACGGCAAGTGCAGTATTAACGGGACTTTTAAAAAGAGCTTTGACAAGCGACCAGTACTTAGTAAGTACCAAAATGGTGAGAGAAGCCAATATGGCAAGACAACCTTAAGAATTATGAAACAAAACCTCGAAAAGGCCTAATGGCCTGATCACTGTATGAAGAACATACCAGTCAGCGAGAAGCTGGACTCGGTAAGAAGCAACCGGCATTGAAATGCCATGAAGATTTTCTTTCAAACTCAACTTTTCTCTCAAATGCAAAATTTTCCAAAAAAACCCCAAATTTTTAAAACCAAACCAGAGAACCACAGTAAGATATCATATGATGATATAAGAGGAGTAGGCAACTGAATACTTCACTTAGGCGTGTAACCGACACTACAAGTGTACACAAACGAGACATGGAATGACCGCACTCCGAAGGAGCTTGCGGGCTTGACAGACCAGTTATGAGTTAGTCGGGTAAGTGGTAACGTATCAATTAGATACTCTATGTATGTATACAAGTAGAGTACGGTACACGGGAAGTAGCCCACTCCATATTACGGACGAAAGAGCCAACTCAAACCAAGATAGTTGGACACCTCGAATGATCGAAGAACTCAAAGAAGCTTACCAAGCTAAGGAGTCTAGAACCCAGTAAGGTGACAAACCTAAGGATATAGCGTTAATAAGGCGAGAAGCACAAAGTAATGAGCATAGACATTGGATATGTCTTAGAAAATGAGAAGGAAAAACCTAATAACTGGAATGTATACCAGCGTAAGTAATATGGCGAAGGCCTAAAATTAAACATATTAATGTTCGATAACGGGATAGAGTTCCCATAGTATACTTCACTGAAGAGAATGACGACCTGACCAAGAAGGTAAAGGAAAAGTACTAATAATCTACCCAATAACGGGAGATACTACAACCCTAACGGGATAGTTCAAACTATATGCAACTACAAGACGGTGTAAAGAACTGAACGTACCCATGAATTTAGGCCAGATGTGATGGCATAACTCAATAGCACCCAGGAGCAATCCTTGAAGGGTACCGGAGTCAACAGTAGTTGAACGAAACATCGTGTTGAGAACACAAGTGTTAAAGCGAACACTCTGGTAGAACCCGAAGGGATCCGACGTAACACGGGATACCCTAAAATCCCAGAAGGCATGAGTTAATGTCAAGATACAAAAAGGGCCTTCCATGTACGGAAGTGTGATGAGACGACCATATCAAAGAGCCCAGCAATACCTCCTAACCATTTAATGGCATACGGAGAAGCAGAAACTTGTATAAACAGCCGCACAGAGCATGGCTCGAGGCAAAGTGGCTTGTAAGCCGGTAAAACCAACTACAATACGTAGATCCAAACGTAAAAACCTATGCATAAAAGCATAAAAGGAATTGTGATGAATAAGCCACTACTTTACAGTGGGGATACCCCTCATTATTGGAGCCTAGGGAGTGGCAATTGCGTGAATCCTCCAGAGAAAGGCTACCACCCATTAATGTAATGTGAAACCGCTAGAGCGGTGCAATGAAACTTGAGCATGTGTTAATTGCCAAGGAGTAAGTCGAACAAAGATAGGGCATAGAAAGGCGTTGATAGCAGTGGAAGGAAACCGAGAGAGTAATCGGATTAGTAGTAAAAACTGTATGTGTGCAGTATGAATTGCAGAGTAAACCATGCGCAGTAAGTGTAAGAGTTTAGAGTAATATATTTTATTGAGCCAAGTGAATGGCAAGCCATAGTATGAATGGCTGGAGTATATGAGCGGAAGCTAAAGTAGTAGCTGTTGCCATATAAGCGAATATTGTTAATGAATAAGAGCATGGTACGCAGTGAGCGACCATTGTAAGAGTGTAATCAGATAATGAAATGAAGCTGATGAGAAAAGATAGTAAAGGAGACGTATTCATTCCTATCTCATGAGAGATTTACTGTCAAGGGTTTATGCTTCTGCACTCTATATGACTGAGTGTTTTGGTATTGCACTTGTGCGGTAATGATCGAGTGGGAGAGCCAGGAATTGAGAGATGTCAACGAAGCCTGTTGAGTGAGAATCTAGAGAGATAACCGTGCGGCTATTGGCCAAAGATGCACGAAGAATGTGGGCTGTAACCCACAGGTCCCAGGATCGAAGGATGGTAAATGCAAAGTAGTATGAATGAAGAACTCTGGTACAGAAACAAGTAAACGAACATAAAAATTAAACGACGAAGCACTACATACTGAGTAGTAGCTCAACCTCAACCGACAATAAGTCGGGAAAACTAAGTGAATAATCACGAAGGTATACAGTGCTATATGAAATAGATTTCCAGAGAACTGGAGAGAAAATCTATAACTCATCGAATTCGCATACGGTAAGAGATACCTAGCGACGATTGAGAACCTTTATTCCCAAGTCAAAAGGGATGGAAAGGGAGTGGATAATACATTGAGAACACCAAAGGGTGAGTAAGCTATAGTTATCAGGTCACGCAGCAGGCTTGTGGACCGTAATTCAAAGGTTAAGTATACCTGACAATCTGAGTAAATGGCTAATCCTAAAGCCTTGAAGCCTTAGAGGCTAGAATTGAACCCGGTTATGAGTTAGTTAACCGTATTGAAGTTAAAACACTTCATAATACCTGAATTAGTGAACCAATGTTCAGTGATAACATATGGTCTGTTACGCGGGCGTAACCCCTTTTAAGGGGGGTAGGGCGAGAAACCGCTTAGAGTATGTTTTTACGTATAGGTGCGTAAACTACTATGTGCATAGCACAAAAAGAATTGTTTTGATGATTGGAACTTATGTTACATAAACATATGTACCCATTCATTGTGTAATTATGATCATTATGCATGAGAGATGCAAGTAACGAGTATAAAATATGTACGAAAAGAGGAGTAGAGAGACTCCTAGGGAAGGAGAATCCCTATACTATATGTCTAGTGAGATTAGACATGAGACATAATGAGTATGAATTGGTATGAAACTGATGTGGAACCTTGTAGGGAGTGAGTTACCTAGGTGATTTTATTTGAGAATGATTGATGGAGTGAGTTCCATCCACCGATGTGGAACCTTGTAGGGAGTGAGTTCCCTAGGTAATTTTATTTGAGAATGATTGATGGAGTGAGTTCCATCCTTTGGAGTTGTATGTTGTGTGTTTTAAATTGAGTAACAATTTGAGGAAAAGAGGCCATAAGTATGAGTTACTTAGGTAAAGTAAGCAAAGTAAGTTGGAAATGACGAATGACCTAGGTACTAGGAACTAGAGATTAATTGAAACGAATTGTTTCGTGAATATGACTAGAAAGAGTAAATGATAGAAAAAAAATGTTTGACTATCTGATTGTTTGAAACTGACGTGGGAGGTGGAACTTGATCTGCTAGCGATCAAGGGAAAACGAACACAAATTGGAGTGGAAGGAAAGTTCAACACTGATGCTGATCACATCAGGGTTGGATGATTCTTAAAGCTCCCTATAAGTGGTCACAAGTAATCACGCTAAGGAAAGATGCAGCTACCATAAATTTGATTTGGAGTTGTGTGATTTTTTAAAACAATTTCCAAACAGAATTTGATAAGGAATTTCTTCAAGTATGAAGATGGAAATGAAAACTAGTTTTAAAACTGCTATCACCCGCCGATGGCTGCGGCCTTAAGTCTTGATGACCGGTAGAACGGTGGGCGTGTATTAGTTATTTTGAAGACCATTGCACCGTACGTAACGACGGTCCCTAATTGACCATTTGGGTGGCGTGACGTGTGTAATTTTTTTTTCCAAAGGCACGGGACGGAGAGTAACCCTGAGACGATCCTATTTGAGTGAGTCAACCAGAGTGCCTGAGGATATGTATAGTGTACGTTTGTGATCAACCGAAGGGACGTGGGCCAGAGAGTAAGTGCCCATTGTTGTCATTTGTCATGAACGGCCGTGGACCAGAGAGCGTAAGAGTCCAACGTGACCGTACCTGAGGGCCATAGTATATTACTCAATATGGATTCGAGGACTGTAGTGCCTTCTTGTCGTCGGACCGATTCCATGGAGAGAGTAAAAGAGTATATTTGATTGTTATACATGTTGTGATATGTGTGTGGTATGTGTAGTGTGAAATGAGACTGACTTGTGGAGTCTGTAAGGTTATACATGTATTATAACCTTGGCATAGCGTGCCCATGAGAGTAACAATATAAGATTCACCAACTTTGAGGACAAAGTTCCTAAGGGGGGTAGATTTTAATACCCTGGATCTGAAAATCGTGATTAAATTACTCTAATATGATTATTAATGGCCTAATGGTGCCTAAAGAGTATGGGTAAAGAGATTAAAACCAGAAGAAAAGAGAAAATGCGTAAAACTCGCAAAACGCTAAAACACGCATTAAATGAATATAAGAGATATATGATCTCGAGAGGGTCCGAGATGGATTCCTAAGGCTTAGCTAGACCTAATTAGTGTACGGGAATGATTCCCGAAGAAAACGGTTTCGTAAAACGAGTTAAAAATGCAAACGAGCTTTAAAACGCGTTTTTTCGAGAAATCGGGGAAAACGTGATTTTAAACGGGCTTTAATTAACTCGTAATTATTATAGTTAGTTAAATATCTATAATTAGACCATAGTGTGGGTCCAGAGCTATTAAAATTAATTAAACGGCAAAATTCCGGAAAATGGACCCGGTAAATGAATAGTGTCGGAACTGGGAGACGAAACGCGTTTAATTCGAAAAGACGAAAAACGACCCGGGCTATTAATTAATGTGGGCCGGTTTTAATAATAAGCATACACCCATTAATAGCTTGCTAGCTATTAAGTAATAAGAGGACAAGTAATAAATAAATAATGTAAATAGTATAAAGTAAAAAGTAACTTAAATTACTTACCCTCTCACCTTCTCCTTTCTCCATTTCACGATTCGCCCTAGCTCTCTGTAAACTCCTTCTTCCTCCTCTGTACGTGAGGCGATTCCAAACAGCTCACCCACCCCCCAACTTCTCCTTCCATTATCTTGTTCGATTCTCCACCAAATCACACAAAAATTGTACCGTTAGATTCGTATCGGCGAGGGCTACATTTTCCACCCCTCAAAACCTGATTCCTCCACCTTCACTTCCATGGGTATTGGAGCTTTTGAAGCGTGAGGATCTGATTTTGGCTCTCCTTCATCTCCTTGATATTATAAGGTAAAAATAAACTCAAGTTTCCATCTTCCTAGCTTATTCTTGTAAATTTGGAAATTTTCCAACGTTGAAAAATTTCCTCCATTTCAGCTGATTGCCCTTTCCATTATGGAGTGCTGGAACTTCATCATTTTGATTGCCTAAACTCTCCATATGGACACTTGAAGGTAATCTCTAAGCTAAACCCTAAAACTAGCTATTGAAATACTAGTTTCTGTGAGGGGAAATTGAATTAATTAGCTTGTTACGTGTGTGTGGGGAAATGATTGTAGATGGCAAGCTAGACTCCCTTGTGCGTTGGGAAAACAAGAAGAGAAAGAGGGAACAAGAGAAGGAGGAAGAAGAAAAGAAAACAGAAAAACTAGCAAGGTAATGAACTAAACATGGGATGGTTTTGCTCTGTGTAAAACATAATGTTTGAATGTGAATAAATGACCTTGCTTAGCGTAGCTATGATGCTACAATATTTACTGATGAGTGGAGCTGTTTTAATGAGGTTTTAGTGTGGAAATAAGTCATGAGATTAAACTGTTATATATGTGATAACAGGAGGGAATTTATTGTGTAGTAGTAGTGATATTAGTGCTTACATAACAGGGAAGAAAAAGATGATTTTTGTGACCTGTTTAGTGTTGTGAGAGTGCTTATGAAGTGGGCAAGCTCTGTCAAAATTTGTCTAGCAAACAAAGGGCTTGGGTATGTTAAGGCGTGGAGTTAGATTGGTAAGAAAGGAAGGAATGGAAATCTGCAACAGAGAACAAGAAACTAGAGTCTGTAACAGGTGAGAAAATTACAGTGAAATGGGTTTTGTAACAGATGAATGTACAAGTAGTTTAGGTTGGTTTTGAATGCCTAAAAAATGTCAATACATGCTATAATATATGTAGGAAGAGTGGGGAAGAAGTTGGTATAAGTTTGGAGTTGAAACAAAGTCAAAAACACATATATTCTACAATACTGCAACTTGTTCGGGTTTGCAAACAAGTACACAAACCCGGACATGTCAAAAAACACGGCAAAATGTATTTCAGAATGGATGGTCCGGGTTTGCAAACCAAGACCTAAACCCGGACCACCCCAAAATTCCACCCGAGAGGTTTACACAGGTATGGTCCGGGTTTGTAAACCCACCCCTAAACCCGGACCACACATAAAAGTCACCCGAGAGCACATTCCAGTATTGGTCCGGGTTTGTATCCCCAGACACAAACCCGGACCACCCCAAAAATTGTACAGAGAGTGTTTTCTTGCATTCTAATGATGGGGATTGAATGGTAATGATAGTATAAGGTAATTAAGACATGAATAATGATGTTAAAGGTCATTAGGAGTGTAAACAAGTTTGAGAGGTGAATGAGAAAGTTGTGAGCTTAAGAAAACATGAGTAAAACTAAGTTAAACGGGATAATGGGGTTAAGTACGGGAGCATTAGTTTTACATACCGTAATGCTTTGATGTTAATAAAAACATTTGAATGTTATCAGTGGAACAAATGTGAACCGAGGAACGAGAGGTCACACGGTAAAGCTAACCCCGGTGAAAGGTATGATTTTCTCATACTCCGCGTGCTAACCGAGTTACGTTGATTTGTGTGTTTGTGTGTTTGTGCTAACCGAGTTACTTGTATGCCGGTGTGGTCCAGCATAGAGTAAAGACCGACTCATAGTGAGTAACGTTTGGCTAGAGACCCATAGATCGGGTCGATGCTTATGATAAAGAAAATGTGCAAACACACAAACTATTCGTTAAAGTATAACGAAACACAAACATATGAACTCCCTAGAATATGAGGAGATGTGGGGGTTGAGTAATTACCCGATAACGGTTAGTAAACCATAATGACACAATCCACGAAACAAATGAGAGTGGAAAGATAAGTGAACCTCCTTCAAGAGAATTAAAGATAGTTCGAAGATGTGAACTAATAAAGAAGGTAAAAGAGACCTAAGGGATTAGTAGCTCCCTTGAGACATGGTCGACCTCCTATATGAGGATTTTACCCACTATAACAAAATAACCGAAAGTATGAGTAAATTAAATGTATGGGTAACTCTTAAAACCTAAGATTAACCAAACTTAAGTAATGTTCCCAAGGTCATTAGAAACATCGAGAGTGATGCTTCTAGACTAATATACATAATATTATTATAACTCCGAGAGAGGAGTGTATGGGAATGTAAGTAGTCCGAGAGTAGTCGGGCCTAAGTAAAAGGGATAGGAACTAAGAGAGAGTTCCGTGAGCTAGTTGAACCTTTCCACCATGCTAGACCCAGAGTAGGGTCGAAACCGGGGAAGTAAGACTATGCTAGAGAGCCATGAGTTTTGGCCTAAGTATGTATTAAGAGTAACAAGCGTGACGTAGGAGACCTGTAGCGTCTCCAGAATCTACAAGAGCTTGAGTATAATTAACCCAGAGTGTGGGTGAGATAATGAGTATAAATAACCCGAGAGTGTGGGTGAGTATAGTACGAGTAGCCCAAGAGAATGGGTGTGTATATGAATAAGTAACCCGAGAGAGCGGGGGCGATATTGAACGTGTAAACAAGGCATAGTGAGGTATAACCCTCAAGGCCTAAGAGTAAACTGTTACAACTAACAACCTTGTTATGTTAGTTAGGAATTGTGTTCCGTGATTGGATGTAGATTCCTTGAGTAAGACACATATATATTGTATTGCTATGATGCATGTTGTTTGACTAAAATGAACTCCATGTATATCCGACAAAAATAGTTGGCGTACCCCGGTTAGTGCTCGGGGTATGCGAATTTCATATGCAGCTTTAAGCTGAGCCCCTAGGGGCAACGTTTTTATTCGCAGGTACACCGAAGATGAAACCGTACGAGAGTTGGACGGGGTCGGTGTTAGCATGGGCAGTTAGATTGTAATTACTTATGTATTTGCAAGAGGTGTAAGACCGAATATGTTGTCGGCATCCATATATTGTAGACTCGGTATAGTAAAGAAATGATTTGAGTAAGTGTTTGTATTGTGTATTCGGTTGTTCCAGTCCATCAGACCGTTACTGTATGTGAAATAGGCCTGGTTAGCCATATGGGTGGCTAACGGCGTTGTATCACCCTCTGTTGTATTTAGAGTTCCGCTGCAAGTTTAATGGTGAATTGTGACAGTTTAAGAGGTAATGACGAGATTAACAGTTGGGGTGTTACACGTTTGGAGGGCATAATGACTACTAAGTGGGTGAGCAAATGTTATAGATAATGAGGAAATGATGTGCTTAAGAGTGTAAGTTGGACTATAAGGACTTAGCGAATAACAATGGGTAAATATTAGTGCCTAGAGAAGTTAAGTAAATGGTGTTAAGTTGAGCTAAATAATAACCTAAACTGGATGAATGTTTTAGGACTTGTGAATTGGGAATCGGAGGGAGATAAACCAAACAATCGCCGACGGTGAACGGTACAGTCTTTCTTGTGACCTGCTTGCTAACGGGGTGTCCCTCGGCTTGTGTGCTATCTGTTTATTGCTATGACTAAGACAAGATAAAGCATGCAACCGGTTATACTTGTTCTCGTTGTGAATGTGGTTTCTTTACACTAACCCACGAGACTTGAGATTGTTACTAACTAAGTTTAGTACTTATTGAGTTAAGAAGAGGAGTTAAGTATTGGTATCTGTTGGTTAATACCCATTAAGGTTTAACTAACACATGGTTTGTAAGATTTTCACTAACTGAAACTTAAGGGGGGGAGTGACCCGGGACTGACTCCGCTCATGCATGCTAAGGAAAAAGGGGGTCGGTATCTGAATCAGATCCGTCATCCGCTTAAGGACTTGTCTTGGACTTGTTGCCTAGGGTCGGTTGCCGGCTCAGCTACACTGGACTCCCGTCCAAGGTAGGTGGCATTAAGATGGTGCGGTAGGATCACCTAAATCCTAAGTTTAAGATAAGATACAACCATCTCCATTCTAGAAACAGTTTGTATACTGAGATTAAGATAAGGATAAAACTGAGGTAAGTTAAGGTGAACTGAGGTTAAGCGGAAACAGATCTGGAGGAGGTTTTTACTAACCCACTTGTTAAGGGAACGCTTGAGTCGTTCATTTGTGGTGAACTATGTATGTTCATCTGTGGATGGTTGTTTATTGCACTTCATATTATGATTGTGTATCTAATCAATTTCCATGCTATCGACAATAAGTCGTCATAGCCCCGTTAGCTTGGGGGCCACGAGAGGGTCGTACCAGCATTCGTGCTGACCCCCTTGGGGATGTTTTTACACTTGCAGGTAAGCAGCCCATGAAGTCACACCACGAGAGTAGGAGCGGTTAGACTTAGGATGGGTTATTTATTTTTGAGCACGGGTTGCGTATGTGCACCCGTCTGTTTATATTTAAACTGATGAAAGTTTATGTTGTCACTTGAGATACTCAAAACTCGGTTGGTGGGTATTTTGAACGGTATGTATATTTTGGATAAGTGTTGTAAATAGTAAAGTTCGGTATGTTCTTTTGATCAGACCGTGGCAAGGTCCCGGGGTTAGTTTATTCCGTTGCGATCATTGTGATTAAGTTGTTATGTTTTGCGATAACCACGATTGGCTTGGGACGGGGTGTTACAATACTACAAATATTTTGTACTCTAATAATTTGATATAATTGAAAGTTTACATCGTAATTTTTATTAGTTTGCTCTTTTCCTTGTAGAATATTTTATTAGAATTGATAGATAGTAATAGTTTTAAGAGACTATTTATCCGTATCTGAATAAACAATTTAGTTGTTAAAAAATATGACCTATATATTACTATATGTAGATATAATTAAATATTCAGATTTTATACCTTATTTTAGCAATATAGGCAAAAGTAAAACTGATTATTATATCATTCTTAGTAATCATGTACCCCTTCTATCCATAATACATTTTTTTTTTTTTTTATTACAGATTATATAATTTAATTAAACAGTAGAATTACTCAAAATTATTTTTAGTTTAAGTTTTTAGAAAAAACACTACTAGTTTAAAACTATTGTTCTATATTATTTTCATTAATTTATAATTTAGTATACCAATCTTTATAAAAAAACTAAAAATAAAAAAGGAAAATAAACTTTTTTATATATTAATCTATATATTTCAGTTTTATTTAATTTTGTATCATATTTAATATATAATATCATTTTTAAAATATAATTATAAATATTAAAATTTAAATTAATTTATTAAAAATCAATTTTTAAATATTAATTAATATTATTAATGAAGAGGGAAAAGTACGAGAATAAGGAAGAATAGAGCATCCGGTTTCATGTGCCTGGAAGGAACAGCTTAGAACAAAGGATATCGACCGGATCAGAGTGTGATCCGGCCGGATGGGTAATTAAATATCCCACTTATATGTAAGTGCCAGCCTGGCAATTAAAAAAGGACAGGCTGGCAACTCTCGATTTGACGATGTAAAGCACTATAAATAGGGGTTCAACCCCACAATGAAACATACGTTCTCACATTTGAAATTACATACTGTTGCATTATCTGCGCGATTCTCTCTCTCTCAAGCTCGAGCACTCAGTAACAAGGTAACTCGATGAAGCACAAAGGCCTAGCAGTAGAGTAGGGATTCGATTAGAGATTTAGATAGGAGCTTAGGGAATTTAGGAAACTTACTATTTCATTTGGCGCCGTCTGTGGGAAACGAATGGCTCAAGATCTTTCTTGGCAACCACGAGTCCACCGGAGGTAACCTGATTCTGAATGAAACAACGAAGCTTTGAAACTTTTGAGGTTGTGTCTTTTGCAGGAAAAAGCAAGGAAAGTACGCGTGCAAGGATGGCTCCAAGAACAAGGAAGACACCCCGACCTGAGGGCGAGACCGATAACGTAAGAGCAACCGAAAACAACAGAACAGAAGCTGAAAACATGATCTCCAAGCAAGCGTTGGAGGAGATGCTGAAAAGCTTAGTCAGAACCATCGACGAAAGGATAGTAGAGGGGAATGAAGTTCTGCAGCAGGAGCTGATGCAGCGAGATGTAGAATACCAGAAGAAATGGGAGGACATGACTGAGGCGCTTGAATCGCTCAAGAATCGTGACTCCGAGGCGAGCAACAGCCGGAAGAAAGAGCAGCTAGAGAAAACTCTGATCATCAGCGACGAGACTGAGGAAGATGATTCGATCGACATGACTCTCTACCCCTTTTTTCCGAGAAAATCAGGAAGGCAATGCTTCCTCCTCACTTCGTTGCACCTGCAGTTGAAAATATGATGGAACGGGGGACCCTGCTCTTCACGTTCAGAAGTTTATGTTCGCAATGAACACACAGGGGATAAGTTCTCTCGCCCTCTGCAATTTGTTTCCGGGAACATTATCCAAAAGAGCGCTCGGTTGGATCTCAACAAGACCCCCGCAGTCGATCTCAAGTTTTAAGCAATTGACTGAGGAGTTTCAGCAATACTTTGCCGCAAGCAAGAAGATCAAGAAGGAAACAATAGAACTAATGGATCTCAAGCAGAGGAAGGGGGAGACGGTGAAAGAATTCAGCGAGAGGTTTCATAAGCAGGTAGCAGAAATCGATGACATTGATGAAAAGATCCTAATCAAGGCTTTCGGAAACGGGCTAGCACAGCCAAGGCTCGCCGGGAAGATCGCGACAAAAGCCCCAAAACCCATGGAGAGCTAGCCGAAATGATTCATGAGTTTCTGAAGTCAGAGGTGGCGGAAATAAGGCCAGAGATTTAGCAAATAGCTTCAAAGCGGTTAACGACAAGAAGGGAGGATCGAGTGGGAATGGCTTTTCCGCGCAACATATCAGGAAGTTCATCGGGAGGAAGCTCAAGATACAAGCCTTACTACAAAGCTCCGTCCCAGGCGCCTCAGTTTCAGAACGCCCGAGTTGCCGTCCAGATTGATCCAGGCAGGTATGCGGCGGCGGTCAAGGAAGGATATCTGCCTCCACCAAAGAAGCCTTATCCAGGGGAGATTCCGGTAGCCTTCTGTGAGTACCATGGCTGCAAAAGTCACAGAACCGCAAACTGCGCCACTCTGGCCAAAGAGTTGAGGATCATCGAAGAGGACAAGAAGAGCAAAGGAAAGCAGATGGCAGGCCAGCAGAAGCAATATGGCAGGCAAAATCAGTCCACCTCTCGAAATCACCGGGAAGAAGAGATCCATCCTGAGCTTAATCACGGCAAATCAGTCGGTATGATCTCAGGTTTGTAAGAAGGTGGAGAAGTTTTTCGTTTCTCTGATGTTAGGTAAACCCAGTCACGCCAATAATAAAGCAAGGGCGGTGTAATTGAACTTTTCCTTTTCTTTTTAGAAAGACCTATGATTGTAAAATTCCCCGGAATCTTCCGGTAATAAAAATCTAATAAACTTTTTCTCTTAAGCAAATTCTCAGGTCTCTTTTCAGAGGTAGGACCGTTGACCCCAAGTGAGAGAAAAAGACATCATATCATGCGGTACATCAAGAGCTACCGGAAAGAAAAATTGCCAAGTGAGAGAATCTTCCCCAGATTTTCTTTACAGACGAAGACGAAGAAGGGGTGTTTACCCTCACAATGATCACATCCACTGGTTTCGGCGCAAGTAAATGACAGGATGATGGAAGGAATCCTGATAGACAGCGGGGCTGGAGCGAATGTCATATCGGCCGAGGCAGTTAAAAAATTGGAGGTTCCAGAAAGTAAGATTAAACCATATTCAGCGGTCCTTGGAGGCTTCGTTGGGGGCGTTTCTACCAAGTCTTCACGGAGCATAGACTTCACCTTAACATTGGGATTGGGAGACGAGCGAAGAACTGAAAAGCTCACAGCTTTCATTGTACCGGGACTTTCCGGATACAATATGTATCTTGGCAGGCCAGGGATTAATGCTTTCAAAGCAATATGCAGCACTCACCACCTGAAAATGAAGTATTTAACCAGGTCTGGAAAGGCGGTGACCATTAGTGGAAGTCAAAAGATGGCTCGGGTATGCGAAGTACGCATCATGGAGGGAATGCCGGAAGAAGAGATGGTCAAAACGGTGGGGTCGGAAAAGGAATTCAAGGGAAAGCTCCCTCTCCCGCCAGAGCCGGATCAAAGGGCAGAAGACTGTGGAACCTCTAAAGAGTCACCACGAGAGGTACACTTAAAAACTGACCCTTCTAAATTTTTTATAATAGGAAATGCGTTCGGCAGTGGGGAGCAAACTCACCTGATGAGATTCCTGGAAAAAAGAAGGGTAACTTTCGCCTGGAGCACGGACGAAATGCCAGGAGTAGATCCAAGCGTTATCCAGCATGACCTGCGAGTGGATCCAAAGCACCCAGCCATCCGGCAAAGAAGAAGAATAATAGGAGAGGAAAGAGACTTTGCGGCACGTACTGAAGTGCAAAAACTGCTTAAAGCCGGATTCATCAGGGAGGTGTCCTATCCCAAGTGGTTGGCTAATGTTGTGATGGTTAAAAAGTCAAATGGCAAATGGAGAATGTGTGTGGACTTCACAGACTTGAACAAAGCATGTCCTAAAGACTTTTACCCACTACCATCGATAGATAGACTGGTTGCTTCAACAGCTCAGAGCTCTGTCTTAAGTTTCTTGGATGCGTTTTCAGGATATAATCAAATAAGAATGAATGAGGAGGATTCAGAAAAACATCTTTTATTACCTCGGCCGGAACCTTTTGCTACAAGGTGATGCCTTTTGGATTAAAAAATGCGGGTGCAACTTTCCAAAGAATGATAGACAAAGTATTCAAACAACAGTTAGCCCGGAATGTAGAAGCATGTCGATGATATCGTGGTAAAAAGTAATTCCTGGGTACAACACATGGAAGATTTAAAAGAAACCTTTGACACCCTAGACAGATCCCAATCAAGCTGAATCCAAAAATGAAAATGCGTATTTGGAGTTACAAAGGGGAAGTTCTTAGGCTTTATCGTTGGGCAAAGAGGGATTGAAGTGGATCCCGAAAAAACTCAGGCAATCCTCGATCTGTCACCACCAAAAAACATTAAAGACGTGCAAGCATTGAACGGAAGGCTCACGGCTTTAGCAAGATTCTGCTCAAAACTCCAAGAAAAGTCAATACCATTTTTCAGCATTTTCGAAAATAAAATTCCAGTGGAGTCAAGAGAGTGTATAGAGCCTTGACAGGATCAAAGAGATGCTCAAAGAGTTGCCCAAGCTGGGTGTTCCGGCACCTGGTCAAGACTTGTATCTCTACCTCTCTGCCACAGATTGGGCAATAGCAGCTGTGTTAATAATGGAGGAGGAGAAAAAGAGATACCAGTGTACTACACCGGAAAAATCCTAACTCCAGCAGAAAGCCGCTACACCAACGTTGAAAAAATATTGTTTGCATTAGTCGTTGCATCCCGAAAGCTTCGGCCTTATTTTCAGTCACACCGAATATTCGTTTGAACAAATTGGCCACTGAAACAGATAGCAAACAACCCAAAAGCATCCGGGCGAATGGTTAGTTGGACCGTCGAGCTCACCCAGTACGAAATCCACTTCCTTCCTCGAACAGCCATAAAAGCACAGGCCTTGGCGGACTTCATAACCGAAACAACCTTTGCCCAAGAACAAAGAGAACCAACCAACCCGTACGTTATCCTAGTTGACGGAGCTCGATGCAAGACTGGAGCGGGGGCCGGAATAGTGGTCCAAACGCCGGATGGAAGAACTCTTAACTTTGCGTTTCGGCTGGAATTTGAAGTAACAAATAATGAAGCAGAATATGAAGCCCTCATACAGGGATTGGAGGTCGCCACTGCCTTAGGGGCAACAGGTTTTTTCTAATAAAACAGGGGTTCTCATTTGTGTCTATAGGAACTTTTTATACATGCCCCCTAAAGGGGGAAGAGTGGGACTTACCTCTTAGTTTGTTATGCAGAGTTAGAAATATACTCAGACTCAATGCTAGTGGCGCGAAAAAACATACATCAGTCAAGGAGGAGAAAGCTGGAAAATACCTGGCCAAGGTCCAAGAGACGAAGGCAAACTTTCAGAGATGTGAGTTCAGACATCTTCCTCGAACAGAAAACATAGAGGCCGATGCGTTGGCTAAACTGGCCAGTATGGCCGAAAGAATGCCCAGTAAAGTCTGGATGGAAATAAAGGCAAACTCAAGTCTGAAGGAGATCCGAGTATGCACCATTGAATCAGACGCAATAGCCAAGTCTTGGATGGCACCCATTGTTGAGTACATACAAAGCGGAAACTTGCCACAAGATGAGAAGGAGGCGGCAAAAACAAGGCGAAGGGCTGCATCTTTCTTTTTAGAACAAGGACAGCTCTACAAAAGATCATTCGCAAGGCCAGCACTTAAGTGTGTTACCATAGAAGAAGGAGTAAGGCTCATGGAGGAGCTACATGAGGGGACCTGTGGGAACCACCAAGGAGAGAGGGCAATAGTCCACAAAATCCTAAGGTGGGGTACTATTGGCCGAGGATGAGGGAACTTTCAAAAGAATACATACGAAATGCATAAAATGTCAGGAACACGGCCACAAAATACATAGCCCCCCATCCACACTGAGAGCCATATTGTCCCCGATCCCGTTTGCCATGTGGGGATTGGATATCGTTGGACCTTTCCCGGAAGCATCCCCCGGAAGATATAAATTCATTTATGTGGCCATTGATTACTTCACCAAATGGGTGGAAGCCATGCCAACAGTATCCATTACCGCAAGAAAGTCACAAGATTTCATCTGGAAGTATGTAGTCTGCAGATTTGGAATCCCAAAAAATAATAACAGACAATGGAACTCAGTTCAACTGTAAAAGCTTCCGGGAATTCTGTGAAGAATGGAAGATTGACCTGAGATTCGCATCGGTCGCCCATCCACAAGCAAACGGCCAGGTAGAAAATGCGAATGGACAAATTGTCAAAGCTATAAAAAAGAAGTTGGACAGCAAAAAAGGGAGATGGGCAGAGTTGCTACCTCAGGTTCTCTGGTCCTACAGGACAACCGAAAAGGGCCCAACAGGGGAAATCCATATAGACTGACTTACGGTTTGGAAGCAATCGTTCCGGCTGAAGTTATAGTCCCATCGATTAGATGGGAATCCTTTAATGAAGAAAACAACAATGAAGGGGTGAAAGACGGCCTTGACCTGCTTGAAGAAACCAGGACTATGGCCCAAGTCCGGATGGAAAGGGATAAAGCGAAAGTGGAAAGATATTTTAACCAGAAAACAAGGGAAAGAGGCTTTGCTCCAGGTGAACTGGTCCTTCGAGAGGTAAAGCAACCAAACAAGCTAGAGCCCCAATGGGAGGGACCATTTATAGTACAACGGCGAACAGGGCAAGCTTCATATCGTTTGAAAAATAGTGAAGGATACGAGTTGCCTCACTCATGGCATGCCGAGTGCCTCAAAAAGTTTTATGTATAAAAACGTTTCTTACAAAAAAAAATAAAATGAGGTATTCTGTTAAAGCAATTTTTTAATGTACCATCCGGCCAGTGTGCCTACAGGCTATCATGCCTTGAAATGTACCATCCGGCCAGTGTGCCTACAGGCTATCATGCCTTGAAATGTACCATCCGGCCAGTGTGCCTACAGGCTATCATGCCTTGAAATGTACCATCCGGCCAGTGTGCCTACAGGCTATCATGCCTTGAAATGTACCATCCGGCCAGTGTGCCTACAGGCTATCATGCCTTGAAATGTACCATCCGGCCAGTGTGCCTACAGGCTATCATGCCTTGAAATATACCACCCAGCCAGCATGCCTATAAAAACTAGCAATTTATTATTCCGTAAAAAAGCTTAGAGCAAAGGCATAATGATCTTCCATATAAACAAAAGGGGAGATCTACAAAGCATTTGGAAATCCGGTCGCTCCGGATAAAGCCAAATGAAGAGTGTATGAAACTAACTCGTAAGGAAGTTACTTAAAACATTTAAGGGATACAAAGAAATGGTAAAACGCCAAAGCATCACACCAAAAATAGTAATCCAAAATACAAATATACAAGATTCCTGTGCTAACAAATTGCTATCTAAGAAGCATCTATTCCTTAGCAGGCTTCTTTACAGCAGACTCTTTGGAAACACTCTCTGCAGAGTTAGATTTTCCAGCAGCTTGACGAAAGCCCGCAACCTCCTGGCGCAGGCCGCTATCGGGAGGAAGGAAAGAAGCTTGACCAGGCCCAAAGACTGTCTCGCCAGGGATACGACCAAACTTCTCAAAGTCTTCAAGAAAGTTGCTCTTCCGGGCAACATTGTCAAACTCCAGCTCATTATACAGATCGTCATCCAGCACTTCCCCCCTCTTCAGGAAGAACTTGGAGATGGCTTGACGACAAATGTTGGTAATCTTCCGGCTCTGAGAGCCGAAAGCCTTTTTAGAGATGGGCAATAACAGTTCCTTGTTTCTTCAACTCTTCTTGGGCCTGACGGGCGTAGGCTGTATGTTTGGCGACATCCCCCTCAAGCTGCAACACCTGAGCTCGGTAAAGATCACGGTCAGAACCCGCGGCAGAGAGCTCCTCATTCAGCTTATCAATACGATCGCTGAGTTTCTCGACATGTCTTAAAAGACTTTCAGGATCTGTTTTTAAAAAAGAAGAAGGGGAAAGGAAAGCGGAATCAGTAAGAATAAGGCATAAAGATAAAAGCGGCGGAAAAAAGACCAGTAAGACTCACCCTTGGCCGGAACCTTAGCACTTTCGGGTTGGCGGAGGGCCATGGCCTCCTCTAAAGCTCTCACCTTTCCCTCCAGAGAAGCTTTCTCGGCCGCAAGAGCAGCTTTGCCTGAAGAAAGAGCTGTGTTTTCATCCGTCAAGAGCTGCTTGGCCTCCTCTAAGGTTTTCACCTTTCCCTCCAGAGAAGCCTTCTCGGCCGCAAAAGCAGCTTACCCTCAGAAGAGTCGTGTTCTCATCCACCAAAAAACTGCTTCTCTTGGTCAAAAGCAATTCGAGTTTGCTCATCCAGAGCATTCTTTTCCTCGGTCAATGCGGTGAGCTCTTGAATAAGTTGGACTTTGTCTCCCACCAAAGCCTCATTCTGCTCAGTCAAAGCTTTTTTGTCCGCCTCAAGGGATTTAATTTCTTTCTCAAGGGCAACATTCACACCCGCAAAGTAAGCCTTGTCTGAAGTAAGGGAATCTACGTCCCTTTTGTGAGCAGCTTGTACCTGCCGCAACAAAACTTCCAAGTCAGACAAAGTATGCTCTGGTATCAACACATTCTTTTCACCGGAAGGTTTGTGGAGTACCTGCTTCAGGATACCCTCTGTGTGGAGGCTCTGGTTTCTCAGAGCAAACATCTCTTCCCGCAAATTCTTTAACTTTGATTCGTATTCGTCTCGAAGACGAACACATTCATGGCGAGATGACCGCAATTCCTTGTTCAAAGTGTCTGTCCTATCTTTCACCTTGCGGTCAATCTCATAGTTTACAATATCCATGTAGCTATCATGGTTAGAACGGGTTGGCTTTAACTCGGCTTCAGTACTATCGGCCCGACTTTTTTCACGTTGCAGGTCAAACTGAAGATCCCGAGTCTGAACCTCAGCGCTTTGAGCCATAGACATAACCTACAAAAAAACAAATAGAACATAAAACTTTAAAAAATATATCAGAAAGGCATGGGAGGATGGGAGGTGGAGGAAGAGCGCTTACTCGAAAAATGCTTGCCACATCAGATTGAAGACATCTCCCGTGGGATGGAATGACGCATGATAGCATCGGCTGCTCCAACCCCAGCTCTCAGTTTTTCCTTGGTGGTGGTAACAATGGATGGAGGAGCGAAGATCCCATCCGGATGGTCAGAAAGTCTTATTGCTTCCTTCCAGGCGTCGGTATATCGAGCAACGTCGAAGGGGATCTTGCGCAAAGGTTGCCCACGGTAGTAAAACCATCCCTCCTTCTGAGAAGGGCCGGTAAAGCCCTCCTGAGCAGGGGGAGGTGGAGAGGAGGAGGAAGCATCAACATCCTCCCCTGGAAAAGAAGAGGGGGAGGCAATGGCCTCCCTTTGCCTGTCTTCCCTCTGCTTACTTCGGAGCTCTGGGTTCTCGGGCACAGCTCGGTACTCCTTCACCCCCTCAGATGCTGAATCACCGACCCCAGGGATGTCTTGTGGGACTGAGGTGCCAATAGTCCCACGATCACTTTCAGTCTCAGAAGCCTCCGCTAGAACAGCCTTCGGCTTTGACGCGGTTTTCTTCCGGAGTCTTTGAGTACCGGAAGCTGGAACAGCAGGAGAAGGGTGGGCCGGACCGCGAGCAACCTCGTTGTCAGTAACGGTGATAGGTGCGCCTTGAGAGCCTGAGAAAGAAAGGGTCAGCATAGAATGAACAAAAAAGGAAAGGCAAGAGTTTCCTTCAAATAAGAGAGAACAATACGTGGGTTAGTATCTTCCAAGATAGCACCATGGGCCGGATCGGAAGAGAAATACCCTGCCAAGTCAGGAAACAATTCACAAATGGGGGTTGGGTGACCAGACCCCTGCCCTGAACGAGAGGCAGACCCCTGGCCTGAATCAGGAGTAAGAGAAGAAAAACGCGATGCCCAGACCCTGGACTCACGTACCAAGTACCTGGCAAATCACCGCTTGAACGGGCTGGAGACCCAGTAATCCTCTTTTTCTTCTGTCCAGAATGGTCCTTGTCTTCATTACCCCTTTGCCTCTTCTTGGAGGGGGTAGCATTCCCAAGAAGCCTTGTGGCCACATCAACAGCCGCATCAACAGATGCGTAATAATCAACTTGCTCGTCTCCCATCTTGAAGCCGACAAAATTCCAGCTATTGAAGGGCCCAACCTTGTCTCCTCTAGAAAAGAAATCTGCCGGAACGATGAGAGAGTAAGAAAACAGGTCAAAGGTAAAATTTAGATAAAAATGACCAAATAAGACTTACTGTGATATTTCTTCAATGATTCCAGGCGCGCCGGGGTAAAAAATACGGAGACCGTAGGCTGTTTTTGCTTATCACCTTCAGGATTTTCGAGATAGGCGTTTCTTGCGCTGGGGAAGGAGGACAGCTGAATTGGCCTTTCGGGATCGAGGGGCAGTAGGGAACTCCTAAAAATCGGCCTGGTGGTGGGACAATGACGAACCATCAAGAGTTCCACCCGGAAGACGCTTTCTTATAATCGAAGAGAGAAAAGCCGGCCTTCGCTTTGATAGTCAAGCTATCAGGATCGTCCCTTGTGGTGTAAAATTGGGCGAATTCGGTCGCTTCTACCCGAATTTTGCTCTCTCTCAGTCACAGAGGACATAGGCATGGAGGTAAGAAATTGCCTTCGGGTGTAGGTGAGCAAGCATGCAGCAGCGCCGAATCAGGAAACCTAGAACGAATGGATGAGGGGGGTACGTCAGTCAGGCCGCGAGAGAAAAAGTCCGCGAAAACGGCATATCCAAGCCCGAAATCATCGTGGGGATGTGAGTCGTCGGAAGGAAGGAAGATGCAAGTACCCAGTGGGACTTCGACGTCTTTCAAACAAGAGAGAAGGGAGGAGGTATCCAGGGAGGATGGAGAAGGTTCTCGGTCGGCCGAGAAAGGCGCGGTAGATTTCAGATAAGTCGGGCGAAACCCTTGGGGTGAAAAGGTACCTTGAATCGCCTCTCTAGCAGGGACGAAATTTGCAGCTGCCTTGTTCTTCTTCGAGCTAGACGATGCCATCGGAACAAGAAAGCGGAGAGCAAGAGCGAAGCGAAAAGAGTGAAAGATCCGAAAAAAGGATGCAAGGAGAGGCGACGGAGTCTGGGCAAACAAGGAAAGAAGATATCTGAAAGAGTTCGAAGCTAGAGCTTTGGAAAAAAACGATTCCCGCCCAGTTGATAAAATTAAAGGGAGATCCTGCACCTTCCTGGAAACAGGGCGCTGACACAAAAACGGCTATGCAAATTCTACATCGAAAAAGGCGCAGGCACGGGACAGGCACGGGCAAGAAGCACGATTAGAAAAAGAAGTTCTTTTTCCTTTTTTTAGAACAAAGAAAAGGAAAAGAGAACTTGTGGGACTAAGGGGGAATGATAGCCGGAAGAATAAAAGGCCTCAGCCGGAAGAGCAAAAAGCCATAGCGTCGGAATAAAAAGGCAACAAAAGCACACGCTGAAAGAGGAAGTTCTACTTTTTACGTTAATATAATCTAAAGTAGAACTTGTGGGACTGATGAAGAGGGAAAAGTACGAGAATAAGGAAGAATAGAGCATCTGGTTTCATGTGCCTGGAAGGAACAACTTAGAACAAAGGATATCGACCGGATCAGAGTGTGATCCGGCCGGATGGGTAATTAAATATCCCACTTATATGTAAGTGCCAGCCTGGCAATTAAAAAGAAGGACAGGCTGGCAACTCTCGATTTGACGATGTAAAGCACTATAAATAGGGGTTCAACCCCACAATGAAACATACGTTCTCACATTTGAAATTACATACTGTTGCATTATCTGCGCGATTCTCTCTCTCTCAAAGCTCGAGCACTCAGTAACAAGGTAACTCGATGAAGCACAAAGGCCTAGCAGTAGAGTAGGGATTCGATTAGAGATTTAGATAGGAGCTTAGGGAATTTAGGAAACTTACTATTTCAATTAAAATATTCTCGCCTCCTTAATAATAGTTTTCTTGGTCCGCCTCTATTTACGGTATTCATTCTCTTTACAGCACAAATTGTTGGTTGTTTTGTGCTAGTATATTTGTGGATTTTTTAAAAAAATTTGTTCGGAGGTGGCAGTTTACCATTTTTTGTCAAGAATGTCAAACTTAAAAATACCACATTTATACCACAGAAAAACCATGTCCAAATGGAGGCGCAGCAGCCCCCGTCCACTCGCGACCCAATCGCAGCAACCCCCATCCACTCGCGACCCAATCCTAGCCCACCACACCAATTGAACCGCCAGCCATTATCTGCCCCCATGTTATAGGAGAAGCAAAGAAAAAACCCTTGTAGCTGAAGAAGACCCAGCCGACAGCCACCAATAGACCATGTTTTTTTTTCTTCTTGCCAAAAAAACTCTACATTCCAACATTCGTAATCCTCAAGAGTTAGAGCAGAACCATCGTTCCCCAATCTTCATCTTCTAAAACTGAAAAACAAGAACAAAATTCTATTGAACTATTCCTCCTCCACCGTAAATCACCACCACATCACTCAGACACTCACCCTCTTCATCAGGAAACTATTTTCGTCTTCGGCCCAGTTCGATTTGCCATTATCAACCAATAATCACCACTGATAATCACCTTCTCCTTATTCCCCTTCGAATCAGAAGAAGCGTAAGATGTTAAGTTCCATTTTCCATGACTTTCATTATGCTCTCTCCCACTCGTTTTTCGTTCCCCATCTTATTTTTATGTCGAATTCTTCTGCCAAATGATCCAAGTTATGGGTGGTTAGAGAAACACTGCTCTACCAATGTATCATTCCCGAAACATAAATTGGCTCCTCTTCTGTTTTTTTGTCTTTCTATATTCCACGCTTATTTTGGTCTCAAAGTTTTGATTCTCGTTGTGTATATCGATCACAAACGAGTGTCGAAACTACCATGATTGTGGGTTTCATGAAGAAGATACAAAATCTTCTATTTCTCTGTGTTTTGTCTTTCATACTACCTGATGAACCCAATACAATGGGGGAAGATTAATTTGAAGCTTCGTTGGAAATCATTCAACGTGAGTGCTGTATCCCTTCGTTCTTCGTCTTTTGGCTGATTTTTTGCATAGTCTGAAGCGTTGAGCGTCCAATTTTCCTATATACATGACAGTTCTAAGTGAGTACAATGTTTACTTGTGGTCTCTGATTTGAAGGAAAATTTCCCAGGTACGGTCAAACCCCCCCCCCTCAATTCCCAATCTCGGTTGCTTTCTCCCACAATTCCCGAAAGCGTGTTTTTTTTAACCGTTGTACTGAAGCCGATAATTCATTTATCGGCATCAGTGAAGCCGATAAATGAATTATTGGCTTCAATACAACGAAAAGTTTGAACGTTGGGCCTCTGTACTGAAGCCGATAATTCATTTATCGGCTTCACTGATGCCGATAAATGAATTATCAGCTTCAGTACAGAGGCCCAACGGCTAGTTTTTGGTTGGAGCTTTTATAAATGATCTCTTGGCTCTTCCAACTTCTGCTACTTTCCATGCTACTTCGTTGCTATTTTTTTCTTCTCTGCAAAATCAAAATTTGTTGTTCAATCCTCATCCTCACATATTCCTCACTCTTTCAACCATTTGCTATAGATATTTGAGATGGATATCTCATGTACTCTTTATTTAAATGTAGAGCTCAAATACAATCCAGATGGTATATATTTCCATATTAATCCCATTGGTCGAGATTTATCCATTGTGAAATTCCCCAGTCTTCCACATTTCAATCCTTCAAAGATACTGTCAAAAATCTTGTCGACTTGGAGTTGGGTGGAGATTATGTCATCACCGACATGGTTTGTAGAAAGTTGGAGAACAAATATCCAACTTGCTCTTATCTTCCACTTAAAATTACCAACGATTCCCGGGTGAAGCTGATGATATCGAACTTCATCAAGAATTCAGACTTGCTGAACAACTTGACTATGCAAGTTGAGTTCGAGCATGTGACTACCCCTTCTCCGGAGGAAGACAATGAAACCGATGATGATTTTTCCCAGCATCAACAAGCCGAAGATGAAAATCTACAGACTTCGGATGATGATTCTAAGATGGAGCCAGAAGATTTACCTGACAACGACGACATGGTTGATGAAGCGTGGCCCTCCACACCGTACATTCCTGCAGCGCCGTTCTCATCGCAAGTGGATTTAGAGGCCATAAGCCAGACACCATCAGACATTGATCGACGTGGTTTGGCATACTGGAGGCCAGGTCACGAGTTCGTCAGAGGGCAAGAATTTGCTGATAAAAATGTTCTTGTGACTGCAATAAAATAGTATCACTTGGAGAGAAACGTAGATTTCGTTGCCCCCGAGAATAACAGGAGAATTTACTCCCTAAGGTGCTGCCAAGGGTGCGGTTTCAGATTTCGAGTTGTGCTGCTAAAGAATTCATTTGAATGGCGGATACGGAAATTTAGTCCGCACACATGCGCTCCAGTCCTAGACGAGAGTAATGATCGTTTTCCGACTTACAATTTATAGCCGAAGTCATGATACAAAGGATAAAAGAGAACCTTGCACTACAAGTGAAGACTGTGATTCAACTTATCCGCTCAGAATATAAAAGGAAGATTAGCTATAAGAATGCTTGGTTAGGCCATGCGGAAGCGATAAGAAGGGTCTATGGTGATTGTGAGCAGTCATTTACTGAATTACCCAGGTATATCATAACCATCAAACACTCTATACCTAATTCGTATGTTGACCTAGAGTCAACTGTTGTGTTTCAAGATGAAACTCAGACCACTTCTGTTAGGCAGTTTAAGCGTTGTTTTTGGGCATTTGGGCCATGCCTCACTACTTTCAAGTATATGAAACCTCTACTACAAATAGATGCCACTCACCTGTACGGTAAGTACAAAGGGAAATTATTAATTGTTGCAGACGTTATAATCTGAGTGGTTAAACTGGTGTTAAATTAAAAGAAAAGAAATTAAAAACTCAAAATAAACGTCAGGCTGCAAACAAATCCCGGTCGCAGTAGTATAGTGAAAATGTAAGCAACCGGATGTCGAACCGTGGGACTAATATATATATTATAGTACCTAAGCGTGTCACAAGAGGGGGGTGGATTAATTGACTTGTAAAATAAAAAAAAAAAGATAAAATAAACTAAGTTGACAGATAAATAAAATGGAACTCTGGGTCAGGTTAATATAATCTGCATAATTAAGCTATCTCTACTGGTTTAATAATTTGGCAAGGTTCCTGTAATTATCTTAAGGACTAAGTCATAGCCTCATAAGAACTCGTTCACCTGTAATGCAAGGTTCTAATCAAGGTTCAAGCAAAAGCCTGCGAACGGCAGAGGAGTATTGAGGAATTACATTTGCAACTGAATACTAACTTATTAAATCATAACAAGTTTCCTCCAGTTTTACGCCTTAATTAACCTGTCTATTTATCACCTGGTCTGATCAAAATAGACTTAGTAGAGCAATTTAATAAATTCGCGAGATCTATTAAAAAGGCGAGATGACTTTTAAAACGTAACAAACTATGTATATAAATAAACCGGTAGAAATATTGCATAATTAATACAGATACATAATAACTATTCCCAGAGTAAACGTAAACTAGCCTAACATATTAAATAGATATATAGAGACGAGAGTAATAGAAATCATCCGTAATCACTCCGTCTCACTCTGCTATTTTGTGTACGTAGGGCTAGAGGTGAATTTGGTGGACTGTAAAATAAATAAAATGGAGAAGGCGGGAGAAGAGAAATGAGATGGTGTGGTGGTGAAGTGGTCGTCGATTCGTGTATGAATTTTGTGGTGAAGTTGCGTGCGTTTATATAGGGAAAGGAAGATAGCAGGAGAAGAAGAATGATTGCAGACAGAGGTGAATGACGCGTGAAGGGATTGAGCTCATTGATTGCTCACTGATTGAAGCATTGATTGCAGGGGACAGGAGTTGGAGACGGGGAGCGAAATAAGGTAGGTGCCGGCGACAGTGGACGAGTTGCAGCGCGAGTTGCAGACAGTCGGTCGATGAAGATAAGCTCGACATTTATACACGACCGCCTGATAACATGCGGTCTCCTCTCTGCTGTCCGCCCATTTAGAGGCGGTCTCCTCCTCTCTTGTCCGCCTGTTAACAAGAGGACACACTTGTGTCTTGTCCGCCTCTTAACAGGAGGACACTTGTGTCTTGTCCGCCTCTTAACAGGAGGACACTTGTGTCTTGTCCGCCTCTTAACAGGAGGACACACTTGTGTCTTGTCCGCCTCTTAACAGGAGGACATGGCTTATTTCTTCTACCGGCTCTAGATTCTTCGTTTGGACTCCGTTTTCTGAGCCGTTTGCGTCTATGCGTTCGTCTCTTCGTCTACTTTACTTCCAGATTGGTTTTCCTCATGTTAAACCAATAAATTTGTGAGATAATAATAAAACATAAACTAGAGGAAAACTAACCGAAGTGGAGAAATGAGCAAGAAAAGTGCTAATATAATATATGAAATACACCTATAAATCATGCTCATTTGGACACTTATCAATTGCTGTGGCTCAAGATGGTAACAACAAGATAATACCAATGGCCTTTGCTATTGTTGCTAGTGCATCTAGGGATGACTGGAAATATTTTCTTGACCGTGTTCGTAACATAGTCATTGGAGCTAGGAACAATGTGGCAGTTATTACGGATCGGGCCGTAGCTATAATGTCAATAATGAGGGAAGAACCATACTGGCTTCCTCCTTATGCCCAACATTTCTTGTGTATCCGTCATATTGCTTCAAAATTTCTGACAAGATTTGGAAACAAGGAGTGGAAGAAGTACCTCATCAACACAGGTAATTATGAGAGATTTGTATATCTTCGTCGTTTTGTATATTGTTTATGTATTTAATCTGATAATATTTCTTGTGCAGGTTACTATTTCAGAAGGGATATAGTCCAGGATAGATTAAATCACTTACTTGCTCTGCACCCCTTAATTCCTCCTTTTTTAACGAGCTGCCCCCTGAGAAGTGGTCACGTGTGTATGACGATAGCAAAAGGTGGGGGTCATATGACTACTAACCAGGTAGAGTGCATGAATGGGGTGTTGAAGAGGGTTCATCTCTTACCGTAACAACTATTGTTGAAAGCACTTTGTACAAGTTAATTGATTACTTTCGAGATAACTTAGAAATTATACTGCACAAAGGAATAGTGGGTTATTTTTCACCAAACACCTACTGGAGAAAGTAGCTGAGAACCAAACACTTGCCAACTACCACCGTGTGGTTGTTATCGGCGCTATGGATTTGGTGTTTGAGGTGGTTGACAATGGGCATCCAAACATAAGGTGTGACAAAGGTAAATTTGTAGTGCGAATCAACTCAAGGGAATGTGAATGCGGTGAATGGCAAGCGTTTAAGTATCCATGCTCACATGTCATGGCCGTGTGCTCTACTACCACCCTGGATTGGAGGAATTACGTTCATCCAGTTTACAGACTTGAAACGATATACAGGCTTACAGCGAGAACAAGTTTGTGCCACTAGGAAATCAATGGAAGTGGCCCATATAAGCTGGATTTCCTATTGTTCCAGATCCAGCAATGATGCGTAACGTTAGAGGTCGGCCCACATTCTCCCGTATTCATAATGAATGGATGAGAATTATGAGCGTGAAACAAGACATTGTGGGCTATGTCGCCAACGGGGTCATGTAAGGACAAGATGCCCGAATGCAAGGTATAGTTAATTCCCCAGTATAATGGTATGTTATTGCATTAGCCAATTACGCTCCTGCTCAGACAGGTTGTGCCTTTAGCAAGCACACCAAAAAATGTAATTTATCAATTGTCTGTTGTAATGAATTATCTTTAATTTGTATTTATTAAATATGCAAGGACTAAAGATTGGTTTGAAACACCATTCTATTGGCAAAGGAAATATTCCAAATACAACCAAAGTTTGAATATGATAATAATGTAGATCGATTCAATGACATCCATCATTGTTTTATTATAGAACGACATAGTAATATTTATTCATCTTCTCATACGTGCTTGCTGTAAACAAGAACATCTGTCATAGGACTAGCCACTTATCACTTCTGTTGATACCTTAAATGGACGAGATATGCATCATCCACCTTCATATTAACCTTCATGTTCGCTGTCATCTGAACCGTAATCTTCATTATACTCTTCTGCCAAGGATATGCTCGTTGGTGGTGGTGGTGGTGGGTTATCTTCCTTAAATGCATATACCACATAGAATTCTAATCGAGTATAAAATTGTTGATTACACACAAACCGTTCAATCTTTGTTTGAACGTCAACATCTCATTTTATTTGTAATGGCCCCCATACATGGCGTGGCTGGGAGCACATCAGTAATCGATGAAGTATCGATTCAACCACACAATAGTAACCGTAACGCTCTTTCAACCTAGTCTCTACAACATTGTCAAACTTGGGCGAACGTAATATCCATTTCAATATCCAAACCGAAATGGTCAGTGGAATATGTTTGGCAAAAATACAAACTTGAATCGTTGGTGATTGGCTCAATGTCAAGCAAGATAGTGCAAGGGATCTCCATTGATGAATTGTGTCGATGAAGTTCAGCACGAGCTATGGATAACTTATGCAATATAGTACTGACAATGGTTGTTGGTAGTTATTTGTGTAAGTGAAAGTAAAATGCTTGCTGTATTTATATGCATAGGATAAGGGAGTATATATGCAGTGAGAATAAAATTGAAATCCAATTGGGGGACGGGGGAAATCTTATCCGCTTAATCCTGTCTGCCATCATCTGCACCTAATGCTTCAACAAGTGGTAAAGGGATTGGATGATGGGAATATTAAACTATTGTCGTGGAGTAGCGCATGACCACAAACTCTTGTAGAAAAAAAATACATCCACCCGATTCAAATTGTTGTTACACAATTACCTAAAACCTAATTGTTCCCTAACCTCTGTCTGTTAAGTTGTTGTGCTATTATGTTACGTCGCCTCGTACATTGACTCTTGCATTTGGAAATCATCATTGTCGGGTTCAATAGGATCGTAGATAACTAGTAGTGGAATATGTTCATGAAATCATTGTACTCTATATAGTTTTCCATCATTCGTTGAACAGATGCATCAGTTCGTACGTGTATAAAATTCCACTCGTAGTCGCCTTCCAACCCCAAATACACCATTGCTGCTATGTTTATTCTGCCAAGGAGAGACTGCAGAGCACGGACTACTCGTTGATATAGATCACGAAGATTATTAGGATACGACATATTATTTCTATGCGTCTATGCCCCATCCTTTGATCAAACTGCGTACCATGACG
Organism: Limonium bicolor; assembly: GCA_023374045.1. Taxonomy (NCBI): domain Eukaryota; kingdom Viridiplantae; phylum Streptophyta; class Magnoliopsida; order Caryophyllales; family Plumbaginaceae; genus Limonium; species Limonium bicolor. Next base: position 115,762,834 of record CM041783.1, read on the forward strand.
ACCGAATGTAGCAGCATACTTAACGTGCAAACAGAAAGGAAACTCCATTTGATTTTTATAGGAGAGTATGTTGTAAGATATGATAATTCACTACCGAACTACAAAGCTTTGGTATAATGATGTGTGGAATGAATGGGTTCGAAACTAATACCCAGTTTTATAATACAAGAGCAACGGTTAGTAAAACGGATACTTCAGCGGATAGTTAAACGGCTAACTCAACGGCTAGTCAAACAACACGTCAAGCGCACAGACATTTGCTTCAACAGCTAGTTCAACGGCTAGTTTAACATTAACCCTAAAGTTTTTCAAGCTTATACTTCTTTAACCTCTTCGACATACCTGACGGTGAACTGAGCGGCTCAAGAAGCATCTGTATCTAAGAACTACTCCTAATATCCACATTAACCCTAAATTTTTTCAAGCTTACACTTCTTCAACCTCTTCTACATACCTGACGGTGAATTGGGTGGCTCAAGCTTACACTTGTTCTCCAGAATCCGCTGTAACACCCCGTCCAAAGCCAATCGTGGTTATCGCAAAACTTAAAAACTTAATCACAATGATTGCAGCGGAATAACTAACACCGGGACCTTGCCACAGTCTGATCAAAAGAACATACCGAACTTTACTAATTTACAACACATCCAAATATACATACCATCCAAAATGCCCACCAACCGAGTTTGAGTATCTCAACAGACAACATAAACTTCCATCAGTTTAAATATAAACAGACGGGCGCACATACGTAACCCGTGCTCAAAAATAAATAACCCATCCTAAGTCTAACCGCTCCTACTCTCGTGGTGTGACTTCATGGGCCTCTTACCTGCAAGTTTAAAACAGCCCCCAAAGGGGTCAGCACGAATGCTGGTACGACCCTCTCGTGGCCCCCAAGCTAACGGGTCTACGACGACTAATTGTCGATAGCATGGAAATTGATTAGATACACAATCATAATATGAAGTGCAATAAACAACCATCCACAAATGAACATACATAGTTCACACACAAATGAACGACTCAAGCGTTCCCTTACCAAGTGGGTTAGTAATAACCTCCTCCAGATCTGATTCCACTTAACCTCAGTTCACCTTAACTTACCTCAGTCTTACCTTATCTTAATCTCAGTATACAAACCGTTTCAAGAATGGAAATGGTTGTATCTTATCTTAAAACTTAGTATTTAGGTGATCCTACCGCACCATCTTAATGCCACCTACCTTGGACGGGAGTCCAGCGTAGCTGAGCCGGCAACCGACCCTAGGCAACAAGTCCGAAGACAAGTCCTTAAGCGGAGGGCGGATCTGATTCAGATACAGACCCCCTTTCCTTAGAATGCATGACCGGAGTCAGTCCCGGGTTCCTCACTCCCCCCTTAAGTTCAAGTTAGCGAAAATCTTACAACCATGTGTTAGTTAAACCTTAACGGGTATTAACCAACACACCAACACTTAACTCCCTTTTCTTAACTCAATAAGTACTAAACTTAGTTAGTAACAATCTCAAGTCTTGCGGTTTGTGTAAAGAAAACACTTTCACAACGAGAACAAGTATAACCGGTTGCATGCTTTATCTTGTTTTAGTCATAGCAAATAAACAGATAGCACACAAGCAGAGGGACACCTCGTTAGCAAGCAGGTCACAAGAAAGACTGTACCGTTCACCGTCGACTGTCGTTTGTTTAACCTTCTCCGGGGTTCCAATTCACAAACCTAAAACATTCATTCATCTTTAGGCCCATTAGTTATTTGAACCTTACTTAACTCATTTAGTCCCTAAAAATTCCCATCCAATACTCTCTTAAGTCCTTACCACACAACCTTATAAACTTAACTTTAAACTTAAGGTTTATACTTAACTTTAACTTAAGGTTTATACTTAACTTAACTTAATTCCTTAGGTCCTTGGGTTCCTAATCATTATTACCCTACTAATGGCATACCTTATTACCAATTAACATCTTTAGAATTTAAAATTTCTCTTTTTTTTTGTTTTTGGCACGACCGACCTTACCGACCGACCTTACCCAAGGTCGGTCCATTCCAGGACATATTACCGTTTGAAAATTTTTCCCCGACCGACCTTGCAAGTCCGGTCCCTAAGGTCGGTTCATTCCCGAGAGTTTTCCCCGTGGAAAATCTAAGCCTGACCGACCTTGTCAAGGTCGGTCCCAAGTTATGTCGATTCCAGAGACCAATTCCCATACAAAATTCTAGGCATGACCGACCTTGTAAGTCCGGTCCCAAGGTCGGTCCATTCCAGAGACTCAATTCGTACTCAAAATACATGCCTGACCGACCTTGCAAGTCTGGTCCCCAAGGTCGGTCCATTCAAAAAACTCTTTCCGGTAGTGTAATCTGAGCTCGACCGACCTTGCATGTCCGGTCCCTAAGGTCAGTCGGCTCCAGACCTTTGTTTCTAAATTCCCATTTGACTCCAAACTTCACCCCATATATCTTAGTATGTTCTAACCTCATTTGGGCACTTAAAACACACCTTAAGTCGTCCACTAAACTCCTTAAATCACTCACCAATATCCACCTTAGTCATTATGCATTATCCTTATAATAATGCCAACACTTGTAATGTTTTTCACTAGGCTTCTAAGTGGTGGTTCATACCTATTATAACCACTATGCCAAAATGTTTCCTCACCACTATAACATCATCTCCCAAGCATCTTTCACCATCTAAAATTCCTTTATGCAACTACTTAAAGTTCCTACACAAGTTTATGCCTCCTTATTTCAACACATTATTTCCTTCCTACTTGTTTACCAATATTTGCCTAAGTCCTAAATACACAAATATATCCCAAGACATTCATTTGATTCCTAAATCCTCCATGATGATGCCTAAGTCATTCTAACTCATAAAAACACCTTAAACTCACCCTTCTTCATCAAAACGACTCCTAAAGTTTCTTAGTACTTCCTTAGTCATAAAATCTCCTTACACATCTTAAACACTTAGGTTCTTCACTAAATTTTGCCATGGGTTCTCTAGTATATTATTACACCAAAACATTTAGTTTTTCACCATCAAATAGCTATCAACATTCAAACTCTCATTAAACCTCCTTAGCACACATCATACACCAAAACTACACTACATCACAATATAGTGCATAAACTCAAATTGCTTGGAACTTAGGCCCTTAAATGACTTGGCACTTAGGCCCTTAAATGCATAAATCTTAAACACTGAATTTCCTCAATATATATAGCCATTGACCTGCAAATACACACAACATGGCTCCCATTGCAATTTAAAAGCTCTTATAATTCACCTTGACATTCCTAAACTATCTCCTTTTCTCATTTGCTCCTTAGTCACAAGTTCCCAAGTATAATAATGTTCTTTATCCTAGGTTTTAGAACCCTTTTTCCCAATGTAAACTCTACACTAAACTTATCACGTATCTAAATCCCATTCCCTTAAACAATAAAAGTCCTCAAGGTAAGTAATTTACCTTGTTCTTTTACAAGCTCACAAACTTTCCTCCTTAGCCTTTTTCCTTGAACAATCTCCGTCACCACTTAAACTCCCCTTGCCAATGTTCTAACCAATATCCAATGACTCTAATGAGTGCTAGATAATACATTAACCTTAAGGAACAAACCCTAGGTTAAAAATGTGCTTTAAGGTATTAAATTGATTGTTTTACCTTGGAGTCCTAGAATAAGCTTGGATATGAAGCAAGAAGGAACTCCTCTATCCCTCGGAGAATATAAAACAATCTAGAACAAGGCATAAACATGAAGCCCCATGAGTATAGATTTTCGGCTATGGAGAAAAATGGTGGAAACCTAGATTTTCTTACATATTCCTTACCTTAAGAGAATGGAGAAGCTATTGTACTCCTCAAGCTTATTTTTCCCCCTTCAATGGAGGTTTCACTTGGCACCGAAATGAAGCTCTTAGAGATTTGAAAGGATATGAAGAAAGAGCTTGAGCTAACTAAGAGATATATGTGCTTGGTTTTGATGTTGGAGCTTAAATGAGCAAGTAATGGTCAAAAGAAGGTGGAGCTAGATCGGTGGAGAAGATGAAGAATGAAGAAAAGAGGAGAGAGGTGGTATAAATGAGATATTTTGATTCGTTAAAAAGCAAAAAGTAAAACCACTTACTTTTCCTCTTTTTCTTCTAACATTAGTTGGCTACTCTTGGTGACTCACACCCTTAGAAAACCGCCCCCCTCATTATTTAGGCTAGTCATGGTCTTGTTTGACCAATTAATTAGACTTAGTTGATTAAAAACTAAACTAGACACTATTTGATTACTATTCACAAACTAGTGCACATAATTGTGAAATTTTTGATTTCCCATTGATTTAGACTTCCTAATGTGATACTAATTAGTACACAAGTTAATTAAGAAGTAATCATGAGTATTTAGCCACTTAAAACCCCTTTCTAAGACAATTTTTCAAAAATGTGCTTTAAGAGTCCTTAGAGCACAATTTGTGTTTTAACTTGTTTTTGAGCTTAGTTTTCTTTGGTAATTGACTTAAAATGACCATTAGGATACTGCTAAGGTCTTAGAATGATATTTGGGTGCTCACCCAAGTCTCTCTAAGCTTAGAGCATGTTTTTGCTTAAACTGCTTTTTTGGTGTTCCCTTATGTTTTCTTGGATTAAAAATGTCTCTTAATGTTTCTAAGGCATTATTTAGCCTCCTTATATCTTAGCTCATCACTTAAACACCATATCTAAGTTTGGGATATTTCAATCTACCCCCCTTAAAAGAACTTTGTCCCCAAAGTTCACACGTGTACTAAATCATTCACGGTACTCAATTTCTTAATCCTAATACCACATCTTATATTCTCATCCACACATCTCAAGACTCAAAGGTCTACCACAAATACAATACATAAGTATTATACATATCTCAAACTTACCACCAAGGTGTAATAACTTACACAAACTTACACAAACCACATCTTACACCAACCAAACAAAACGACAAACATGTTCGTTTACTAACTCAAAAGCGAGGAAGCTCTACCCCCTTTAAAAAGGGGTACACCCCGTACCCTATACAGACGGTCTAGTCGGTAAACAAAGAAGGGTACTCCGACCTCATCTTATCCTCTAATTCCCACGTGGCCTCTTCGGCATCTTGGTTAGACCAGAGAACCTTCACCAGTCGTACTGACTTATGGCGAGTGTCCCTAGTCTTACTATCCAAGATCCTCTGAGGAATCTCCACGGATCTCATATTCGGTTCTAACATCAACCTCTCAGGTTCTGACACATGGGAGGGGTGGTGCATATATTTCTTTAGCTGTGAAACATGAAAAACATCATGCACTTTACCCAGTTCAGCAGGTAAATTCAACCTGTAAGCAACTGGGCCCACCCGCTCTGTAATCTCATAAGGACCAACAAACTTCGGGCTCAATTTGCCCTTCTGCCCAAATCTGAATACACCCTTCATCGGTGAAACTCGCCTAAATACCCGGTCGCCCACTGCGAACTCAAGGTCTCGTCATCGAACATCAGCATACGACTTCTGCCTATCTTGAGCAGCTTTCATGTTCTCCCTGATTTGCTGAACTTCAGCCTTAACTTGTTCTAGATACTCTGGTCCTATAATGACCGTCTCACTTGACTCATCCCAGTAGAGCGGTGTACGACATGGTCTACCGTACAACGCTTGAAAAGGTGCCATCTTGATTGAAGCGTGATAGCTGTTGTTGTATGAAAACTCGATCAGATGTAACTTGTCAATCCAACTGCCCTGGAAGTCTAAGGCTCATGCTCTCAGCATGTCCTCGAGTGTCTGAATCGTATGCCCAGTCTGACCATCTGTCTGAGGATGGAACACGGTACTCAGCATTAGTTCTGTACCCAACGCTTCTCTAGTAGCTCTCCAGTACCTCGAAAGGAATCTGGTATCTCTATCTGACACTATGGTCTTCGGTATCTCGTGATGTCTCATAATTTCCTTTTCAAACAACTTAGCTAATTTGGTCACCTTCCAAGTATCCTTCATCGGAATGAATCGGGCTACTTTGGTAAGGCGATCCACCACCACCCATATCGTGTTGAGACCTCCCCTAGCAGGTGGAAGTCCAACTACGAAGTCCATGGAGATATCATGAAACTTCCACTCCGGAACTGGCATCGACTGTACCATTCCGCCCGGTCGTCGGTGCTCAAATTTCACCTTCTGGCATGTGAGACACCTCAAGATGAACTCGGTAACATCTGTCTTCATCCCCGACCACCAGAAGTATCTCTTCATGTCTTTATACATCTTAGAGGCTCCCGGATGGATGGAAACTGAAGAATAGTGTGATTCTCTAAGTATACGGTCTTTCAGATCCGTGTTGCCCCGTGGTATGCATAACCGGCCCTTAAGTCTGATTAGATCATCGTCGTGAAGTCTGAAGTCATATTTCTTACTTTCAAAGGTACCATCTGTCAGCTTCTGTCTGACCTCCCTCATGTACTCATCTGTCCTCTAAGCCTCTCGCACCTCATCAACCAAGCTGGAGAAAGAAACTAGCGAATGGAGTGAGTGTGCTCGACGACTCAGGGCGTCCGCTACAACATTGGCCTTTCCCTCTTTGTATTGGAGGTCAATGTCATAGTCCTTCAGAAATTCTAATCATCTCCTCTGTCTGAGATTTAACTCCTTTTGAGTGAATATATATTTCAAGCTCTTGTGATCGGTGTCGATCGTCACACTAACCCCGTATAAGTAGTGACGCCATATCTTCAAAGCGAAGACTACAGCTCCCAGCTCTAAATCATGTGTGGGGTAGTTCTCCTCATGTTTCTTCAACTGGAGTGAGGCATATGCCACCACCTTGCCATGTTGCATGAGCACGCAACCCAGCCCTCTACCGGATGAATCACAGTAAACCTCAAAGCCCTCAATACCGTCTGGAATAGTCAGAACCAATGCAGTGGTCAATGAGTCCTTTAAACTCTGAAACGAACTCTCACAATCAGCCGTCCACACGAACGATGCATCTTTCTTCATCGTGGTCATCGGCTTTGCGACCTTGCTGAAATCCTTAACAAACCTCCGGTAATAACCTGCCAGACCGAGAAAACTACGGATGTCGGTAACAGTCTTTGGTCTTGGTCAAGTAGGAACGACATCAATCTTTGCTGGTTGCACTGAGATCCCAGCATCCGAAATGACATGACCTGGGAAAGAGACCAGGTCAAGCCAAAACTCACATTTGGAGAACTTAGCATATAGCTGGTTTTCCCTCAGTATCTCTAATACCCTCCTTAGATGTTCCTCATGTTCAACCTTCGATTTCGAATATATCAATATGTCGTCGATGAATACCACAACCGATTTGTCCAGCTGCTCCCGGAACAAGCGGTTCATCAGATCCATAAATTTCGCCGGTGTGTTCAACAAACCGAACGGCATCACTGTGAACTCATAGTGGCCGTATCGTGTCCGGAATGTCGTCTTCTCAATATCCCCCTCCTTAATGGCTATCTGATGATACCCCGATCTGAGGTCAATCTTGGAAAACACAGATGCCCCCTTCAACTGATCGAACAGATCTTCAATGCGGGGTAGTGGGTACTTATTCTTCATTGTCACTGCATTCAACTCTCTGTAGTCGATGCAGAGGCGGAGACTACCATCCTTCTTCTTCACGAAGAGAACTGGCGCTCCCCATGGTGATACACTTGGTCTGATAAATCCCTTATCTAACAAGTCTTTCAACTGATCCTTTAACTCATTTATTTCTGCCGGAGCCATACGGTATGGTGCCTTGGCTATCGGTCTGGTACCAGGTAGCAGCTCGGTGGTGAACTCTACCTCCCGAGTGGGTGGCATGCCAGGCAGTTCCCGTGGAAACAGATCGGGGAACTCCGACACTACTGGTAAGTCGGGGTCGAACTCGGGGTCCCTCTCTATGTCCTGGACATAGCAGAGATACACTTCTTCCTTCCTCCTAAACTCCTTATACATTGCCATAGCGGTGATGATCTTAGTCGAAGGCTCTCTGGGCCTCTGGCGGTATGATATTGTTACCCCAGATGGACTCCTGAGCAGCAGTCTATGCTCGGCGCAGAGGATACGACCGTTGTGCCGCTCCAACCAATTCATCCCGAAAATCACATCAAATCCCAACTCCTTAAACTCAATACAACTGACTGGAAAATCTTCCCCCTTAATTCTGACAATGGCTCCTCGGTAGTAACGAGTGCAACAAACCTTCTCTTTAGACGGGAGCGTAACCGTGAAGTTGGGTAGCTCATCAGCGTCTAGCCCCAACCTTCTCGCAAAAGATGCCAAGACAAAGGTATGCGAGGCCACTGAGTCGAAGAGAACTGATGCCTTAATCCCATTAATCAGAAAGGTGCCGGTGAGGATAGTACCACTGGCGTCGGCCTGTGCCTCTGTAAGTATGCTTAGCGCACCTTCCGTACCGAGTCCATAACCATCCTGTTTACAACATATGCTTCTTCCTTACATCTTAATTCCTACTTTATACTTAATACATTACATGGCTAATATTGTCTAAAGGTTAGGTTCAATCTCCCTGGTCTCATATGCGTCGCATTGATTACTGCTGATGGTGCTGTATTCAGCTTGATTTTCTTAATCCTATGGTATAACATCCATGATTTTCCTCCCATAACTAATACATCCCCTGACTTAAGTATTAGCTTATTAGCATGGTCCGCACGCTTCTGCTCGCCGTACAAGAATTCAGCGTCATCCCCAATGGACCAAGACACTACGGGTATCCCCCTTTTGAGGGACTTCGTTGTCTCGTCCTTTTCCTGATGTAGTCCAAGTCGCCCATCTTTCTCATAGAAGTTTACAATACAGATGACCGCTTGTATGTCTGGAATCGGGTTAGATTCCAACTGCTGAGCGATCTCCACGACTTGTGTAATAACCGGATGGAACTCTTCGGGTATTCCCGGTGGTCAGACTCCATCTTGTATCCTCGTGGTTTGGTAGGTCTTGGCATACAGATTCCAATCCTTGCCTAAGCTCATCATCTTTAACTTCATTCTTGTTCCTCCTGGGTACTCCGGTGTACAGAAACCTCCCGATCCCACTCTTAGTTGACTGCATTTCCTGATGATGGCTATTTGTGCTGCTGGTGTCAGGTATCCCCTTAATATAATCATACCTGGGCGGATAACCTGACATTGTTCGCTTGGAAAGTCTAGAGTTTCGATGTCGGTGTACTCCGGGTTAGGTGTTGAAGGCATTGGATAGCATATGTTGAAGTTTCCTAAGGTGGTAATAGGTCATATCTCAATTAAGTTCTAATCTTATCTTATTCTCACTTAACTCAATTATTCACCAAACATGCATGTAATGCGGTAAGCAGGCATTTTATTACTAAGTGGTTATAGCGGCACCTGGCCTCAATGAGGGTTCAGGCTCATCGTCCTGGTCCACCATGTGTAGTGTGGGTCCTGACTTCTGGGCTACCCGTGGGTTCTTATCTGTAGCTTGCTGCACCCTTCTCTGATTGTCAGATCCAGCTCCCTGATCGGTCTTGCCCTTGCCCTTCATCTCGGGCCTAAAGGCTCTGCTAGCGGGGTTCCGGAAGCACTCGTATGCTCGGTGCCCGTATACCCCACAATAGTTGCACTCCACCTTGTTCCCCTTACAATCAAGCCCGGGGTGGTCCTTGTGACACCACTGACAGATGTAGCGTCGCTAGTAGCCACCATCGGCTCCCTTATCAGTCTCAGATCCTGATCATGTACAACATTAGTACTCATATCTTAAACGGTTGCTAATTGTCTCTTAACTCACTCAATATTAACTTCTTTACCCTTTGGCGCCCTTGAGCGGAGGGGCTTAGCTGCATATGCATATGTCAACTTCAGTGGCTCTTCTGGAGCCTTCTCTTTTTCCTCCTTCCCTTTTTGGTTCTGACTTTTCTGAGCTTGAGGCTGGTACTTCTGTTTCTTGTACCCACCTTGCCCTTGGTTCTCCGTGCTCTTACCGGCACTCTTCCTCTTAGCATTTTCCTCGTCCCTCTGCTGGACGGTTATCTTAACCTTAGCAGCGGCATGATAGCACTCCTCCTTACCAAAGTATTAGTTACTCTTATTTCTCACAATCTAAATCTTACTCATTTACTTACTCATATCTCAACCATTCCTATTACCTGCAAGGTAGTATAGCTCGTCGGCCCCATGCCGTAGCGGAGTCGATGGCTAAGCCCGCCATAGAAGCGGTCCACAAGTATTTGGTCTGAATATCCAAGACCTGGCAGAAGACGGAGCAAGGCGGTGAACTCTAAGTAATACTCGTCCACCGTCATCTTGTCGGTCTGCTTAAGCGCATCCAACTACAAGCGCTTCTTCGTCTGGACATGGACGGGGTAGTACTTTGCTCGTAGCAAGGCGGTGTACTGCTCCCAGCCGAACTCTGGATTGGCCACATGCTCGGCCCTCACCAGCTTCCACCAATCGCCTGCCGCCCCTTTCAAGTAGAACGCAGCCAGACGCACCTTGATCCCAGCAGGGACATGAAGGGTCTCGAAGGCGGTCTCTAACTCAGAGATGTACGCCTCGAGCTTGGCGGGATCAGTCTCCCCCTTAAAATGTGCGGGTCGATGGTCTGCAAGGCTCTTCACCCAATTTGGTTCCCGGGGCTGTGGCGGTGGAGGTGGTGCACCAACACTAGGCTGATAGCCCATATGCCCTAATGTGGCAGCCACGATCTCTGCGATCGTCTGCCCTTCCGGTATCTCTGAAGCGTCGTCGCCTCTGCCATGACCTCGGCCTCTCCTTCCTGACATCTGAACAATCACAACTCACATTAGGTTCGCATTCACCATTGTTTCGGTTAACGAATTATAACGTCCGTAGATGGAAAGACGATCCACACTAAATAGTGGCCATCTGACTCTACTCACTCTAACAGCTCACACCCTTAACCCATCACTTTTTTCTTAACTTATATCCTAACTCGGTGGTCACTTATGTCCGGTGTTTCTTGTCAGAGCGTAACTACGCTCTGATACCACTTTTTGTAACACCCCGTCCAAAGCCAATCGTGGTTATCGCAAAACTTAATAACTTAATCACAATGATAGCAGCGGAATAACTAACACCGGGACCTTGCCACGGTCTGATCAAAAGAACATACCGAACTTTACTAATTTACAACACTTATCCAAATATACATACCATCCAAAATGCCCACCAACCGAGTTTGAGTATCTCAACAGACAACATAAACTTCCATCAGTTTAAATATAAACAGACGGGTGCACATACGCAACCCATGCTCAAAAATAAATAACCCATCCTAAGTCTAACCGCTCCTACTCTCGTGGGGTGACTTCATGGGCCTCTTACCTGCAAGTGTAAAAACAGCCCCCAAAGGGGGTCAGCACGAATGCTGGTACGACCCTCTCGTGGCCCCCAAGCTAACGGGGCTACGACGACTAATTGTCGATAGCATGGAAATTGATTAGATACACAATCATAATATGAAATGCAATAAACAACCATCCACAAATGAAAATACATAGTTCACACACAAATGAACGACTCAAGCGTTCCCTTACCAAGTGGGTTAGTAATAACCTCCTTCAGATCTGATTCCACTTAACCTCAGTTCACCTTAACTTACCTCAGTCTTAACCTTATCTTAATCTCAGTATACAAACCGTTTCATGAATGGAAATGGTTGTATCTTATTTTAACCTTAGGATTTAGGTGATCCTACCGCACCATCTTAATGCCACCTACCTTGGACGGGAGTCCAGCGTAGCTGAGCCGGCAACCGACCCTAGGCAACAAGTCCGAAGACAAGTCCTTAAGCGGAGGGCGGATCTGATTCAGATACCGACCCCTTTCCTTAGCATGCATGACCGGAGTCAGTCCCGGGTTCCTCACTCCTCCCTTAAGTTCCAGTTAGCAAAAATCTTACAACCATGAGTTAGTTAAACCATAACGGGTATTAACCAACGGACACCAACACTTAACTCCCTTTTCTTAACTCAATAAGTACTCAACTTAGTTAGTAACAATCTCAAGTCTCACGGGTTAGTGTAAAGAAAACACATTCACAACGAGAACAAGTATAACCGGTTGCATGCTTTATCTTGTTTTAGTCATAGCAAATATACAGATAGCACACAAGCCGAGGGACACCTCGTTAGCAAGTAGGTCACAAGAAAGACTGTACCGTTCACCGTCGACTGTCGTTTGTTTAACCTTCTCCGGGGTCCCAATTCACAAACCTAAAACATTCATTCATCTTTAGGCCATTAGTTATTTGAACCTTACTTAACTCATTTAGTCCCTAAAAATTCCCATCCAATACTCTCTTAAGTCCTTACCACTCAACCTTATAAACTTAACATTAAACTTAAGGTTTACACTTAACTTAACTTAATTCCTTAGGTCCTTGGGTTCCTAATCATTATTACCCTACTAATGGCATACCTTATTACCAATTAACATCTTTAGAATTTAAAATTTCTCTTTTTTTTTTGTTTTTGGCAGGACCGACCTTACCGACCGACCTTACCGACCGACCTTACCCAAGGTCGGTCCATTCCAGGACATATTACCGTTTAAAAATTTTACCCCGACCGACCTTGCAAGTCCGGTCCCCAAGGTCGGTCCATTCCCGAGAGTTTTCCCCGTGGAAAATCTAAGCCCGACCGACCTTGTCAAGGTCGGTCCCAAGTTCGGTCGATTCCAGAGACTAATTCCCGTACAAAATTCTAGGCATGACCGACCTTGTATGTTCGGTCCCAAGGTCGGTCCATTCCAGAGACTCAATTCGTACTCAAAATACAAGCCTGACTGACCTTGCAAGTCCGGTCCCCAAGGTCGGTCCATTCCAGAAACTCTTTCCGGTAGTGTAATCTGAGCTCGACCGACCTTGCAGGTCCAGTCCCTAAGGTCGGTCGGCTCCAGACCTTTGTTTGAAAATTCCCATTTGACTCCAAACTTCACCCCATATATCTTAGTATGTTCTAACCTCATTTGGGCACTTAAAACACACCTTAAGCCCTCCACTAAACTCCTTAAATCACTCACCAATATCCACCTTAGTCATTATGCATTTTCCTTATAATAATGCCAACACTTGTAATGTTTTTCACTAGGCTTCTAAGTGGTGGTTCATACCTATTATAACCACTATGCCAAAATGTTTCCTCGCCACTATAACATCATCTCCCATGCATCTTTCACCATCTAAAATTCCTTTATGCAACTACATAAAGTTACTACACAAGTTTATGCCTCCTTCTTTCAAGACATTATTTCCTTCCTACTTGTTTACCAATATTTGCCTAAGTCCTAAATACACAAGTATATCCCAAGACATTCATTTGATTCGTAAATCCTCCATGATGATGCCTAAGTCATTCTAACTCATAAAAACACCTTAAACTCACCCTTCTTCACCAAAACGACTCCTAAAGTTTCTTAGTACTTCCTTAGTAATAAAATCTCCTTACACATCTTAAACACTTAGGTTCTTCACTAAATTTTGCTATGGGTTCTCTAGTATATTATTACACCAAAACTACACTACATCACAATATAGTGCATAAACTCAAATTGCTTGGCACCTAGGTTTTATAACCCTTTCCCAATGTAAACTCTACACTAAACTTATCACATATCTAAATCCCATTCCCTTAAACAATAAAACACCCCAAGGTAAATAATTTACCTTGTTCTTTTACAAGCTCACAAACTTTCCTCCTTAACCTTTTATCTTGAACAATCTCGGTCACCACTTAAACTCCCTTTTCCAATGTTCTAACCAATATCCAATGACTCTAATGAGTGCTAGATAATACATTAACCTTAAGGAACAAACCCTAGGTTAAAAATGTGCTTTAAGGTATTAAATTGATTGTTTTACCTTGGAGTCTTAGAATAAGCTTGGATATGAAGCAAGAAGGACCTCCTCTATCCCATTGAGAATAGAAAACAAGCTAGAACAAGGCATAAACATGAAGCCCCATCAGTATAGATTTTCGGTTATGGAGAAAAATGGTGGAAACCTAGATTTTCTTACATATTCCTTACCTTAAGAGAATGGAGAAGCTAATGAACTCCTCCAGCTTATTTTTCCCCCTTCAATGGAGGTTTCACTTGGCACCGAAATGAATCTCTTATAGATTTGAAAGGATAGGAAGAAAGAGCTTGAGCTAACTAAGAGATATATGTGCTTGGTTTTGATTTTGGAGCTTAAATGAGCAAGTAGTGGTCAAAAGAAGGTGGAGCTAGCATGGAGGTTGCTTCTTACGTGAAAGAGAGAGCAAGAGAAATCGGTGGAGAAGATGAAGAATGAAGAAAGGAGGAGAGAGGTGGTATAATTGAGATATTTTGATTCCTTAAAAAGCAAATAGTAAAACCACTTACTTTTCCTTTTTTTCTTCTAACATTAGTTGGCTACTCTTGGTGAAACACACCCTTAGAAAACCGGGCCCCTCATTAATTAGGCTAGTCATGGTCTTGTTTGACCAATTAATTATACTTAGTTGATTAAAGACTAAACTAGGCACTATTTGATTACTATTCACAAACTAGTGCACATAATTGTGAAATTTTTGATTTCCCATTGATTTAGACTTCCTAATGTGATACTAAATAGTACACAAGTTAATTGAGAAGTAATCATGAGTATTTAGCCACTTAAAACCCCTTTCTAAGACAATTTTTCAAAAATGTGCTTTAAGAGTCCTTAGAGCACAGTTTGTGTTTTAACTTGTTTTTGAGCTTGGTTTTCTTTGGTAATTGACTTAAAATGACCATTAGGATACTGCTAAGGTCTTAGAATGATATTTGGGTGCTCACCCAAATCTCTCCAAGCTTAGAGCACGTTTTTGCTTAAACTGCTCTTTTGGTGTTCCCTTATGTTTTCTTTGATTAAAAATGTCTCTTAATGTTTCTAAGGCATTATTTAGCCTCCTTATATCTAAGCTTATAACTTAAACACTATATCTAAGTTTGGGGTATTTCATCCGCCAACGACATTGCTTGTTCAATATCATCCACCATCTCCAGCTTATTCTTGTCCCGAACAACCAGTGGGTCAACAACCAACACTGATGGCAAGACCCTCCTTGTCCTTTGAATCTTGAAAGTCTCTCCTTTTAATAATGTAATAACCTCAGAAGGTGGCACCTTATACTCACAACTCATATCCAATAGCTTTGTGATGATCTCTTCATTATGATCATCATCTAGAATGATCACACTTGGAACAAAAAGATATAGCAAGAACTGTTTCTCCTCATCAGCATACAACATACCAACATTAATCACACCTTTTGTCCCACCACACTTGGAACAAAAAGATATAGCAAGAACTGTTTCTCCTCATCAGCATACAACATACCAACATTAATCACACCTTTTTCCCACCACACTTGGAACAAAAAGAAGTAGCAAGAACTATTTCTCCACATCAGCATACAACACACCAACATTAATCACACCTTTTGTCCCACACACTTGGAACAAAAAGATGTAGCAAGAACTATTTCTCCTCATCAGCATTCACACCTTTTGTCCCACCACACTTGGAACAAAAAGATGTAGCAAGAACTGTTTCTCCTCATCAGCATACAACATACCAATATTAATCACACCTTTTGTCCCACCACACTTGGAACAAAAAGATGTAGCAAGAACTGTTTCTCCTCATCAGCATAAAACATACCAACATTAATCACACCTTTTGTTCCACCACACTTGGAACAAAAAGATGTAGCAAGAACTATTTCACGACTTTGATCGCGTTTTCTTTTGCTTGACCAGGTCACATTCTTCGAAGAGGGTAGACCTGATGATCAGTTGTGCTGAATGTCACAATCTATAACCTTTCTCGTTTCCATAGATTCTCGATAACGAAAGTGATAGCTTGTTTACGAAATGCCCAAAGAACCAAGGTTAGCATAAAATTGAATTATTGGAAACTGCATTACGGTGCCATGTTTAACATCAATTACCAACAAGTAAATGACATCCGCTGACCTTGTAAATATGTGTGCATGTATTACTACATGCATACAACATTTTTGCAAAAATTTAGGCCGATCCGAGTTCCGGAAGTCGTAAAAAAAAGCCCAAAGTACCAAGGTTAGCATAAAATTGATTTATTGGAAACTGCATTACGGTGCCATGTTTAGCATCGATTACCAACAGGTAAATGACATCCGTTGACCATGTAAATAAGCATACATGTAGTACTACATGCATACAACGTTGTTCCAAAAATTTAGGCCGATCCGAGTTCTGCAAGCGGTCCAAAAACTGCTCAAAGTACCAAGGTTAGCATAAAATTGATTTATTGGAAACTGCATTACGGTGCCATGTTTAGCATCGAATACCAACAGGTAAATGACTTCCGTTGACCTTGTAAATATGCGTACATGTATTACTACATGCATAAAATGTTGTTGCAAAAATTTAGGCGGATCCGAGTTCCACAAGTGGTCCAAAAAAAATCCCAAAGTACCAAGGTTAGCATAAAATTGATTTAATGGAAACTACATTATGGTGCCATGTTTAGCATCGATTACCAACAGGTAATTGCCATCCGTTGACCTTGTAAATATACGTGCATGAATTACTACATGCATACAACGTTGTTTCAAAAATTTAGGCCGATCCGAGTTCCGCAAGTGGTCCAAAAAAAAGCCCAAAGTACCAAGGTTAGCATAAAATTGATTTATTGGAAACTGCATTACGGTGTCATGTTTAGCATCGATTACCAGCAGGTAAATGACATCTGTTGACCTTGTAAATATGCGTACATGTAGTACTACATGCATACAACATTTTTGCAAAAATGTAGGCCCAACCAAGTTCCGCAAGTGGTCCAAAAAAAGCCCAAAGTACCAAGGTTAGCGTAAAATTGATATATTGGAAACTGTATTACGGTGCCATGTTTAGCATCAATTACCAACAGGTAAATGCATCCGTTGACCTTGTAAATATGTGTACATGTAGTACTTCATTAATACAACGTTGTTGCAAAAATTTAGGCCGATCAAAGTTCCGAAAGTGGTCCAAAAAAAAGCCCAAAAAACCAAGGTTAGCATAAAATTGATTTATTGGAAACTGCATTACGGTGCAATGTTTAGTATCGATTACCAACTGGTAAATGACATCCATTGACCTTGTAAATATGTGTGCATGTAGTGCTACATGCATACAACGTTGTTACAAAAATTTAGGCCGATCCGAGTTCCGCAAGTTGTCAAAAAAAGCCCAAACTACCAAGGTTAGCATAAAATTGATTTATTGGAAACTGCATTACGGTGCCATGTTTAGCATCGATTACCAACATGTAAATGACATCCGTTGGCCTTGTAAATATGCGTACATGTAGTACTACATGCATACAATGTTGTTGCACAAATTTAGGCCGATACGAGTTCCGCAAGTGGTCCAAAAAAAATCCCAAAGTACCAAGGTTAGCATAAAATTTATTTATTGGAAACTGCATTACGGTGCCATGTTTAGCATCGATTACCAACAGGTAAATGACATCCGTTGTCCATGTAAATATCCGTGCATGTAGTACTCCATGCATACAATCTTGTTGCACAAATTTTGGCCGATTCGAGTTCCGCAAGTGGTCCAAAAAAATCCCAAAATACCAAGGTAAGCATAAAATTTATTTATTGGAAACTGCATTACGGTGCCATGTTTAGCATCGATTACCAACAGGTAAATGACATCCGTTGTCCTTGTAAATATGCGTGCATGTAGTGCTACATGCATACAACGTTACAAAAATTTAGACCGATCCGAGTTCCGCAAGTGGTCAAAAAAAGCCCAAACTACCAAGGTTAGCATAAAATTGATTTATTGGAAACTGCATTACGGTGCCATGTTTAGCATCGATTACCAACATGTAAATGACATCCGTTGGCCTTGTAAATATGCGTACATGTAGTACTACATGCATACAACATTTTTGCAAAAATTTAGGCCGATCCAAGTTCCGCAAGTGGTCCAAAAAATAGCCAAAAGTACCAAGGTTAGCATAAAATTGATTTATTGGAAACTGCATTACGGTGCCATGTTTAGCATCGATTACCACATGGTAAATGACATCCGTTGACCTTGTAAATATGCGTGCATGTAGTAATACATGCATACAATATTGTTGCAAAAATTTAGGCCGATCTGAGTTCCGCAAGTGGTCCAAAAAAATACCTAAAGTTCCAAGGTTAGCATAAAATTGATTTATTGGAAACTGCACACTAGTGGAAAAAATATTTTTAACCACGGTTATTTGGCCTATATACCACGGTTAGCAACCGTGGTTTATGCTCGCGTCGTATATTCACAAATTGAGATATACCACGGTTCGTAACCGTGGTTTAGAGTGAGCGAAAAAACCACGGTTTCTCGAAACCGTCGTTTAAGACCCCTTCTCCCGTGAAATTCACTAACTTTATACCACGGTTGTGAGTCTGAACCGTGGTATATAGTGCATTATAAATAACGGTTTTACTTAAAACTGTGGTATAAAGTCTATAGAAATCAACAATAAACCACGGTTATATGTAGAACTGTGGTTTATAGTCTGCGATTTTTTTTCCAATTCGCCGGCGCATTAGCGCCGCCGCCTCCGATATTTCTCAACAGAGAGCGCAAATAGAAGAGAATGAACAGGCCAGAACATGTATGTTACTTGTTTGTGTATTAGGGTTGCTAAATAATGAGTGAAGTTTACATTATGTTCCTTGTTCGTCGGTAGGTTGCAAAATTACCGTGAAAGAGATGAGAGAGCGGGCGAAGCGCCGGTTAGGGTTGCACAAAATTACCGTGAAAAACATTGTTCGCCGGTGATTTATTATAGAGGCGCAGAGCATGTCCTTGTTCTCCGGTTTGGTTTGTAAAAATTACAGAGGCGCAACATGTGTTCCTTGTTTTCCAGTATGGCGAAGAGCATGCATGTTCGTCGGTGGGTAGAAA